>OZ037767.1:15433497-15965091 GCA_964035545.1 Bugula neritina
AACACTAAGCGAAAATGCAACAATTTCACACCAGCTATAGAGATCAAAATCTTGAAGACTAAAATTATCCAATCTTGTCAAGATACTAAAATCAGGTATATATACCTACATTTAGCTTTCTATGTTTCACCTTTTACATACAGTTTATAGGCTTTATGATTTATAAATTTTATTTTATATTCCACATTTTACACTCTATATTTTATATTCTGATTTTTTATATTGCATATTTAGTATTTTACGCTCTACGTTTCACCTTCCAGGTGTGACATTCTACATTTTAAGTTTTACATTTTGTATTCTAAATACTGTATCATATTAGAAGTAATGTTTTATATATTTTAGTGAAGCGATCGTAATATCACAGCCTTGCACTTAGAGTATAAATTCAATAGGAATACAAGATGTTATAAAATTAGTTGGGTGATAAAGTTTGAAAATGTACAATAGCCTGAAGTTATTAATTATATTAGAAATAATGAGCCATGAGTTTATTTTACAAGTTGCTTTTATTATGTTTTCCTCTGTACATTATTAAAACGAGACCCTGAAATTATTAATTTAAAGTTTTTTAGGAGTTTATTCAAACTTGATATAGTTTTATAAAACAGGTTTAATAGTTATTATGTTTAATTAACTTGGGAACCAAAAAAACTTTTATTTAATAATAAATTTCAAAATGTTGAGATATTATCCTTTACTAAAATGCCTTCACTCATGTATGAGATAAAGTATAACATGTCACAAATTGTTAGTTGGTAGGTGACGAATGAAATACCAATGCTGTTATATATATACAGTGTATTAAACAAACTGCTTTTATTAACAAAATATACTAATACTTTTATATATATAGTATAATGGTTTTATCCCAGATAGACCCTATTTTTATTTCAGTTTCATGTAATTATATAATATTATATAGCTATATATAGCTATATATAGCTATATAACTGTTTTATTAATTGCTAAATAGCTAAAATGCCAATCACTATATTAGCTAACATGAATTATTTTGAATATCATTCTAATTTTCACAAATTTGTGAGAGACAAAAAACAGTGTAATACAATAATAATAGACATTACATTTAATTAATGACTACCCATTAAAAAATATCTGTTCAAACAAGAAGTAAAATATATTCAAAATTATTGTTTATGCAAATCAAAAAAATTATTAATGTGCTAAATATGTGCTTTATTTAAAAATATATATTTTTTATTAATATTAAAATGAATTGCACATAAAATATATATTGTACCAAAATAAATTAGTAGCGTCTAACTGGGCAGTGTATATCTAGGATAACACAAGAACAAACTGTTTTTATTAACTGCAGCAGCTGTCTAGAAGATGCATCAATATCTGATGTTTATTATAGCACTGGTTCCTATAGTTTATGGTTCAGTGTACACCCGAACCAGAGCTCTACCATTGAGGTATGATTCCAATGACATGACAGTCGACCTTTGTATTGGCTACTGCATTTACAGAGGTAAGTATTTCATTCACTTACTATAAGTTGATTTTTTACAATATAGTGAAAATGCAACCTATAAAGCAAAGCTATTAAATTAGCCATCATTTTAAGAGTAACTCACAATATCTTGAAACTTCAAAGGAATTGCAATTATCCTGAAATAAGATTGCTACATACTTATACGTAAAATAATTGTGCTTAACTGCTTTAAAGTTTAGACATTTTACCTGAGCTACAAGTATTTAAATAGGGCCATGCAGTTGGTATCTATAGCATAGTAAGTCGCAGTGGTCTAGGGGTCAGAGCGTTTGCCTACAAGTAAGCACAAAGTAATGAGTTTGAGCCCCATTATAAGCCAGTATAGTGATGTTAGGAAGAACATCCAGTCATAATTGCTCCTGTGCCTCATATGAATAAGTCTTAAGCCAGCTTTAACAAAAACCCCTTCTATCAGAGATCTTCTCATAGGTATGGTGACTATAAACTTGTGTGAGTTGGTATATATTAGCATGTGTGCACATAATAATATATCCAAAAAAACTTGCATGTCGCAATATATATTGAATATCTATATAACTTTGAAATCTTTAGCTACAGTCAAAGCCTGAAAACATTCTATTTCACAAAGAAATATTCTAAATATCAGAGAGTTAGTGAGAGTCAGTGTAGTCAGTCTATTATACAAAAGTTACAGGTGAATGGAGCTGAATCTTGTGCTTATGTCTGCTTTAAATATGGCGACCTTTGTGTTTACTTTTCATTTAATAGTGTAGACAACCTCTGTTATATTCATAATGAGGTCAGCAATACTAGTTTCATTACTACTCCAGGTTTCTACTGTTACACATCTTTAAATTATATACTTTAAATGTTTAATAAACAATTTGTTTGTTCTTTTAACAACGATATTATATCCCAATTTTAATTTAGTAAGTTATCACACAAATAATAACTTATTGAATGGGTTTTCTGACAAAGAACATAATATCTTTTTGATGCTGGTAACATTTACAATTATATTTATGTTTACAGTCTAATATCTATGTTTCGTACAATATTTTAGTTATGTTGACATTTATGCTATAGCTGTTGTGAATTCAATAAACACTAATCTCGGTTCTACAATGTGTTTATCTCAATATATAACTATATATACCATTTTAATAAAAAAAAAAGCCATAATCAAAAAAGGAGAACAATGATCAGTTAAGGTAATTGAAAGGGCACAACAGAAACCTATATTATATGAAATGGGTAAAAGAGGACAACTCTAGATATTCATAATATCCCAGTGATAATTTCACTTATTGACTGCAAATGCATATTATTTGTCTGATTAGCCAATTAAAAATCAGTGACTATGTTTTCAACAGCCATGCTTGTGTTTTACTAAATCAGCCAATCAAATAATTGCTAAGGTAGCATTCAATTCTCTTAACTAACTTATTATATTATTTCGTCAGTTTAAAATTTTAAAGAAGCATCCAAAATGTTATAAAGAATAATCAGAAGTGGTTCTTGTAACATGTGACAGCATAAACTGTGATTGGTATTGCTGACTGTATTATTACTAAGTGAAAAACATTGAGGCACCAAAATAGCAGTGAGCTTTTTTACACTCAGCTTTATTTGATATCTGTATAGCTTTAACACATTCTATATATAATATATATTTAGATGCTGAGTAGTGAATTTATCACTGGAGTACCCATGCATGCAAGATAACAAACAATATGTATGAGGCAAAATTTAAAAATATGATGAAGTAATTTAGCGAAGCAGTAACAGAATTAGTATAATATAATAATTGAGATATATAGTAAAAAATATTGTTATTGTGGGCTATAATAAACTATTTTAGAATTAAACTAATGCATGTTATATATTCATAAATCAATCAAGCTCTATAACATATAACAGCCTAATTGTTATACACATAATATTTCTATTCATTATAAAATGCAAGGTGCTTTCTTTAATATAGTAATTTGATGGCAAAAACGAACACTATATAATAATGATATGCTGTATCAACTGTTATAAAATGATAATAACAAACTAATAATATATAATATAAAGTAATATAAATGCATAATCAAACAAGTCAAGTAAAAACTAAACAATAATAAAGTCTAAAAAAGTTTGTCAAAATACAGCATAAAGCTATTACAAAGTATATTTCCTTCAACTATCATGATAGTACATGGTTGAATAAATAGAGAGACTTCAGGATATAAATCTATTACAATAGTTATAGCTTTTATGATAATAGTTTTAAAGCATAATAGTACATGCAGCTTACAACCAATTAGAATGTCAACGTAGGTGAGGTAAAGACATTTACTGTTGAAGAATTATTCACTTGTTTTTCTTCATTCCAAAAATGGTAAGCTTTCCATCATTTGCTGCTTCTACCACTTTTGACCAATCGGTAGCTTCCTCACATAGTTTGCCAAGCGCAGACAAGCCTCCTTTCTTTGCACTGTCCATCCATTGTCCAATTATCTGAAATTTATATTATGGGGGAAATGTCAATGAAAATGCATTATATATAATACCAATGTCTATATATTATTATAAAACAAATATAAGAGTGTATAATACTATAATCCCATGTTTTGAGGCTTCAATAAAACATAAAATGTTTAGGCAACTGATACTCAAAGCTTTTTATGCTACAGTCATCAAAAAATTGGCAAAAGCAACAATTTTTTTCTGCGTTTTCCTATATTTTGTACTATATGTTATATAAACCTGTAATACCTGATACACTTCAATTACAATACATAAGATGTTTATATGTAAATACAACTCCAGTTTGTCACATGACAAAAAAGTATGAGTTCGTTTGAAATAAACAGTGTATAATTGTGCTATATATATAGCTCATGGTTATAGTATCACAGTTTTATATCTTTCAATACACTAACTTGTTTATACAAGAGCCCTGTGTTATTATAACAGCACAGCTTTTCATGTTTTGTTTATATACTACTTCAAAGAACTCAAAATGAAAGAGTGCTTAAACAAAATGCTAGCAGGTGTGAATGCAATCA
Organism: Bugula neritina; assembly: GCA_964035545.1. Lineage (NCBI taxonomy): Eukaryota > Metazoa > Bryozoa > Gymnolaemata > Cheilostomatida > Bugulidae > Bugula > Bugula neritina. The sequence continues at coordinate 15,438,037 of OZ037767.1, forward strand.
ATGCCTAAACAAAAGTGTTGATTTTGCTTTTATTATATAACTAGGATATGTAAGTTAAAAGTCTACCTCATCTAACTTATCTTTATCCAGTACACTCAGGTAGTAGATGTATCTGAATCTGTCAATAGTTTTACGACATTTCCCTGTTGGTTTAAGAGCATCATGTATAGACTTGGCTCTCTTACTTGTCAACTGGTTATGTACATATTCCATCAACTGTATAGCCTGTTCTGGTGTTTGTACTGCAAGGAACACAGGATAAACTATTTACATATTAAGCTATATGAGAAGATATGAGTATCAGTATTATATCTCTGCTATAGGAGATAGTACTGAGTGTAATATAACAGCTGGTCATATATATCAAACTCTACTGTTGCCTCTTCATCTTATATATAGTAAGAGTTGTCTTACCTCATTATATATAGTGAGAGTTGTCTTATCTTATTATATATAGTAAGAGTTGTCATACCATATTGGAAACTTGTTGCAGCATTAGGAGCTGACAAATCTTGGCCAGTCTGCTTGTCACTGACTCTTTCTACAAAATACACAAAAGTCATGCATGCTATTGTAATGGGTAGCCTCAAGATATAGAAAAACTTTATAAACACATGTTAAATTAAAATGTAAATAGAATGTTACATTTTTATTCATGATTACTGTAATTTATTTCAACAAACCTGTAACTAGTGTTTCTTGGTTCTCAACAAATATTGAGAATGGGACATCCACTAATCCAAGTCTGAGACAGTCAGAGTATCTCGATTTATCTGAAAAAAAATACAAGTTGATCAAACAAGTAAAACCTAAAATATCCGTCAATTATTTACTTTTACCTGCTAGACAAGGATTACAATAAAACAAGTATGCATTACCTTCATCTAGAATGCGAGTCACACCGTCCTTTCCAATAAAACGTTTGAGATCTTCAATAGTCATGTGATCTTCAAATGGATAAACTATATTCTCTCCTCGAACTTTTACGGTTACTTTACAGTTTTTCACTTTACCTGCACGAAAAACCCGTCACATGATCATAAAGCTAACTTTAATCCTAGCGTAGTTACACATCAACAATGTAACAAATAGGTATGTTTAGAGGCACACACGCAAGTTACTTACTCTTGAATGGCCCATCTGATCTGGTAGGAAGTGAAACTGCTTGGTGTACTGATACAGTAGCAGGTATATCTTGATGTGGTGCTGCAACCGCGGCATCTATTAGATAAGGAACCTCAGTTGACTGCGCCATGTTCTCCATTGTGTTTTCTGCTGGCACATGTTCATGTGGTGCTGCAACACTTGAAAAGGCTTGGTGTGGTGCCACAGTGTTTAACTGACTTAGTTGTGATGATCCCGTATCTGACGTTAAATCATGTGAGAGAGTAGTCGACTGAGTTGGTACTTCAACTGTAAAGATAATACAAATAATATTCTAGCTATTATAAATGTTGAGGACATTGATTCACAAAAATAATTTATTTAGTAAAAAAGCTTAATATATGGCAGTCAATTATCATTTGTTTAACAACTCAGTAATTATTTTATAATTTTTGACATTTGGGACGAATAAATTTTTATAGTAAACTGCAAGAATCAGCAAAGACTACCAGACTACCAACTTATATAACTTACATGCAGTCCTTTGATACTTATTTGAGGGTGAAGCTGTCATAGCTGTTTCTGCAGGTCTTTTGTTGTGTGAAACATTGTTTGGTTGCTTTTTCAAGTCAAAAATTTGAATAAACGAATTGCTTTCTTGTGCGAAATCAATAGCAGGAGAATTTGCACTACTTTTCAATTTTAAATCGGGTTTGTGTTTATTTTCTATTTCCCTGCTTCTAAAACTTCCTTCCTGCATTTGTACTTCTGGTGGAGCATTGTTAGAAAAGTTGGAGATTGAAGGTGGTGGCTGTTTGAACTGAGTGCCTGCTTCTCTGTAGATGTTGCTGTCACCATTCAAATGAGAAGGGTTTGTAGATGGCATGTTGAAAGATGGAGGGTTGAATAGAGACCAGTCCTTTGAATGGTTGAAAGATGGGGCATCAAATTGAGGAGGCTGAGCCAGTGAGTTGGTTGTGAAATTCTCTGATCTAGGAATCCACTGTGGTTTTGATGGTGTGGGTAGGTACGGCATAGAAAAAGAACCATCAGTATGGTTCAGTGGCTGAGCATGCATGTGTTGTGAAGGGAGTTGAAACCAAGGTGGCTGAAGATGGATCAACTGTGGCGCCGTTTGTAGATAAGATGGTTGTCTTAGGTGTGGTGGTTGCAGCCAGTGCTGTGGAGATGTTGGTTGATGTGGCAAGCCTGGTGATGACTGTGGAAACTCATCACCCTGCAAAGGATGGTGACGTGTCTGCTCTTTCCAGAAATCTGCGTTTAAAAAAATGGTAAACATGTATAATAATAAATATGTGAACGGACCATATTGGGCTTTCAAGTTTATAGATTATTGTTATAGGCACTTAAATAGTATGAGTACAAAAATTAATTACAGTAAAATGTTACATACGATTAATTGTTTCAGTTTGTGAGATAAATATTTGTTATATAATTTATATTTTAAAATTTGTCAAATTAGCAGTTTCTTTGTAGTGGTGATGGGGGGAGGAGCACAACGGTCATAGGGTACAAAAAGCCAGTTAAATTGTGAAAAAACTTATTGACTTAGAGTTGTGAGTTTTTTTAATAAAAAGGTATTGACATAATGGCCGGAACCGAGAAGTTGTGAAAGAGATAAAAACAATCAACTGATTTTACTTATAATAGTCAACTGGTGTAGCATTTAGAGTAGAGATTATTGAATTAGTTACTCAAAAAACAGACTAATGAGAGCGAAAAACTTAACAAGCGGCCGTTGTGTTCCCCTCCTGTAACCCCTATTTATTATGGAATATTATTTTCACTCTTTTGCATTATGCACCATATTTCTAAATTTCAGAAACGCATCCGTATTTGTTTTAATAATAGCCAAATTGCACTCTTTTATTGACCTGTTCTGTTTAACTTAAAAATGATCAATCTATTGTTACCTGTGACAAAGCATAACGAAAAAATTCCTGTCTTTATCCAATTTTGCTTTTTAGTCATTGGAAACATTTATTTAGCATGCTACTTAAATCATAGATGGGGAATATAAAAGCCTATCTTTTGAAACTTTATAATTTACTTATCATTTTTGCATGAGATTTCTTTGTACTGCTAACATAACACAGTTATTTTATTTTAAGGTTAGTTGACCTTAATTAAAATAGCCTTTTTAAAAGTAAGTAATTCTACCTGGAACTTGACTCGTTGCATCAGCTCTTTGTTCTGTAGAAGCAATTCTCTGGAGTCCAAATATTTCATTATTTACGCCAACATCTATAGGTATTCTTTCTGCATGGTTTGATATATTGAAAAGTTTTAGCTGCTGCTCTGTTGTCAGCTGACTCATCAAAAGAGTGAGAATCTCTGTTTGGTTAGCCTTAGCTGCTTCCTGTATCACTGTCTTACCAAATCTATTCTGTATTTTAAGTAGCTCTACCCTCTGTTCTACTGATACACCATCTAGTAGACATTTGATGGTGTCAGTATGTCCTTCCTCTGCTGCACTGTGTATAGCTGTCTCATCTCCACTGTCCTGTATCTTGAGTAACTCTACCTTCTGTTCTACTGACACACCATATAGTAGACATTTGATGATGTCAGTATCTCCTCTGCATGCTGCATAGTGTATAGCATAAGACGCAGTTGTCTTGAGTAGCTTTATCTTCTGTTCTACGGATACACCATCTAGTAGACATTTGATGATATGAGTATACCCTCCCTCTGCTGCAATTTCTATAGTTGTGAACCCTTCTCCATTCTGTATCTTGAGCAGCTCCACCTTCTGTTCTACTGATACACCATCTAGTAGATATTTGATGATGTCAGTATGACCTCCCCATGCTGCATAGTGTATAGCTGTATCATCTCCACTGCCCTGTATCTTGAGTAACTCTACCTTCTGTTCTACTGATAGACCATCTAGTAGACATTTGATGGTGTCAGTATACCCTTTCTCAGCTGCACTGTGTATAGCTGTCTCATCTTCACTGTTCTGTATCTTGAGTAACTCTACCTTCCGTTCTACTGATACACCATCTAGTAGACATTTGATGGTGTCAGTATGTCCTCCCCATGCTGCACTGTGTATAGCTGTCTTATCTTCACTGTCCTGAATTTTGAGTAGCTCTACCTTCTGTTCTACTGATACACCATCTAGTAGACATTTGATGGTGTCAGTATGACCTCTGTATGCTGCAAAGTGTATAGCATAAGACTCAGTTGCCTTGAGTAACTCTACTTTCTGTTCTACTGATACACCATCTAGTAGACATTTGATGATGTCAGTATGTCCTTCCTCTGCTGCACTGTGTATTGCATCATACTTTTCACATAACAGTCTATATCTCTCTTCTAATGATATGAAAGGAAGGCACTTCTTCAGCTCAGTCAGAATATTTCCCTCATTGTCTCTATATAATATAATACTAGCGAGTAATTGAGTGAACTTTAGCACTTCATTCTGATTCATCTCAACTGACCTTTCAGTAAGAATTCTCCATTTTTAGCAGCTCCTCAAGTAGACTAATATGCTAGACTAGAAAACTCCACAATACACAATGTCTATCCTCAGACTATATGTAATACTATATTATAACTTATTTTTTCATTTTAAGCTCTAAACTTTCACACGTGTATAACAGTAGTCGTTAACTTTCTGTAAATTACTAACCAGAATCTTCTCAATATGGCGTGTCTACTTGTGTAGCGCTTATCTATCAACTAAAACTATAACTAGCCTGTACAATATGCAGTTCCGTAGTACAGGGAATTCACGACGAAATAGATGGGAAATTCCATTCACTCCCATTACTCATTTTAAATCGGCCTGTCAACAAACAATTGCGTTAGGTAACGCGTCAAAGTGGAGAATACTCATAGAAACTATTATAATTATTGTTAGGATAACACAACTCATATTACTCAGCCTGTTGCGTTCTGTAAATAATACGGCATGCTATACAAAATTATAACATGCCTACATAAGCTGTTCATAATAATATAATATTTGGAGCAATATAAACTTTTAACTTCTTATATCTGAACTTTTGTACCATAAATGTAATTCTACATAAAATTAGGCTTAAGTGTTATAAAAATCCAATTGAAGTCAGTTATTGTCTTGACGCTAAATAAAAAGCAATAATTAATGGAAGACTTAGAATGTTTACAGCCTTATGTTATTTGTACTATTGTGATATTTATGTTTCCGACTATTATATAATATATGGTGCGAATGTTAATCGGTAATTTAATTTTGCAAATGCAAGCAAACAAGCATGTGTAAGAGTAGTTTTCTCTCAAATCTACTCTTACACATGCTTGTTTGCTTGCATTTGCAAAATTAAATTACAGATTAACATTCGCATCATATATTATATAATAGTTTTGCGGTGGCTTATAATATGTTAGCTTCATTCAAAATATCTGGCAAAAAGTTTATCATGAGCTAAATGATATGATCTCTAATGATCATCATAATTTTAACTCAATATATATTTATAAAATAATTGCTTCCAATAAAAAATGAAAACTTCCATATGCATAAAACACTTGCATGACATAAAAGATGAAATGAAATACCCGGCTAAGCTAAGCACAGACACCACGATATTTGTGGGAGCTCTGCATGGTATATGCTGAACCCGGAAGGCTTAGCCTGTGTTATGGAAGAACTGTTTGGCCCAGTCATCTATGCCAGCATTGACACTGACAAACACAAATACCCAATTGGTAGGAGCTTAGTCTATGTTCTGACACAGCTATGCAACTTCCTGAAACAGTTTGTGCTAATAATATATATAACGGAAAAAAGTATTTCTGTGAACTCATTTACAATTCCTCTATTTTATTATTATCACCTTTACATAACTCTACTATAATAACACACAATTGTGTACTATATATACAATTTCGTTGTTTTTCTATAACTACATTGATATATATGCTATCTCTACTATCTATATACTGCAGTCAACACTCTAAGGTTACATTGATATATTACATAGTGTAAATAATTTAGTAGCAGAACATGGTTGTATCTGTTGTAGGTTCTGACCGTGTGACTTTCAGCTGCCATGACAGCTACAGGAATGCACTTGACACTGCTTTTGTGGAAATAGAAATTCCAAAATTTACTAAGAATTAAAGTATTTGTGCTCTGCAACTATTATAGTTTTTAAAATCATGTTTTTATATAAATTGACATAATATTTTTCATTACCTTTTTTGGTTTAAATTACTATATTATATTTGAATTTTTGCAAACTTGTAGTGAAATTATGGAGCTAAACTGTGTATTTTACTTAAATAATTTGCAAGTACAACTAGACCCTTACTTGGAGGAATCTATCTGTTACGTGTGCAGGATCAGTTTAGGGCCATAATTTTGCAGACATCCAATGTGCTCCAAGGTAACACAATTCCTTGATTATCTTGAGGAAAATTAGCTTTGCTTCTAAACCAAGAGAAAATATATTTGACAAGTATAAGTATTTAATTATTTAATTTAGGTTTTCATCTAATTTAATTATTTATTGCTATAAATTTTTATAAGACTTTTAGCAGCTCAAGATTTGCACATACAATTAATTTGATAATCTTGAAAGTGTAACTGCTACAATTGTTACCATAATTTATGTAATTATGATACATTATCTGTTGGTAAGAATAGACTTTTTCATTAAGAACACACAGGATAGTTAAGGGCAACCTTTTAGCTGCAACTGCCTTGCTGAGGTTTGCATTGTAATCATATAAGAATTCAGTACCAGTGAAATAAAATCTCACCTAATTGTGCTAGAGTCAAAATTTAAAAACTATGTTGTAGATCTTTTTTTTCTCCAGTGTAAGTTTTTTGGAAATTTCAATTTTCATTTTTTTTGCGAAGTTATAGACAAAAAACTGCCGAATTTTGGCCAGTTTTGCCTGAAAAGCTGACTTTTCAGTACCAGTAAAATATCTCAGCAGCAAAGCATGATATCTGAATAAAAATTGCAGTGCTGGAATCCTGAGATATTTCTCCAGTGTAAGTTTTTTTCTTTTTTCAATAACTCTGCTAGATTTCTCATAAATTGGTGATTTATACACTGAAAATGCCATATTTTCTCATAAGAAACTAGCAGCGCGCAGCACTTCACGCTTCACTGAGCACGTAGGGGTGAGAAGATATTGGCGCGTACATACTAATTACAGGCTAGCTAGCTGGCAGGCTATAATGAATAGCTCGCTTTGTACTTTGTTTATGTAGCACCCATAATGGAATGTTGATAGATAACGCAGCCCTAACGAAGGTTGCTGCTTATTGGTTGTAGTTTAATCTTAGGCTAAACAATTACAAGTAGGCAACACGCATGCCACCCGCAGAGCAATATTATTCAAGAACCTGAACTACATTTTGAGAGAAATTTATGATATTCTTAGTGAGGATGCCCTTAACTATCCTGTGCATCTTTTGGCATGTCACTTTTCCAAGTTTACTGCAAACATGTCATGAAAAACGTTGCTGCATGAGAGCTATTAGAATCTCACTTAGTTTAAGTTGTTGAATATTTTAAAGAATAGTTTTTAATATACTGTAAAAACATTAGTATAAGGTACAAGATTATTAATAGTAAATTAACATATAGATGCATTATCATTATTAAAAAATCTTCAACATATCAGACTTTGAAAAAACACTACACTGCATGGCAATTATTTATTTGTCTGACTCCGCTAACTTTGCAATTCAATTTTTAATAAAATTGTTCTGGTTTTATTCTCCCAGTACTTCTGTGAACTCTGTTGGCGCTGGCAGCACGCTGACTTGGGGGAAGGAGCCCAGGCCCATCATCCTCTTACCAGAAACTCTAAAAAGTGTCGTGGTTTCTCAGAAGGAGGCTCTAGACACGCTAGAAATGGCATTTAAATACGAAACTGTTGCATATATCTTATATGGAAGTTATGTTTAGTGTCTCATTGTTGTTTACTCTTGTTCTGTTTATTTTGCTATTTTGTTTGCTGCTATATTTTTCCAAGCTTTATTTTTTTAAGCCAGTGGTTTTAAGTAAAACTTTCTTTATTTCCTGTTTTAAATCCTTGCTTAGTAAACATCAAAAACAAACAAAAAATGATAAAAGGCTCCCTATAGTAAAGTGTGTAGATTTTAATAATTTAGTGAAGGATGTTTGAAGGTATTAGAGCTGTTTATTTGCTAGTCTTAGGGGTGTAGTTTTGTATTTTGTAGAATAATATTAGCTGTTATATTATATTAAACATAAATAAAAAATCTCTCACATGAGTTATTGCCAGCAATTAAATTTGCACCCAATACTTGAATAAGATTATAAGGAACTATATATAGTATGATATATAGGTGCACTGTTAAACCAAAGGTGCTTCATTGTTACTCAAACAAATTTATTTCTGTTTTTTTAAGGAAAATGATCAGTAGAAAAATTTAGATAGTTTACAAAAAGCAGCAAAGCTCAGAATTCAGAATAATATTTATATTCCATGCAAGATGCATTACATAATACTGTTTATTGAAAATGCATGTTGTATGTCGAGTGTTGATTACCAATATAACTGAAATACAAAATCAGATTTATATATATCATATAGCTAAATATTTAGAGTTATACACAGTTAACTCAAATGTATATAAAGAGATATTACAGAAGAATAAAATGAAACTTTTGTTTAAAGAAATTAAAAAGAACATTTCAATATATTACTGTAAAAATTAGGTTAAAATCTTAGATAAATTCTAAACGAGCACATAGCAAGTAGAACTTGAAGAATTTTCAAACACAACTGAAACCTCATTATGAATATAACATTTAGCTGTAGAGGTTATTGAAAATGCTGCACAATTTTGATATTGCACACTGCAAGCGTAGGCACATGATTCTATTGAGAGCTGTTTGAAAACCCCAACAGATTTACTGCTACACATGCGATCAGATAACGCTGAGAATCTTTTATGCTTTGGATGACTCAAGTAGTAAAAAGTTTGAGAAGTTTTGCTGTAGACAATGAAATTATTCTCAGTTGATGTGGCGGATATGAGGTCAAGGTCAGTGTTCAGACCAGTCACCACAACATCTACTAATCCAACATGGCCGCTACTCACTTTGAATCTCTTCAGTTTTCCTTTGTTTACAAACAGCTGCTGCCCATCCACAACAATAGGTATGCAATTGTTGCTGCACTCAAAGCTGACAGTGTTGGTGTTTTTGTGAACAAGAGATTTAGCTTTGCAGGTTTTAATATCACTTGTAAGTGAAACAACTCCAAATGATTGAACTGTTGGATAATAAAAGTTGCTGGCAAAGCCAGTTACAAAACCAAACTGAAGACTGTAGTAGCCATGTATAATGATAAAATATGAGGGATAGATGTTTAAAATTACAGAGTAGACATTATTGTTTTTCACACAATTTATGATTAGTCGTGTAACGTCTGCAAAGTATAAAATTGCCAGGTGAGTTGGTGAATCAAGTCTAATATCAGAGATTCGAGAGTATGTTTGATATGCAATGAGGGTACCTGCTTCACCGCAGTGACCAATCATAGCATAGTTTACATTTAGTAGGTCAGCAAGATTTACTGCTTTTATACAGTGCTCTGATTGGTCCGCTACAAAAATAGACTGGTTCTTGTAAGATTCTAAAAGGCTGAGTTTAGACAGGTTTGCAAAAATAATATGACTAATTGAGGTAAATGTGTAGGAATTTTGCATATATAGGCACAACCTTGTAGCTGCACACCAGCTACTACTGTACAGTCTCCATGGTGATTGATCTCTACAAGTTGTTTTGATGTAGCTGTTATTATTTTAGTAGAATCAGTTGGATGTTCAATAAAGGATATGATGTCATCAGTCATTTTCTTGACCCCAATGTGACTAGTGGCCTGGTAAGGAGTGCTGGTTGGACCATCTGCCGAATCAGTTATTAACCTTTGACCTACAAACAGGTACACATTGTTTAAAACTCAGGTGGGTTTTATATATCTGAAAAAACTACTGATGGAAAGGCTTTTTAAACGGACTAAAGATTTGCTTTTTATTAGGGCACAAGGGCAATTATGACTAACATTACCAATACAGCATTTATATAACAGAAAATTGCTGTTTAACCCATATATATATAATAAAATATTCAACAATTTTAGCAATTTATGAAACTGTTCATGTAAAAACCAAATTTAAGAATCTTATCAAGTATTGCTGTAATTCTCCGCAAGTTGTGTTAGTTTGCTGAAACTTCATCTTTTCATATACCTATATAATACTTTAAACGGACATTGCATATGACTTGAATATTGATTAGCGCTACATGAATTAGCTTAGGGCTTGTTTGACAAAGATCAAAATTAATATTTAAATTATAATTATGTATTAAATATTGGACTATGGTATGTTCAAATTTGTTTTATTATTCTAAAACTTGTTTGATTTTATGCAAGTCCAACATTCTGGTCTCTAATGTAAACGAACAATTTTTATCATATCAACAAAGTGCTTAATGCAATAATTTCATTCTTAGCCAAATGGCAACTTTCTAACATGAGAACATGTGTTTATTTAATTTTTAAAAACCATAACAATAAACATCTTTTGATAGCACTTTTGCAATATAGAATATTTAATTTAAATTGCGTTACTTTATATGGACTGCGGTAGGCATTATATGAATTAAGTTTTGTTTATATACCTTAACGATTTATAGTCAGAAATTCAATTTGGCAGAGTTGAAATTTTTCCAAGTTGCATTGCATTATGAAAGTCACTCGTAAAATTTTTTGTGCTGTGATAACTAAATCGGCCGAGTTTAAAATAACAATCAAAAGGAGTAATAACTCTTTGTAAACATCATTATTTAGTTATGACTTGAGCGACTATAAATGACAATTCAATATGTTTATAATTATATTGTCAACGCTTTCCCAATTATCGCTTTTATGCTGTCAATTTTATTAATTCAGGAAGTTTTCAAAAGTAGTCAAATAGCAACTTTCTTTCATAATATTATAGTACCATACTCTGATTACAAGTCTATGATCTAAACTGCGAAATGTTATGGTTACATAGATTGTGAATTTAAGTTGCATGGCAGAAACAAATATATTATAACTGCTTTTAGAATACATTATATATGCTTGTCCATTGATACTGGTTTTATATAACACCAGTCTTATATTACTGGCTTTATATAACAGCCGTCCTATATTACTGTTCTTATAAAGCCGGTCCTATTAAACCCCTCCTTTATTTCTATAGTCCTATATAATACCGGTCTTCTTAAAATAAGCTGGTCCCATAATATTGATCCTATAATATACTGATCCTATATTACCTACAATAGGCCTATAGTAAGCTGGTCCTATATAATATTACTTATAGTCCTACATTACTGGTCCTATACAATAATATAATAAGCTGGTCCTATATAATATAATAAACTGGTACTATATATAATATAATAAACTTGGCCTATATAATATTAGTCCTGTAGTGCATGTTGGTGCTACAATACTGGTCTTATAATAAGCTGGTCCTATAGTACTGGTTCTATAATTAAACTGGCTTCCTAACATTGTTCCTATCACTCACAATATATCTATAAAAATAATTGATTTATATATTATATATAGCTGAATAATCAGTATATCATAGTTTATTATACATAGAAACAATAACAATTAATTTGAAGGACAGCTGTTTATAAACCAATCACATTACCTGGGAAAGTCTTGTAGATACTGTTTCTCCATGTTCCACCACACATTTGACTACTGTTCCCTCTGCATGCTCTACGACACTCAGTTTCCCCTGCTTTACCATATTTGTTGTATTCAACACCACAATAACACTGGTCAGTAGATTGTACTCCTGCATATGGCTGTCCTGAAATTAGTAAATTACTAATCGATCTTTATAAATATAACAACACGATAAATCACAAAACACAATTTTTTTATAGTTCAGCTACAATTGGCAGATTCAAACTTATATATGCCTTTAAAATGGAAAAATACTGAAATCAATGAAAATTAAAAATAAACGTTTTCAAAGAATCAAATAATTATCAGGTATAGTAGGTTCTTACAAAATATTTTTGGTATACTGCAGTTATTTTTGGAAACATTTATAAAAATATTTACCTTGTATAGTGCAGTAGCCAATACAAAGCTCCACGGTCATCAAACGAGTTGAAAATGCTATGGGTAACGCTCTGCTACTAGAGTCCTTGTAACAACCAATCAGCTGGTTGAGAGTGTTCACCAGATGCAAACACAGCCAGAGTTGCAGAAGCACTTAAATTATACAACTAAATTAGTCAATGTTTTGTAAAAAAAAGTTTGAACTAACAGACTCAAGTATTTAAAAAAAATAAAATTTAGAATAAAAAGTTTTGAATAGATAAAATTGAAGCAAAATATAAAAGTATAAAAAATTTACATAGTAAGTTAAAACACATTTTTTTGTTTAGATATAAAAAACGGATATAATAATCTACATTGAAATTAACATTTCGAAATTTTTTAAGTTGATAAACATGTTTTTCATATTTTAGATCTTACGAAGCTAACTGAAGCAAAGCATATCTTACCAAGCCTTAGCTGCAGCAACATTTCATTATTACTATGTCTAGCCAATTCAACCTTTAATCATGCAGTAAATTGGCTTTGAGTTTGTAATAACTTTTATTTCTAGATTAGAGATTTATTTTGGAATGCAAAATACATTAATTAGTTTGCACATATGTAAGATACACAACTTGGTTTGCCTGTGCAATTGTAACACTACTCCAACCTTATCCTAAAAGGCCTAGACTATATATTTATTTTATGAATTTATTTTCAAATATAAGGATACAACTTGTTTGGAAAAATAGATCATGTTGTTAATGAATCGCAAAGTAAATGGGGAAATCTAATTGATTACAAATCGCAAACATCCCACATCCTATATATATACTGCACACTTTAAGCCGCACAATTATAAATTGTATAATTAGTTTTAATTTTACTTTAGGTAATATTTTAAACAATTTTTTGTAGCAAAATAATTTCTCATAGACATTTTCTTGAATTAATTTTCGTTGACATGTGTTATAATGAATGATATATTTTGATGTTTACTTTATGTAACATTTTAACAACTCATATACTAGTATTTGTTTATTATAGATATGTCTATAATTTAGAATGAAATGAGATAAATTGTGCTACATTGTATGGGTATGCTGCTTTAAGATGGCAATTTTATATTTTTGCTATAGGTGGTGCTTATAAGCAAAACATATTATTATGATTATCAATATAATTATTATTATAATGGTGTTATAACATTGACATATGTAAAATAATATAAATATTGATTTTTACATTATTTTAGGTTAATGTTGAAACAAAGATTACGTAGAGATATTACTTTTATAGTTGTTTTTCATTACTTGGTGTATCTATTATGACAACATGCATTGAAATTATTCGCCCACTCTCAGTTACACAACAACTTTATTATAACATCAGGAGAATCACAATGAAACATGATACCAACATTCTATCTTCCATTAGCATGAAATATTTGACAAAGTTAAACATTATCAGACATTCAAATGTTTACTGTCACTATTAGCATGAATATAGATTTTTCATACTTTTTATGACACTAATAGCATGAATTATCTTTGTATTCTGTTTATTTATTATAAATAATACATATACTTTACCAGTTTTCTATATCCGACGATCTTGCTGCTATAACACACTTTACGTTACTTAATAATTGCAAAGTAAATATCATAAGTACATCTCTGAAGTTGCAGACACTTTGAACTGTAAGAACAAAGTTTTTAACAAGGGAATAATAAGGAAAAATCTATAAATGAAAGTTTTTGTTGTATGTGGGCATTGTTATAGGCTCTTTCAATAAGTTCACTTCGTAGATGCTACAACAGTAAGTTACTAACAAACTTTATTAATTTTATAGTGAAATATCATTTTCTTAAATTACATAATTCAGCAGTTTTACTTTTTATGTGGTATATAGCTGATTAAAGCACTATATAGAGCTGAGAAGCTCTGAACTTTAGTGAAATTTCTATTTCATTATCAGAAGTGGTTGGTGCGTGTATATTAGTAAATGACTGTACTGTATTCTATGTGTGCATATAACTCTTGAAAAGACTCTAAAATTATATATATATATATATATATATATATATATATATATATATATATATATATATATTTGGTACTGATACAATTTTGGATATAAAAATAAACTTGGATCTTCATTTTAGCGACTACAATATTGTTTCACGCAGTGCAAGCTACGATCATCAGGTCGTTGTGTGTACGGTTGAGTGCTTTTGTTTTGAAATTACTCAAGCGTACACACAACGACCTGATGATCGTAGCTCGCACTACGTGAAACAATATTGTAGTCAATAGAATGAAGATCTAAGTTTATTTTTATATCCGAAATTGTATTAGTACCAAATATATATATATATATATATATATATATATATATATATATATATATATGTGTGTGTGTGTATATATATAGATATATAGATATATAGATATATATGATAAAGTAAAATATGCCATCACACCACTTTCTCTAAATAGATATCAAATATATAACACTATATACAGTCACATGTTAAGTAAACAAAGAATGTGTTATATCAGAGTAGAGATGAAGAATATTCTAGAAGTATACGCTCTGATTCTCCTTATACATGTGACTACTTCAGAATACATGGGGTGTTATAAAGATGAAATAGAGAGAGCAAATTGCCTTTAGTCGGGGAAATTACTAACATGGCAATATACTTTTGTATAGGCTACTGCATCTATAGAGGTAAAGATAATACGACGTAAATCTGTTTTTCTATTTAATATATTATGCCATAATTATATAAACTTTATTAGATATGTGATGTATTGAAATTGTGATTCTTTTACATCAATTATATGACTATTATTATCTTTTTCTCAAACATAATATAAGCATATTATAATAATATTATATTATATTCTTATACAGCAATTATATTTTTATTATGTTGTTCTCATCCAGTTATATAATACTTATGGCATCTTGATATTTAATTATTCTTGTACAGCAACTATATAAACATTATATAATTCTTGTATAGTAATTATAAAAATGTTTCATTATTATTGTATATTAGATATATAAACATTATATCATTATTCTATTGTAATTATATAAATGTTATCTGTATATTTTAGGCCAGATGTATGCTGGTTTGCAGGATGGCAGACAATGATTCTGTGGTACAACCTTTGACCTCTATGGAGCTCTAGACAAATCAAGTTGTAGCAGTAGATGCACGGGAAATGCGAGTCAGATATGTGGGGGAAGCTGGGCAAACAGTGTATACAGAGCACTGTCAGGTAAGATGAGACATTTTTAGATAAAATGAGAAAAGTCCTTTAGGTAATACATGAAATTGGAGTTTTTTAATCTTCACAATACTTATCAAATTTTATTTAACCAAATATTTACTTTTACAGACGATTGTTATTCTAAAAAATTGGCTGATAGCGAAATAGTTTTTAAAGGAATATTAAAATAATTAAACTCAATTAAGAAAGTTTGAATGATTTGACCTTAATACTTCTGACAAAAAGTATTATTACCATGAATTTTTAATTATTAACAACTAATAATTTGTTTAATCTATAGCTACATTGTTTAGTTTATTTCCACACTCTTGTAAGTAACAGTATATGGTATAGAACAGTATATAACATGTTTTTTGTTGACTCGGGTAAAATTTTTGTAACTTTATGATAAACTATAATAACTTAGCTCTTTTTGATATGCTAAATAAATGTACATATCTTTATTATGTTAAAGCTTGCTAACCTAAATAATTATGTATATTTTAAGATATATGTAATACATATTTATTTATTTAGTAATATTTACTTCTGTGTTTTTATGAGTTTCTAGAATCATAGTTTTATTGTTACATTATTTATTATTATACCATTTTTAGAAAATGTCAAAACACGAAAAAACAAACCCGCAAACTTAGTCCACATCAGAAATATTGAAGTTAGAGAAATAAGTGAGGAAATCATATCCTTTATCGAACATCCGGCTGATTCTACTAAAATAATAGCAGCTACATCAAAACAACTTGTAGAGATCAATCATCATGGAGAGTGTATAGCAGTAGCGGGTGTGCAGCTACAAAGTTGTGCCTATCGATCAAATGAATTTTCTTTTTCCTCAATCGATCATTTCATTTATGCCCAGTTCACCAAACTGCAAGTATCTCACAGTCTTTTCAACAAATCAGCCATTTTGGTTGCTGATGCAGGTAATCACTGCGTAAAGTTTCTCATTCTAAAAAATTTATCATCTTTTGAGTTTGACAATTCAATAAATGACTACCATGTTGGTAAGTGTGGATCTTTTAAAAAAGAACTTTTGACTGAAAATATTCAAAATTTAATTGATCCTAAAGAAATGGAGCTAAATAGCCCAAAACATCTTTCTCTGTACCATGACTCTGAGACTATCAGACTGGTTGTTAACTGTGTACTAACAGAAGTATACTCTGTTATTGTTAGTATCTATCCAACTCACACTGTGGCATATGAGTACAGTGGACACCCTGGGTATGTTACTGATGTTTCTGAAAATCTCTATTGGCCATTATTTCGATCAAAAGGATTGAAAAGTCTTTCAACTGATAACAGCACATTAATAAACCAAATCCTTGTCATTAATGGGAGTTACTCAACTACTGCAAATTATTATTGCGATTCCAGGAACAGTTCTGCTATTCCCAGACTGTTTCAAAGTTGGCCTCTAATAATTGCAAATGGTGAATTGAAATCCCTGGTTTATAATTTGACAAGCAGTGAAATCAAACTAACTAACATAAATATTGCTAATCTTTCTACAAAAACACCCCCTGAGTTTAACCTGTTCACTACAACAAAGGAATCCGATCACATTATTCTCTACAGTCAAAGCCTAAAGAAATTTTATTATGCAAAGGCATTTTCTCGCTATCAGAAAATTCTGGAAAGGTTCTGTAGTAAATATGTTATAGAAAAAGCAATTGTGGGTGGACCTGAAAGTTGTGCTTACATCTGTAGTAAATATGGTAGTCAGTGTGTTGCTTTTTCTGTTAATGATTATGATAATTCTTGCTACATTCATGACCACTTTGACTTGGCCGAGGCCTACATATCTAATGACTCAGCTTGTTATTTATCTATATCATAATTATAACATATAATTGCATAGTTGAACACCACTTTCTGATGACAACATTAATGATGCTTTACTCTAACTTATGTTAATTTTTAATAATCATAATTATATTATTTTCATTCACTTAAATATTTTATGGAAATGATACACAGTGGTTTTTAAAAATTATATGTCCATATATATATATATATATATATATATATATATATATATATATTTATATATATATATATATATATATATATATATATATATATATATATATATATATATATATATAAATTACTATATATACAGAGTCTGTACTATATATTACAGACGGTAGATTGCTATATTATATTTGTGTATCAACAAATCAATAAAATAAAAATCGAAGATATTGTTTATTTGAAGCTTTTTTGGAAATTTATTATAAATATTTGTAGGTTGTGTAATTACTGATTAATAAATAATATTTATAACAGATGGTTTCATTATAATTTTTAGATGACATTGTTTTAAAGAACATAATATGTATTAATTCAATCAAATTTATTTGACCCACAAGAAAATGCAGCACAATTATTTGTGAATTAAAAACTTCTTATTAAATAAAGATTGAGTAATAACCAATTCAGTATATTTTAACTATTGATATACTTATATAAGAGAGTAAGTTAAACAGAAATGTTCATCTTTGCACAGATACTTGCAAGAATATCTATAGTGTATATAGAACTTTATAGATATAGAAAAGTTATAGATATAGAATAGTTATAAGTATAGAATAGTTATAGATATAGAATAGTTATAATTATAGAATAGTTATAGATATAGAATAAGTATAAATATTAAATAGTTATAAATATAGAATAGTTATACATTAGATATAAAATAGTTATAGATATAAAATAGTTATAGATATAGAATAAGTATAAATATTAAATAGTTATAAATATAGAATAGTTATAGATATAAAATAGTTATAGATATAGAATAGTTATAAATATATAGAATAGTTATAAATATAGAATAGTTATAGATATAGAATAGTTATAATTATAGAATAGTTATAGATATAGAACAGTTATAAATATAGAAGTGCTGCAGTCAATAATTTAAGCAACTTTACAAACACATTATTATATATATACATAAACATTCACCAGATATATTTAATAATTTATGATGCACATGGTCAAACATGCAATTAATATTACTAATATTTGCTTATAAATACAGTCATACTAATATTGTTTACATGACTGCATTTGTTGAAAAGAATGGTAATAACAGTTTTAAAAGACAATTAAAATTTTTTACTGGGTTATGTAATATAATTTGTTTAACTGTTTCTTTTAATTACCAAATATCTAAAATAATATTTTAATGAACACAAAGTTATTCACTGTTTTTCCACTCTTTTTAAATCTGTAAAACAAAAATTTTTAGATTTAATAACTAAATAATAAACAGTGTCTGTTTATTTTTTTAAAAATAGACAGTGTTTATTTTAATCCTTCTTAAGAAACTTAATTAGGTAAAAAGTAAATTATTAAAAATTGAAAAATAATTGCCAAATCCAAGATACATCAATTCAATATTACATTTAAATTTATAAGACAAATGACTTTTTGTTTTTGATAATAGATTTTTGTGTTTCATTATACAAGCTCTTTTGTAAAAAATGTTCTTATAATTATTAATATATTTTAAGAAATGATTACAGTTTCAAAAGTGGTCAAATTACTGCAGCTGTTTGGCTTCAGTGAAACGACTCTTGTTGCTTAAAGCTAATGGGCTTTGAAATTATGTTTGTTATAGAAGGATTATTAATGTAAATATCTAAAGAAGCTTATAGACTAAGACTTAGTGCCTTGTAATTAAATATTATTTTACAGATATCCTATAAACACTGACATATAACTCACAACAAAAAAGGTATTCTTTCATGTTTGAATATTGGAACTCAAAATTATTGATTAATTTTTAATTTTTAATATATAAACAAAACATGGAAGTTTACTATATACATTTAAAAACTTTAAGCTACGAAGCAACACTAAGTACAACAATTTCAGACCAGCTATAGAGATCAAATCTTGAAGAATAAAATCCAATCTTGTCAAGATACTGAAATCAGGTATTATGAGAATTAAATATATATACCTACATTTAACTTTCTATGTTTCACCTTTTACATGCAGTTTATGCTTTATGATTTATAAATTTTACACTCTATCCTTTATATTCTGTTTTCATATTGCATATTTAATATTTTATGCTCTAAGTTTCACCTTCCAGGTGTGACATTCTACATTTTAAGTTCTACATTTTGTATTCTAAATACCGTATCATATTAGAGGTAATGTCTTATACATTTTAGTAAAATGATCATAATATCACAGCCTTGCACTTGAAGTATAAATTTTATAAGAATATAAGATGTTATAAAATTAGTTGGTGATAAAGTTTGAAAATGCACAATAGCATGAAGTTATTAATTATTCTAGTATTGATGAGCCATGAGTTTATTTTACAAGTTGTTTTTATTATGAGCTGATACATTTTCTATAAGCTGTAAAAGTGTTAGGATTGTTAGAATAACAAAAAAATAGTTTTTTCCTCTAAATGTTAAAACGAGACCTTGAAATTATTAATTTAAAGTGTTTTAGGAGTTTATTTAAACTTAATATATAGTTTTATAAAATAGGTTTAATAGTTATTATGTTTAACTTGAAAAACAAAAAAACTCTTATTTAATAATAAATTTCAAAATGTTGAGATATTATTCTTTACTAAAATGCCTATATTGTATAAGGTAATAACATTTTGCAAATTGTTATTAGCAGATGACAAATGAAATACCAATACGTTCTTATTCACAGTATAATGGTTCCATCCCAGCTAGATAGACACTACTTTTTATTTTGGTACCATATAATTATATAGTAATATATACCTATATATATATAGCGATATAACTGTTTCATTGATTGCTAAATAGCTAAAATGCTAATAACTTTATTAGCTAACATGAATTATTTGGAATATTATTCTAATTTTCACAAATTTGTGAGAGACAAAAGACAGTGTAATACAATAACAATAGACATTACATTTAATTATTGACTACCCATTCACAAAATATCTGTTCAAACAAGAAGCAAAATATATTCAAAATTAATGTTTATGCAAATCAAAGAAATTGTTAATGTGCTAAATATGTGCTTTATTTAAGTATATATATATTTTTTAATAATATTAAAATAAATTGCACATAAAATATATATTGTACCAAAATAAATTAGTAGCGTCTAACTGAGAGTTGCTATATATATCTAGGATAACACCCGAACAAACTGTTTTTATTAACAGCAGCTGTCTAGAAGATGCATCAATATCTGATGTGTATAGCACTGGTTCCTATAGTTTATGGTTCAGTGTACATGGGTTGTTACAAGGACACCTCAACTAGAGCTCTACCATTGAGGTATGATTCCAATGACATGACAGTCGACCTTTGTATTGGCTACTGCATTTACAGAGGTAAGTATTCCATTCACTTACTTAGTTGATTTTTTACAATACAGTGAAATTGCAACCTATAAAGCAGGGCTGATAAATTAGCCATCATTTTAGGAGTACGTCACAATGTCATGAAACTTCAAAGGAACTGCAATTATCCTGGAATAAGATTGCTACATACTTATACTTAAAATAATTGTGCTTGCTTTAAAGTTTAGACATTTTATCTGTGAGCTACATGCAGTTGGTATCTAGCATAGTGACCCGCAGTGGTATAGGGGTCAGAGCGTTTGCCTACAAGTAAGCACAAGGTAATGAGTTTGAGCCCCATTATAAGCCAGTAGTGATGTTAGGAAGAGCATCCAGTCATAATTGCTCCTGTGCCTCATATGAATAAGTCTTAAGCCAGCTTTAACAAAAACCCCTTCTATCAGAGATCTTCTCATAGGTATGGTGACTATAAACTTGTGTGAGTTGGTATATATTAGCATGTGTGCACATAATAATATATCCAAAAAAACTTGCATGTCGCAATATATATTGAATATCTATATAACTTTGAAATCTATAGCTAACTAGTTGTTTGATTGGCTATAAATATCATATTACAGTAAATTATTTAAAGTGAATTGATTATATCAAATTAATATGTTAGCAAGCATAAAGTCAACTAATATTAATAATCGCCTTAGTTGTAAACTGATTCAACAAATGTAAATAAATCAATAGAGAAAGTTTATGCATACAAGCAATTAGCTGCTTGTTATATTTGTTCAGTAAGTGTAAATATTATACATGTTCAGAAACTGCTTGCTTAAATTTAGCTAATTAATAGCAAGTATAAACATTTTGTTATTTATATAAATGCTATGATATTAAGTTTGTCAGAGGAAAATTCAATTATACAATTATTATTTGACTAGTCCTAGAAAAGTTTATGAATATTAAGATTATTTGAAGGATACTCAAATGATAGTTTATTAATCAAAGTTTTATTCACATTAACTAGAAAGCCCAGCTCTCTATCACTATATAGCCATGATATATTTGCTAAAATCTTGGGAAAAAGTAACTATGTTATAATGGCAAAATTGCTACTTATATATTTTCTAGTACATATATATGCTCATTGAACCATAATTTTTAATCAAATAAAATGTTGAAATGAATATTATTCAACCCTGCTGGTATTTCAAGGTCACCCCTACGCTGGTTTGCAGACGGATGACACTTGTTTCTGTGGAAGTGAGTACGACAAGTATGGAATCGGGGAAGAAACGAGCTGCAGAGACCCTTGTAAAGGAAATACTAGTCAGATATGTGGTGGAGGCTGGAGAAACAGTGTCTATAAAATAACTGGAAAAGGTGCGTAAAAAATGAACTCAAAATTAAAATTGAACAATTAAATTTCAATGCAAATAAGGAAAATAAAAATATTTTTGATGCTTATTTACTATTATTTTAAAGCCTAAAAATTTGTATATTTGCACCTAAATTTTAATAAGATTTTAATCGTAAAATATGCTTAGATTTAAAGTCACTTCAACAATGTATCAAACAGCTAAATTTTGTTCAAATTATATATACTGTATAGAAAAGAATGAATCTAGCCAAAGTGTACCAAGACCCATTCGCTATGTCGGCAAAATTGAAGTTGGAGAACTAACTGATGACATCATATCCTTTATTGAACATCCAACTGATTCTACTAAAATAATGGCAGCTACATCAAAACAACTTGTAGAGATCAATCATCATGGAGACTGTACAGTAGTAGCTGGTGTGCAGCTGCAAGGTTGTTTGCATACGCAAAACTCACTTTCATTTGCTTCCATCAGCCATATTGTTTATGCTCACTTCACTGATCTGAATATACATCACTTCCTGTTTAACAAGTCTGTCATCTTGGTAGCTGATGAAGGTGACCATTGCATTAAATTCTTTGAATTTCAACAGAAACCTTTGTTCTCTAATTTTCAAACCTACAAAATTGGCAATTGTGGACTTCCACAAGTATCCCCTTTGTTAGCTGATAAAGTTCGACACTTTAGTGAACCTCAGGCAATCATGCTGAACACCCCAAAACATCTTTCTCTGTACCATGACTCTGAGACTATTAGACTGGTTGTTAACTGTGTACTGACTGAAGTATACTCTGTTATTGTTAGTATCTATCCAACTCACACTGTAGCATATGAGTACAGTGGACACCCAGGGTATGTAACTGATATGTTGAATTATTTTGATTTTCCAATGATGAAATCACAAGGATTTAGCAGTGTGGAGGGCAAAAGTGATTTAGCAAAAGTAGAATTGCATATTGAGGTGAACTTTGGCACATCAATTGAGGTTTATAGTTATACTTGCGAGTCAAATATCAGTTCAGAAGTTCCCAGAGTGTTAAATGATTTACCAACAATATTAATCAATGGTAAAGTTCGGTATTTAATTTACAATCAGACTAGTCAGGAGCTGTTCATACGGAATTTACAAGTTTTAAATCTTCCCCTGGAAGCAGAGTTTAAACTGAGTCAGTATACTGTAGTACGTGATTCTCTCATACTCTACAGTCAAAGCCTGAAAACATTTTATTTCACAAAGAAATATTCTCAATATCAGAGAGTTAGTGAGAGTCAGTGTAGTCAGTCTATTATACAAAAGTTACAGGTGAATGGAGCTGAATCTTGTGCTTATGTCTGCTTTAAATATGGCGACCTTTGTGTTTACTTTTCATTTAATAGTGTAGACAACTTCTGTTATATTCATAATGAGGTCAGCAATACTAGTATCATTACTACTCCAGGTTTCTACTGTTACACATCTTTAAATTATATATTTTAAATGTTTAAACAACTTGTTGGTTCTTTTAACATCAATATTATATCCCAATTTTAATTTAGTAAGTTATCACACAAATAATAACTTATTGAATGAGTTTTCTGACAAAGAACGTAATTTCTTTCTGATGCTGGTAACAATTACAATTATATTTATATGTTTACAGTCTAATATCTATGTTTCGTCCAATATTTTAGTTATGTTGACATTTATGCTTTAGCTGTTGTGAATTTCATAAACACTAATATCGATTCTAAAATGTATTTTATCTCAATATATAAGTGGATATACCATTTTAATCAAAAAGGAGAACAATAATCAATTAAGGTAATTGAAAGGGCACAACAGAAACCTATATTATATGAAATGGTCAGAAGAGGACAACTCTAGATAATCATAATATCCCAGTGATAATTTCACTTATTGACTGCAAATGCATATTATTTGTCTGATCAAACAATAAAAAGTCAATGACTATACGTTTTTAATATAAACAACAGCCATGTCTGTGTTTTACTAAATCAGCCAATCAAATATTTGCTAAAGTAGCATTCAATTCTCTTAACTAACTTATTATATTATTTCATCAGTTTCAAACTCTAAAGAAGCATCCAATATTTTGAAATACTAGATAATGAGTGTTTCTAGTAACATGTGACAGCATAAACTCTCATTGGTATCGCTGACTGTATTATTATACGGAGTGAAAAACATTGAGGCACCAAAATAGTGAATTTTTTTACACTCAACTTTATTTGATATCTGCACAGAGAGAAATATTAGTGCAGTGCTTGCACTAAAATTGTTCAAAGAGCCTTTTATTGCCAGTATAGCCTGCACCAGACCTCTAATATTTGTTAGACCTGCACTTATTTTGATGAAATTGAAAATTAATCCGATTAGTGTAAGCTGAAAAACATTTTGTAGTAGCTCTGAAACCACTTAGTTACTTTTCACAAGTATTACGTAATTATCATCCCTAGGTTCTAATGAAGCTAAACAGTAATTGATAGGAGCAGAAAATGAGATCAATGCTACAACTACATAATGTTCAACTACATTATGTTCAAGCAAAATTTTATTTACATAAGAATTATGGAACAATCAGCAGTTGTTCACCTAACAACATTATTTGTTCACATTTACACTGATGATGATCACAAACCTTTATAGGAAGCTAGGATAGAGTTGAACCCTACATTTGGGTCATTTCGATTGGTGCTTCCCAGTTAGATGCTATTTATACATTTTACGTGCAGTTTATTTGAATACTATTGAAATATATGTGCATTTAAATAAATTTGAGTCAATTGCTTTTTGTAATTGGCACACAAATAAATTTCTTTGCTCTGCATAAACCTATTAATTTTGCATTTTCTATATTTTTTGTTTTTTGAAAAAATGTTATTATTAATGCATTTAATGCTTTTTTTCAACACAAATTTGGAAAAATTTAAATATTATTGCAAATATATCATATTAATGGTTATTTTATGTTTAGCAATGATATGAAAGTTATATAAGGGTATATAGGTATATAATACTTAGCACCAAAACAAAAAATACAACTTAACTGGGGAGCATATAAGTGGAATGCAACTCCATCAACCTACTGTTCATGATTTTGAAATTTCTATGAACCTAAGATATTTTCAAATAGCTTGTTACCAGACTACTATTAAACATTGCCCCATTCCGTTTATCAAAGACTAAGGCTGAAGTTGAATTTATTAACAAAAAATTTCATCTGCACATATTATCTCTTGCATGGGTAGTTTAGGCTTCACTAGTCAATTTCATTCATGGAAAGGAAAGCCAACTAATTTAAAATGTGTGTAAAAGAGAGATCGGGGAGATGCACCATTAAACTCCAATGTACTCAGTTATTAGCAAATGTGTTTCAAACAAGAAGCTTAAAATTAATAACAAAACAAGCTACTGAATAGTCAAGTGTAGATCAGGTGAACCACTTCAAAAGCCTAAGTAACTTGAGTAAATTACCTGGTGAAACAAAAGAAAACGTTGCATAACAAAGCTATAGTAAGGAAATATTTAAAATGTAATTTAAAGGCTAGAAACTGGCTTACCAAGCAGTAACAAAGCAAAGCAAAGGTTATTACATAACAGCACATAGTTTTCATTAACGGCTATTGACAGAAGAAACATTCTGCAGGCATAGTGAACACCAGAAGCTCAGACTAAGAGGTTGTGCTTTGAGATTCAGTAACTTTGTGCTTCCAAACAACCTCACAACATGGAAGACATTGAATCAGTTAATCACCAGGGTAAAGATTGCAGCTACTTCTCAGAGATAGAAGATGATCACTTTCTTTCAGAGTTAGAAACTAAAGTTGTTATTGCAATTTGCAGCAAAGGGTAAGCTCAATCATTTGCTTAACATTGTCGTTTGCTATCACAATGACAGTATGCTTGAGTATGACTATTGCTATAGACAGATAATTGAATTTGTGCAACTATAAATTTCCAGAGATCACATTGACTGATATTTCTCAAACTATTCTAATCCTATATCAATTTGATACGCCTGTTCCTGTAATCATTTATTTCTAAAAAGTTTAGTGTTTTATTTCAACGTCATCTAGCAATTTGTGCCAAATAATGCAGTTTAGAAGCCTACAACAGCTGCCAAGCTAATTTCTTGTTTTATACTTTATAGCTGAGTACCAAACTGAAAATGCCAAATTTAGTGGTGAGTTGGCAAAGTTCATAAATACAAGAACATTTTATTAACTTCCGTACCACCAGTTTATATTCTTATTTATTTTTGCACAGCACAATTAAATGCTGAAATAGAAAAAAGATGTTTAAATAGCAATATTTTTCTTGGTAGTACTGTATTTGTTTTTCAATTTATAGACATACTGAAACTTATTTCGATATAAGAGGCCCATATAAAATAATAAATAATCATCTTGAGTTTTATACGGGAACACATTTACTTTTTTTAGTCCCAACTGTTTCAAAATATTCATTCATCATAATGCAGTTTCCATTCAGCTAATGAGTTTTAATCTTGCCATAACTTAAATTTGTCAGATTTAATAGCTTAGAAAAGCAATGCTTTATTTGGTTATAACAGTTAAGTGAAGCTGTTGAGTTAACTGTTACAACTGGACTGGTGAAGTAGCATTGCTAATCAACTTCATGCTAGGGGTGTGTAAATAGTATCCACAAAATACTGTGATTGCTATTTTTTGGCATTCCTTGAACCCAATGTGCATTTGTTATGTCTGAAAAAGCTATGGGCAGAGCGCCAGACATGTAATGAAAATCAGTGATTGTGTCGTAAGTGGTGGTATTTATTAAGGGATGGTATTCACTTGTAACTTTAAGACAAGATCAAATGCTGTATTTCAGGTGACCATTACAGCTTAATTAGTCACAATGTTACTCACTTTGTAAATCCTAATAGTGACCACGTATTCATCCCCAGCCATTGTTATATAATGCCTTAAATACTGTATCTCCGCTGTGAGGCGGTTCAAAATGACATTTCTGAGACTTGTTAGTTGCCCAATTTCATGGACCAGTCATTTGCATGGGCAAGATTTCAAGTGTGTGCCTGTTTGTATACTAGTGTTCATTTCCTCTGGCCCATAGAGAGCAATTCATGTGGGTAAAGTTCATGCTTCTAACATTTTTGGTTGTTGGAGTTGGGCTCGCTGAATAACTACCAGCCAATTAGGTGACTACGACAGAGACCATTCGCACTTGCGTTGAGAATGCAGAGCGACAAGTGCGAAGGTTTTCTCAACCCGCACAGTGGACACCTTTGCTACTTGTGATTTCAATTTTCACACGCGAAAATTTCCAGTTATTATAATGCAGCATAGGGCATATAAGTCTACCTTAACTTTGATTAAAAAGTTTACAGATCATTATTAGCTAAACTGCATGATTACAAAGTTTTCAGGAGAGTTTTCATATACATGAACCAGTTTTTAAAATTTAGCAATGAAATCACACCAAAGCTAACTGCTATATAACCCATATATATCATTATAATAGGTGAATTAGTATAATATATATGAAAGTCTTTTAATTATATATATATACATTTTCTTTTAGACTGATCCTACAATAATCTTCAACTTCCTCATGTTAAGGAATCGAGAAAAAAATTGGGAAAAACTATAAAACCATACATGTACAATTAATTTCAAATTTTCCATTTCCCTCAATCTCTTCCAAAGTTGACGCTACAAAGCAAGCTGATTGAACATTGCCTAACAGTCTCGTGATTTAATACATCGATTGCCATGTGTTCTGGATGATTTATTATTATAGGAAGTTTAAGAAGCTCCTCTGCTTGATTACAAGATTATTTCTTAGTTATAATATAACATTCACGCTGCCTATATATACTTGTTTACCAGCACTTATTAATAATTCACAGCTTAGATTCAATTTTAAATGGTGAAAGTACCAATTATGTGTATATACCATAGCTTGTCATTTTAAAGCAAAGTTTTTCTGAAAGTAATAAAAGTTGCTTTACTTGCAAGCTGGTGCAGGCAATGATGTGAGTCAGATGCCGCCAACTGTTCTGCCAACTTGTACCTAAGTAGAACAGAGATCCTGTCAATCAGACGCAGCCATTCAGTAAGTTGCTCATCTGAATATATATATAACACTTTTATTCAGGCTTTCTCTTCAAAGTTATTTATTTTTGCACTTCATGCACTTGACCATATATTCGGGCATACAAACAAATTACTGCATCCATTATGTGGGGCATTCACTGTACTTTATATATATATATATATATATATATATATATATATATATTCAGCTGTCTCTTGAACTGTTTGTAAAATACATTTTCATGGGCTGTTTTAGATTCCTTCTCAAGTTGTATAAAAAAGGGGACACCACCCGCACTCAAATACAACAGATAGTTGAGTCATCTGAAGCTTTGGTACAGATGACAACAGCCTCTATTCGTAGAGATGTAAATGATTTAGTAAGAGAAATTGGCTTGAACCATATCAAACAGGTCACTACATTGAATACGACGCTCCATAGCACTTCTATGACATTCGAAGGTTTAGAGACGGATTTTAAAAGAATTATTGAGTTTGAAAAGCGAGGCTTGATCATGCCACAGAGGTATCTGGTAGGTAATAGAGAAGACTCTACAAAAAATGGCGCTAAAATTCAAACTCCATGCTACGCTCAGTATGTGCCCCTTATCCAAACCCTTTCAAAATTAAATGTTGCATCACCAATTCCATCAGCTAATGGTGACATAGTAGGTTTTGCTGATGGTAGTCTCTATAAAACTTCAAACTTCCTTCAGCAACATCCAGATGCCCTTCAACTAGCTTTATACAATGATGATATAGAGCTGGCAAACCATTTAGTTTCGAAAGCTGGTATTCATAAGGTTTCCATGTTTTATGTCTCTGTCAAGGGTAGAACTCCTTTTCAGTTGAAAGACATTCATCTTGTCATAGCTGCTTACACATCTGATCTCAAAGAATTTGGTTATTCAAAAATTATGAAACCTCTCTTTACAGACTTACAGAAGCTAGAGCAAGGTGTTCAAGTAAGCTCTGGTGATTCAGGTACAAGGATTATTCAAGCGGTGCTCGTCCAGTTTATAGGTGACAATCTGGCGGCTAACCAATTACTAGGCTTTGTAGCCAGCTTTTCCGCTCAGCACTATTGCAGATTCTGCTATATGGCTCTCGATCAAGCAAAACATGCCGTGGAAAGCTCAAAAGACCTGCTGAGAAGTCAGGAACAACACCGTGCTGATGTGGCTGCAGTGGAGCAGGACATTGATAATTATAAACACACTGGAGTTAAGCAATCTCTAATCCTTGACCAGCTGCAGAATTTCTCATCAATAGAAAGTACAGTGCCTGACTGCATGCATGATTTCCTAGAAGAAGTTTGTAAAACTGAACTGTCACTTATTCTAACTGCATGCTCTGGCTAAGGAGAAGCTGCTTTCTCTTGAAATCCTAAATTCACAGATTAAATTATACAATTATAGGTGAGATATCTCAGGGGTATAAATAGAAGAGAGAACATCTTTTATATAAGATGAGAATGGGATATAGATCATGGGTTTCAGTGCTCAATAAGCTAAGCACAGACACCACGATATTTGTGGGAGCTCTGCATGGTATGCTGAACTCGGAAGGACTAGCCTGTGTTATGGAAGAACTGTTTGGCCCAGTCATCTATGCCAGCATTGACACTGACAAACACAAATACCCGATTGGTAGGAGCTAAGTCTATATTCTGACACAGTTTTTAGACTCCTTTAAACATGCAGCTTGTGTTAGGATATCAAATATCATGCTTTTCTTGAACTTGTTCCCAATTTCTGCTCTATTATCATTACATTGTAAACTATCTATGCTTTATCTATTATATATCATGCTATATGCCTTGTTATTTTACTATAAATGCATTGATATTTGCAATATCTGTAATATTGTAACTTATAAATACACTATGTGTATACTGTCAACATCCTATGATATTTCATTGATATATTACACAGTATGAATAACTTAATAGCAGAACGTGGCTGTATCTGTTGTAGGTTCTGGCCGTGTGACTTTCAGCTGCCATGACAGCTACAGAAATGCACTTGGCGCTGCTTTTGTGGAAATAAAAACCCCAAAGTTTACTAAAAAGGTATTTACCACATAAACATGCTCCATACCTGTTATAGTGTTCAAAGTTATGTTTTTATGTAAATTGATATAATATATTTCATTGCCTTTTTTGATTTAAATTACTATATATTTGAATTTTTGCAAACTTGTAGTGCAATTACGGAGCTAAACTATGTATTTTACTTAAATAATTTGCAGGTACAACTAGACCCTTACTTGGAGGAATCTATCTGTTATGTGTGCAGGATCAGTTTGGGGCCCTACTTTTGCAGACATCCAACGTGCTCCAAGGTAACACAATTTCTCGATTATCTTGAGGAAAATTAGCTTTGCTTCTAAACTAAGAGAAAATATATTTGACAAGTATAAGTATTTAATTATTTAATTTAAGTTTTTATTTAATTTAATTTAATTATTTAATGCTATAAAGTTTTATAAGACTTTTTAGCAGCTCAAGATTTGCTCATAAAATAAATTTAATAATCTTGAAAGTGCAACTGCTATAATTGTTACCATAATTTATGTAACTATGATACATTATCTGTTGATAAGAATATACTTTTTCATTAGGAAAATCTTTTAGCATGTCACTTTTCCAAATTTACTGCAAACATGGTCATGAAAAATGTTGCTGCATGACAGCTAATAGAATCCCACTTAGTTTAAGTTGTTGAATATTTTAAAGAATAGTTTTTAATATACTGTAAAAACATTAGTATAAAGTACAAGATTATTAATAGTAAATTAACATATAAATGCATTATTAATAATAAAAAATCTTCAACATATCAGACTTTGAAAAAACATTACACTGCATGGAAATTATTTATTTGTCTGACTCCGCTAACTTTGCAATTCAATTTTGAATACAGTTGTTCTGGTTTTATTCTCCCAGTACTTCTGTGAACTCTGTTGGCGCTGGCAGCACGCTGACTTGGGGGAAGGAGCCCAGGCCATTCATCCTCTTACCAGAAACTCTAAAAAGAGTCGTGGTTTCTCAGAAGGAGGCTCTAGACACGCTAGAAATGGCATTTAAATACGAAACTGTTGCATATATCTTATATGGAAGTTATGTTCAGTGTCTCATTGTTGTTTACTCTCGTTCTGTTTGTTTTGCTGTTTTGTTTGCTGCTATATTTTTCCAAGCTTTATTTTTTTAAGCCAGTGGTTTTAAGTGAAACTTCCTTTATTTCCTGTTTTAAGTCCTTGCTTAGTAAACATCAAAAACAAACAAAAAATGATTAAAGGCTCCCTATAGTAAAGTGTGTAGATTTTAATAATTTAGTGAAGGATGTTTGAAGGTATTAGAGCTGTTTATTTGCCAGTCTTAGGGGTGCATTTTTGTATTTTGTAGAATAATATTAACTGTTATATTATATTAAACATAAATAAAAAAATCTCCCACATGAGTTATTCGCCAACAATTAAATCTGCACCCAATACTTGAATAAGACCATAAGGAACTATATATTATAGTGTGATATATATATAGGTACACTGTTAAACCAAAGGTGCTTCATTGTTACTCAAACAAATTTATTTATGGTTTTTTAATGAAAATGATCAGTAGAAAATATTCAGATAGTTTACAAAAAGCAGCAAAGCTCAGAATTCAGAATAATATTTATATTCCATGCCAGATGCATTACATAATACTGTTTATTGAAAATGCATGTTGTATGTCAAGTGTTGATTACCAAAATAAATGGAATACAAAATCAGATTTATATATCATATAGCTAAATATTTAGAGTTATACACAGTTAGCTCAAATGATTATAAAGAGATATTACAAAAGAAAAAGGTGATACTCTTGTTTAAAGAAATTAAAGAGAATATTTCAATATATTGCTGTAAAAATTAGTTTCAAATTTTAGATAAGTTCTAAACAAGCACATAGCAAGTAGAACTTGAAGAATGTTCAAACATAACTGAAACCTCATTGTGAATAAAACATTTAGCTGTAGAGGATATTGAAAATGCTGCACAATTTTGATATTGCACACTGCAGGCGTAGGCACATGATTCTATTGAGAGCTGTTTGAAAACCCCAACAGATTTACTGCTGCACATGCGATCAGTTAACGTTGAGAATCTTTTATGCTTTGGATGACTCATGTAGTAAAAAGTTTGAGAAGTTTTGCTGTAGACAATGAAATTATTCTCAGATGATGTGGCGGATATGAGGTCAAGGTCAGTGTTCAGACCAGTCACCACAACATCTACTAATCCAACATGGCCGCTACTCACTTTAAATCTCTTTAGTTTTCCTTTGTTTACAAACAGCTGTTGTCCATCCACAACAATAGGTATGCAATTGTTGCTGCACTCAAAGCTGACAGTGTTGGTGTTTTTGTGAACTAGA
This sequence comes from Bugula neritina, assembly GCA_964035545.1. NCBI lineage: Eukaryota > Metazoa > Bryozoa > Gymnolaemata > Cheilostomatida > Bugulidae > Bugula > Bugula neritina. Next base: position 15,470,762 of record OZ037767.1, read on the forward strand.
GATTTAGCTTCACAGGTTTTAATTTCACTTGTAAGTGAAACAACTCCAAATGATTGAACTGTTAGATAATAAAAGTTGTTGGAAAAACTAGTTACAAAACCAAACTGAAGACCGTAGTAGCCATGTATGATAAAATATGAGGGATAGATGCTTAAAATTACGGAGTAGACATTATTGTTTTTCACACAATTTATGATTAGCCATGTGACGTCTGCAAAGTATAAAATTGCCAGGTGAGTTGGTGAATCAAGTCTAATATCAGAGATTCGAGAGTATGTTTGATATGCAGTTAGAGTACCTGCTTCACCGCATTGACCAATCATAGCATAGTTTACATTTAGTAGGTCATCAAAATTTACTGCTTTTATACAGTGCTCTGATTGGTCGGCTACAAAAATAAACTGTTTCTTTTGAGATTCTAAAAGGCTGAGTTTTGAGAGATTGGCAAAAATATTATGACTAATTAAGGTGAATGTGTAGGGATTTTGCAAACAAGCACAACCTTGTAGCTGCACACCAGCTATTACTGTACAGTCTCCATGATGATTGATCTCTACAAGTTGTTTTGATGTAGCTGCTATTATTTTAGAAGAATCAGTTGGATGTTCAATAAAGGATATGATGTCATCAGTCATTTTCTTGACCTCAATGTGACTAGTGGCCTGGTAAGGAGTGCTGATTGGACCATCTGCTGAATCAATTATTAACCTTTGACCTACAAATAGGTACACATTGTTTAAAACTCAGGTGGGTTTTATATATCTGAAAAAACTACTGATGGAAAGGCTTTTTAAACGGACTAAAGATTTGCTTTTTATTAGGGCACAAGGGCAATTATGACTAACATTACCAATACGGCATTTATAACAGAAAATTGCTGTTTAACCCATATATATAGTAATATATTCAACAATTTTAGCAATTTATGAAACTGTTCATGTAAAAACCAAATTTATACATTTTATCCTGCAGTATTGCTGTAATTTTTCGTAAGTTTTGTTAGTTTGCTGAAACTTCATCTTTTTGTATATCTATATAATACTTTAAACGAACATTACATATAACTTGAATATTGATTAGCGCTATACACGAATTAGCTTAGGACTTGTTTGACAAAGATCAAATTCAATAATTAAATTGTAATTATGTGTTAAATATTGTACTATGATATGTTCAAATTTGTTTTATTATTTTAAAACTTGTTTGATTTCATGCAAGTCCAACATTTTGGCCTATAATGTAAACGAACAATATTTATCATATCTACAAATCGCTTAATGCAGTAATTACATTCTTAGCAAAATTGCAACTTTCGAACATGAGAACATGTGTTTATTTGATTTTTAAAAAACCATAACAATAAACATTTCCTCAATATCATATTTACAATATAGAATATTTTATTTAAATTGCGATACCTTATATATGGACTGCGGTAAGCATTATATGAATTAAGTTGTATTTATACCTCAACTGATCCTATATTACCTACAATAGGCCTATAGTAAGCTGGTCCTATATTACTTATAGTCCTATATTACTTATAGTCCTACATTACTAGTCCTATATAATATAATAAACTGGGCCTATATAATACTAGTCCTACAGTGTTGGGGCTACAATACTGGTCTTATAATAAGCTGGTCCCATAGTATTGGTTCTATTAAACTGGCTCCCTAACATTGGTCCTATCACTCACAATATATCTATAAAAATAATTGATTTATATATATTATATATAGCTGAATAATCAGTATATCATAGTTTATTATACATAGAAACAATAACAATTAATTTGAAAGACAACTGTTTATAAACCAATCACATTACCTGGGAAAGTCTTGTAGACACTGTTCCTCCATGTTCCACCACACATTTGACTACTGTTCCCTCTGCATGCTCTACGACACTCAGTTTCCTCTGCTTCACCATGTTTGTTGTATGCAACACCACAGTAACACTGGTTAGTAGGTTGTACTCCTGCATATGGCTGCCCTGGAATTAGTAAATTACTGATCGATCTTTATAAATATAACAACACGATAAATCACAAAACAAAAATTTTTTATAGTTCAGCTACAATTGGCAGATTCAAACTTATATATGCCTTTGTCGTGCTAAAATGGAAAAATACTGAAATCAATGAAAATTACAAATAAACGTTTTCAAAGAATCAAATAATTATCAGGTATAGTAGGTTCTTACACAATATTTTTGGTATACTGCAGTTATTTTTGGAAACATTTATAAAAAGATTTACCTTGTATAGTGCAGTAGCCAATACAAAGCTCTACGGTCATCAAACGAGCTGAAAATGCTATGGGTAACGCTCTGTTCCTAGAGTCCTTGTAACAACCAATCAGCTGGTTGAGAGTGTAGACCAGACGCCAACACAGCCAGAGTTGCAGCAGCACTTAAATTATACAACTAAATTAGTCAATATTTTATAAGAAAAGTTTGAACTAACAGATGCAAGTATTTAAAAAAAAACTTTAGAACAAAAAATTTGAATAGATAAAATTAAAGCAAAATATAATTAAGGCATAAAAGTGCAAGTTGAAACACATTTTTTTAGTTTAGATATAAAAAAAACAGTTATAATAAACTACATTGAAATTGACTTATTGAATTTTTTTTAAGTTAATAAACATGTTTTTCATATTTTAGATCTTACGAAGCTAACTGAAGCAAAGCATATCTTACCAAGCCTTAGCTGGCAATATTTCATTATTACTATGTCTAGCCAATTCAACCTTTAACCATGCAGTAAATTGGCTTTGAGTTTGTAATAACTTTTATTTCTAGATTAGAGACTTATTTTGGAATGCAAAATACTTTAATTAGTTTGCACATATGTAAGATACACAACTTGGTTTGCCTGTGCAATTGTAACACTACTCCAACCTTATCCTAAAAGGCCTAGACTATATATTTATTTTATGAATTTATTTTCAAATATAAGGATACAACTTGTTTGGAAAAATAGATCATGTTGTTAATGAATCGCAAAGTAAATGGGGAAATCTAATTGATTACAAATCGCAAACATCCCACATCCTATATATATACTGCACACTTTAAGCCGCACAATTATAAATTGTATAATTAGTTTTAATTTTACTTTAGGTAATATTTTAAACAATTTTTTGTAGCAAAATAATTTCTCATAGACATTTTCTTGAATTAATTTTCGTTGACATGTGTTATAATGAATGATATATTTTGATGTTTACTTTATGTAACATTTTAACAACTCATATACTAGTATTTGTTTATTATAGATATGTCTATAATTTAGAATGAAATGAGATAAATTGTGCTACATTGTATGGGTATGCTGCTTTAAGATGGCAATTTTATATTTTTGCTATAGGTGGTGCTTATAAGCAAAACATATTATTATGATTATCAATATAATTATTATTATAATGGTGTTATAACATTGACATATGTAAAATAATATAAATATTGATTTTTACATTATTTTAGGTTAATGTTGAAACAAAGATTACGTAGAGATATTACTTTTATAGTTGTTTTTCATTACTTGGTGTATCTATTATGACAACATGCATTGAAATTATTCGCCCACTCTCAGTTACACAACAACTTTATTATAACATCAGGAGAATCACAATGAAACATGATACCAACATTCTATCTTCCATTAGCATGAAATATTTGACAAAGTTAAACATTATCAGACATTCAAATGTTTACTGTCACTATTAGCATGAATATAGATTTTTCATACTTTTTATGACACTAATAGCATGAATTATCTTTGTATTCTGTTTATTTATTATAAATAATACATATACTTTACCAGTTTTCTATATCCGACGATCTTGCTGCTATAACACACTTTACGTTACTTAATAATTGCAAAGTAAATATCATAAGTACATCTCTGAAGTTGCAGACACTTTGAACTGTAAGAACAAAGTTTTTAACAAGGGAATAATAAGGAAAAATCTATAAATGAAAGTTTTTGTTGTATGTGGGCATTGTTATAGGCTCTTTCAATAAGTTCACTTCGTAGATGCTACAACAGTAAGTTACTAACAAACTTTATTAATTTTATAGTGAAATATCATTTTCTTAAATTACATAATTCAGCAGTTTTACTTTTTATGTGGTATATAGCTGATTAAAGCACTATATAGAGCTGAGAAGCTCTGAACTTTAGTGAAATTTCTATTTCATTATCAGAAGTGGTTGGTGCGTGTATATTAGTAAATGACTGTACTGTATTCTATGTGTGCATATAACTCTTGAAAAGACTCTAAAATCATATATATATATATATATATATATATATATATATATATATATATATATATATATATATATATATATATATATATATATATATTTGGTACTGATACAATTTTGGATATAAAAATAAACTTGGATCTTCATTTTAGCGACTACAATATTGTTTCACGCAGTGCAAGCTACGATCATCAGGTCGTTGTGTGTACGGTTGAGTGCTTTTGTTTTGAAATTACTCAAGCGTACACACAACGACCTGATGATCGTAGCTCGCACTACGTGAAACAATATTGTAGTCAATAGAATGAAGATCTAAGTTTATTTTTATATCCGAAATTGTATTAGTACCAAATATATATATATATATATATATATATATATATATATATATGTGTGTGTGTGTATATATATAGATATATAGATATATAGATATATATGATAAAGTAAAATATGCCATCACACCACTTTCTCTAAATAGATATCATATATATAACACTATATACAGTCACATGTTAAGTAAACAAAGAATGTGTTATATCAGAGTAGAGATGAAGAATATTCTAGAAGTATACGCTCTGATTCTCCTTATACATGTGACTACTTCAGAATACATGGGGTGTTATAAAGATGAAATAGAGAGAGCAAATTGCCTTTAGTCGGGGAAATTACTAACATGGCAATATACTTTTGTATAGGCTACTGCATCTATAGAGGTAAAGATAATACGACGTAAATCTGTTTTTCTATTTAATATATTATGCCATAATTATATAAACTTTATTAGATATGTGATGTATTGAAATTGTGATTCTTTTACATCAATTATATGACTATTATTATCTTTTTCTCAAACATAATATAAGCATATTATAATAATATTATATTATATTCTTATACAGCAATTATATTTTTATTATGTTGTTCTCATCCAGTTATATAATACTTATGGCATCTTGATATTTAATTATTCTTGTACAGCAACTATATAAACATTATATAATTCTTGTATAGTAATTATAAAAATGTTTCATTATTATTGTATATTAGATATATAAACATTATATCATTATTCTATTGTAATTATATAAATGTTATCTGTATATTTTAGGCCAGATGTATGCTGGTTTGCAGGATGGCAGACAATGATTCTGTGGTACAACCTTTGACCTCTATGGAGCTCTAGACAAATCAAGTTGTAGCAGTAGATGCACGGGAAATGCGAGTCAGATATGTGGGGGAAGCTGGGCAAACAGTGTATACAGAGCACTGTCAGGTAAGATGAGACATTTTTAGATAAAATGAGAAAAGTCCTTTAGGTAATACATGAAATTGGAGTTTTTTAATCTTCACAATACTTATCAAATTTTATTTAACCAAATATTTACTTTTACAGACGATTGTTATTCTAAAAAATTGGCTGATAGCGAAATAGTTTTTAAAGGAATATTAAAATAATTAAACTCAATTAAGAAAGTTTGAATGATTTGACCTTAATACTTCTGACAAAAAGTATTATTACCATGAATTTTTAATTATTAACAACTAATAATTTGTTTAATCTATAGCTACATTGTTTAGTTTATTTCCACACTCTTGTAAGTAACAGTATATGGTATAGAACAGTATATAACATGTTTTTTGTTGACTCGGGTAAAATTTTTGTAACTTTATGATAAACTATAATAACTTAGCTCTTTTTGATATGCTAAATAAATGTACATATCTTTATTATGTTAAAGCTTGCTAACCTAAATAATTATGTATATTTTAAGATATATGTAATACATATTTATTTATTTAGTAATATTTACTTCTGTGTTTTTATGAGTTTCTAGAATCATAGTTTTATTGTTACATTATTTATTATTATACCATTTTTAGAAAATGTCAAAACACGAAAAAACAAACCCGCAAACTTAGTCCACATCAGAAATATTGAAGTTAGAGAAATAAGTGAGGAAATCATATCCTTTATCGAACATCCGGCTGATTCTACTAAAATAATAGCAGCTACATCAAAACAACTTGTAGAGATCAATCATCATGGAGAGTGTATAGCAGTAGCGGGTGTGCAGCTACAAAGTTGTGCCTATCGATCAAATGAATTTTCTTTTTCCTCAATCGATCATTTCATTTATGCCCAGTTCACCAAACTGCAAGTATCTCACAGTCTTTTCAACAAATCAGCCATTTTGGTTGCTGATGCAGGTAATCACTGCGTAAAGTTTCTCATTCTAAAAAATTTATCATCTTTTGAGTTTGACAATTCAATAAATGACTACCATGTTGGTAAGTGTGGATCTTTTAAAAAAGAACTTTTGACTGAAAATATTCAAAATTTAATTGATCCTAAAGAAATGGAGCTAAATAGCCCAAAACATCTTTCTCTGTACCATGACTCTGAGACTATCAGACTGGTTGTTAACTGTGTACTAACAGAAGTATACTCTGTTATTGTTAGTATCTATCCAACTCACACTGTGGCATATGAGTACAGTGGACACCCTGGGTATGTTACTGATGTTTCTGAAAATCTCTATTGGCCATTATTTCGATCAAAAGGATTGAAAAGTCTTTCAACTGATAACAGCACATTAATAAACCAAATCCTTGTCATTAATGGGAGTTACTCAACTACTGCAAATTATTATTGCGATTCCAGGAACAGTTCTGCTATTCCCAGACTGTTTCAAAGTTGGCCTCTAATAATTGCAAATGGTGAATTGAAATCCCTGGTTTATAATTTGACAAGCAGTGAAATCAAACTAACTAACATAAATATTGCTAATCTTTCTACAAAAACACCCCCTGAGTTTAACCTGTTCACTACAACAAAGGAATCCGATCACATTATTCTCTACAGTCAAAGCCTAAAGAAATTTTATTATGCAAAGGCATTTTCTCGCTATCAGAAAATTCTGGAAAGGTTCTGTAGTAAATATGTTATAGAAAAAGCAATTGTGGGTGGACCTGAAAGTTGTGCTTACATCTGTAGTAAATATGGTTTGTTTGTTTGTTTTTTATTTTGTCATAGTCGGGAAAAAATTAATTGAGAAAAAAATAAACAAAATGACAGGGCCTATGGCGCAATAGCACTGTAGCTAGTCGGGGCACCGAGCCATGGTAGTCAGTGTGTTGCTTTTTCTGTTAATGATTATGATAATTCTTGCTACATTCATGACCACTTTGACTTGGCCGAGGCCTACATATCTAATGACTCAGCTTGTTATTTATCTATATCATAATTATAACATATAATTGCATAGTTGAACACCACTTTCTGATGACAACATTAATGATGCTTTACTCTAACTTATGTTAATTTTTAATAATCATAATTATATTATTTTCATTCACTTAAATATTTTATGGCAATGATACACAGTGGTTTTTAAAAATTATATGTCCATATATATATATATATATATATATATATATATATATATATATATTTATATATATATATATATATATATATATATATATATATATATATATATATATATATATATATATATATAAATTACTATATATACAGAGTCTGTACTATATATTACAGACGGTAGATTGCTATATTATATTTGTGTATCAACAAATCAATAAAATAAAAATCGAAGATATTGTTTATTTGAAGCTTTTTTGGAAATTTATTATAAATATTTGTAGGTTGTGTAATTACTGATTAATAAATAATATTTATAACAGATGGTTTCATTATAATTTTTAGATGACATTGTTTTAAAGAACATAATATGTATTAATTCAATCAAATTTATTTGACCCACAAGAAAATGCAGCACAATTATTTGTGAATTAAAAACTTCTTATTAAATAAAGATTGAGTAATAACCAATTCAGTATATTTTAACTATTGATATACTTATATAAGAGAGTAAGTTAAACAGAAATGTTCATCTTTGCACAGATACTTGCAAGAATATCTATAGTGTATATAGAACTTTATAGATATAGAAAAGTTATAGATATAGAATAGTTATAAGTATAGAATAGTTATAGATATAGAATAGTTATAATTATAGAATAGTTATAGATATAGAATAAGTATAAATATTAAATAGTTATAAATATAGAATAGTTATACATTAGATATAAAATAGTTATAGATATAAAATAGTTATAGATATAGAATAAGTATAAATATTAAATAGTTATAAATATAGAATAGTTATAGATATAAAATAGTTATAGATATAGAATAGTTATAAATATATAGAATAGTTATAAATATAGAATAGTTATAGATATAGAATAGTTATAATTATAGAATAGTTATAGATATAGAACAGTTATAAATATAGAAGTGCTGCAGTCAATAATTTAAACAACTTTACAAACACATTATTATATATATACATAAACATTCACCAGATATATTTAATAATTTATGATGCACATGGTCAAACATGCAATTAATATTACTAATATTTGCTTATAAATACAGTCATACTAATATTGTTTAAATGACTGCATTTGTTGAAAAGAATGGTAATAACAGTTTTAAAAGACAATTAAAATTTTTTACTGGGTTATGTAATATAATTTGTTTAACTGTTTCTTTTAATTACCAAATATCTAAAATAATATTTTAATGAACACAAAGTTATTCACTGTTTTTCCACTCTTTTTAAATCTGTAAAACAAAAATTTTTAGATTTAATAACTAAATAATAAACAGTGTCTGTTTATTTTTTTAAAAATAGACAGTGTTTATTTTAATCCTTCTTAAGAAACTTAATTAGGTAAAAAGTAAATTATTAAAAATTGAAAAATAATTGCCAAATCCAAGATACATCAATTCAATATTACATTTAAATTTATAAGACAAATGACTTTTTGTTTTTGATAATAGATTTTTGTGTTTCATTATACAAGCTCTTTTGTAAAAAATGTTCTTATAATTATTAATATATTTTAAGAAATGATTACAGTTTCAAAAGTGGTCAAATTACTGCAGCTGTTTGGCTTCAGTGAAACGACTCTTGTTGCTTAAAGCTAATGGGCTTTGAAATTATGTTTGTTATAGAAGGATTATTAATGTAAATATCTAAAGAAGCTTATAGACTAAGACTTAGTGCCTTGTAATTAAATATTATTTTACAGATATCCTATAAACACTGACATATAACTCACAACAAAAAAGGTATTCTTTCATGTTTGAATATTGGAACTCAAAATTATTGATTAATTTTTAATTTTTAATATATAAACAAAACATGGAAGTTTACTATATACATTTAAAAACTTTAAGCTACGAAGCAACACTAAGTACAACAATTTCAGACCAGCTATAGAGATCAAATCTTGAAGAATAAAATCCAATCTTGTCAAGATACTGAAATCAGGTATTATGAGAATTAAATATATATACCTACATTTAACTTTCTATGTTTCACCTTTTACATGCAGTTTATGCTTTATGATTTATAAATTTTACACTCTATCCTTTATATTCTGTTTTCATATTGCATATTTAATATTTTATGCTCTAAGTTTCACCTTCCAGGTGTGACATTCTACATTTTAAGTTCTACATTTTGTATTCTAAATACCGTATCATATTAGAGGTAATGTCTTATACATTTTAGTAAAATGATCATAATATCACAGCCTTGCACTTGAAGTATAAATTTTATAAGAATATAAGATGTTATAAAATTAGTTGGTGATAAAGTTTGAAAATGCACAATAGCATGAAGTTATTAATTATTCTAGTATTGATGAGCCATGAGTTTATTTTACAAGTTGTTTTTATTATGAGCTGATACATTTTCTATAAGCTGTAAAAGTGTTAGGATTGTTAGAATAACAAAAAAATAGTTTTTTCCTCTAAATGTTAAAACGAGACCTTGAAATTATTAATTTAAAGTGTTTTAGGAGTTTATTTAAACTTAATATATAGTTTTATAAAATAGGTTTAATAGTTATTATGTTTAACTTGAAAAACAAAAAAACTCTTATTTAATAATAAATTTCAAAATGTTGAGATATTATTCTTTACTAAAATGCCTATATTGTATAAGGTAATAACATTTTGCAAATTGTTATTAGCAGATGACAAATGAAATACCAATACGTTCTTATTCACAGTATAATGGTTCCATCCCAGCTAGATAGACACTACTTTTTATTTTGGTACCATATAATTATATAGTAATATATACCTATATATATATAGCGATATAACTGTTTCATTGATTGCTAAATAGCTAAAATGCTAATAACTTTATTAGCTAACATGAATTATTTGGAATATTATTCTAATTTTCACAAATTTGTGAGAGACAAAAGACAGTGTAATACAATAACAATAGACATTACATTTAATTATTGACTACCCATTCACAAAATATCTGTTCAAACAAGAAGCAAAATATATTCAAAATTAATGTTTATGCAAATCAAAGAAATTATTAATGTGCTAAATATGTGCTTTATTTAAGTATATATATATTTTTTAATAATATTAAAATAAATTGCACATAAAATATATATTGTACCAAAATAAATTAGTAGCGTCTAACTGAGAGTTGCTATATATATCTAGGATAACACCCGAACAAACTGTTTTTATTAACAGCAGCTGTCTAGAAGATGCATCAATATCTGATGTGTATAGCACTGGTTCCTATAGTTTATGGTTCAGTGTACATGGGTTGTTACAAGGACACCTCAACTAGAGCTCTACCATTGAGGTATGATTCCAATGACATGACAGTCGACCTTTGTATTGGCTACTGCATTTACAGAGGTAAGTATTCCATTCACTTACTTAGTTGATTTTTTACAATACAGTGAAATTGCAACCTATAAAGCAGGGCTGATAAATTAGCCATCATTTTAGGAGTACGTCACAATGTCATGAAACTTCAAAGGAACTGCAATTATCCTGGAATAAGATTGCTACATACTTATACTTAAAATAATTGTGCTTGCTTTAAAGTTTAGACATTTTATCTGTGAGCTACATGCAGTTGGTATCTAGCATAGTGACCCGCAGTGGTATAGGGGTCAGAGCGTTTGCCTACAAGTAAGCACAAGGTAATGAGTTTGAGCCCCATTATAAGCCAGTAGTGATGTTAGGAAGAGCATCCAGTCATAATTGCTCCTGTGCCTCATATGAATAAGTCTTAAGCCAGCTTTAACAAAAACCCCTTCTATCAGAGATCTTCTCATAGGTATGGTGACTATAAACTTGTGTGAGTTGGTATATATTAGCATGTGTGCACATAATAATATATCCAAAAAAACTTGCATGTCGCAATATATATTGAATATCTATATAACTTTGAAATCTATAGCTAACTAGTTGTTTGATTGGCTATAAATATCATATTACAGTAAATTATTTAAAGTGAATTGATTATATCAAATTAATATGTTAGCAAGCATAAAGTCAACTAATATTAATAATCGCCTTAGTTGTAAACTGATTCAACAAATGTAAATAAATCAATAGAGAAAGTTTATGCATACAAGCAATTAGCTGCTTGTTATATTTGTTCAGTAAGTGTAAATATTATACATGTTCAGAAACTGCTTGCTTAAATTTAGCTAATTAATAGCAAGTATAAACATTTTGTTATTTATATAAATGCTATGATATTAAGTTTGTCAGAGGAAAATTCAATTATACAATTATTATTTGACTAGTCCTAGAAAAGTTTATGAATATTAAGATTATTTGAAGGATACTCAAATGATAGTTTATTAATCAAAGTTTTATTCACATTAACTAGAAAGCCCAGCTCTCTATCACTATATAGCCATGATATATTTGCTAAAATCTTGGGAAAAAGTAACTATGTTATAATGGCAAAATTGCTACTTATATATTTTCTAGTACATATATATGCTCATTGAACCATAATTTTTAATCAAATAAAATGTTGAAATGAATATTATTCAACCCTGCTGGTATTTCAAGGTCACCCCTACGCTGGTTTGCAGACGGATGACACTTGTTTCTGTGGAAGTGAGTACGACAAGTATGGAATCGGGGAAGAAACGAGCTGCAGAGACCCTTGTAAAGGAAATACTAGTCAGATATGTGGTGGAGGCTGGAGAAACAGTGTCTATAAAATAACTGGAAAAGGTGCGTAAAAAATGAACTCAAAATTAAAATTGAACAATTAAATTTCAATGCAAATAAGGAAAATAAAAATATTTTTGATGCTTATTTACTATTATTTTAAAGCCTAAAAATTTGTATATTTGCACCTAAATTTTAATAAGATTTTAATCGTAAAATATGCTTAGATTTAAAGTCACTTCAACAATGTATCAAACAGCTAAATTTTGTTCAAATTATATATACTGTATAGAAAAGAATGAATCTAGCCAAAGTGTACCAAGACCCATTCGCTATGTCGGCAAAATTGAAGTTGGAGAACTAACTGATGACATCATATCCTTTATTGAACATCCAACTGATTCTACTAAAATAATGGCAGCTACATCAAAACAACTTGTAGAGATCAATCATCATGGAGACTGTACAGTAGTAGCTGGTGTGCAGCTGCAAGGTTGTTTGCATACGCAAAACTCACTTTCATTTGCTTCCATCAGCCATATTGTTTATGCTCACTTCACTGATCTGAATATACATCACTTCCTGTTTAACAAGTCTGTCATCTTGGTAGCTGATGAAGGTGACCATTGCATTAAATTCTTTGAATTTCAACAGAAACCTTTGTTCTCTAATTTTCAAACCTACACAATTGGCAATTGTGGACTTCCACAAGTATCCCCTTTGTTAGCTGATAAAGTTCGACACTTTAGTGAACCTCAGGCAATCATGCTGAACACCCCAAAACATCTTTCTCTGTACCATGACTCTGAGACTATTAGACTGGTTGTTAACTGTGTACTGACTGAAGTATACTCTGTTATTGTTAGTATCTATCCAACTCACACTGTAGCATATGAGTACAGTGGACACCCTGGGTACGTTATTACCAACATGTTAAATCATTTTGATTTTCCAATGATGAAATCACAGGGATTTAGCAGTGTGGAAAACAAAAGTGATTTAGCAAAGGTTGATTTGCATATTGAGGATAATCTTGGCAAAATAATCGGGGTTTATTTTTATTTTTGTGAGTCAACTATTAGTTCAGAAGTTCCCAGACTGTTAGTTGATTTGCCAACAATATTAATGAGTGGTAAAATTCAGTATTTGATTTACAATCATACTAGTCAGGAGCTGTTCATACGGAATTTACAAATTTTACATCTTCCTCTGGAAGCAGAGTCTAAACTGAGTCAGTATAATGTAGTACGTGATTCTCTCATACTCTACAGTCAAAGCCTGAAAACATTTTATTTCACAAAGAAATATTCTCAATATCAGAGAGTTAGTGAGAGTCAGTGTAGTCAGTCTATTATACAAAAGTTACAGGTGAATGGAGCTGAATCTTGTGCTTATGTCTGCTTTAAATATGGCGACCTTTGTGTTTACTTTTCATTTAATAGTGTAGACAACTTCTGTTATATTCATAATGAGGTCAGCAATACTAGTATCATTACTACTCCAGGTTTCTACTGTTACACATCTTTAAATTATATATTTTAAATGTTTAAACAATTTAATTTGATTCTTTTAACATTGATACTATAATATCCCAATTTTAATTTAGTAAGTTATCACACAAATAATAACTTATTGAATGAGTTTTCTGACAAAGAACATAATTTCTTTCTGATGCTGGTAACATTTACAATTATATTTATGTTTACAGTATAATATCTATGTTTCGTACAATATTTTAGTTATGTTGACATTTATGCTATAGCTGTTGTGAATTTAATAAACATTAATGTCGATTCTAAAATGTATTTTATCTCAATATATAACTAGATATACCATTTCAATCAAAAAAGGAGAACAATAATCAATTAAGGTAATTGGAAGGGCACAACAGAAACCTATATTATATGAAATGGGCAGAAGTGGACATCTCTAGATATTCATAGTATCCCAGTGATAATTTCACTTATTGACTGCAAATGCATATTATTTGTCTGATTAGCCAATTAAAAATCAGTGACTATGTTTTCAACAGCCATGCTTGTGTTTTACTAAATCAGCCAATCAAATAATTGCTAAGGTAGCATTCAATTCTCTTAACTAACTTATTACATTATTTCGTCAGTTTAAAACTTCAAAGAAGCATCCAATATGTTATAAAGGATAATGAGTGCTTCTAGTAACATGTGACAGCATGAACTCTGATTGGTATCGCTGACTGCGTTATTACTAAGTGAAAAAACATTGAGGTAACAAAACAGTAAAAACTTTTTCAATCTGCTTTATTTAACATATTATATACTTATTATATATTTAGATGCTGAGTAGTGAATTTATCACTGGAACTCATGCATGCAAGATAACAGAAATATGTATGAGGCAAAATTTAAAAATATGATGAAGTAATTTAGCGAAGCAGTAACAAAATTAGTATAATATAATAATTGATATATATAGTAAGAAATATTGTTATTGTGGGCTATAATAAACTATTTTAGAATTAAACTAATGCATGTTATATATTCATAAATCAATCAAGCTTTACATTATAACATATAACAGCCTAATTGTTACACATAATATTTCTATTCATTATATAATTCAAGGTGCTTTCTTCGGTAATTTCATGGCAAAAACGAACACTATATAATAATGCTATATGCTGTATCAACTGTTATAAAATGATAATAAAAACTGATAATATATAATATAAAGTAATATAAATGCATAATCAAACAACTCAGGTAAAAACTAAACAATAATAAAGTCTAAAAAGTTTATCAAAATACAGCACAAAGCTATTACAAAGTATATTTCCTTGCTATATATCATGATAGTACATGGCTGCATGAATAGAATCTATTACCAGTTATATAACTTACTTGATCATAACGTCTTAAAGCTAATAGTATATGCAGCTTATAACCAGTTAGAATGTCAACGTAAGTGAGGTAAAGACATTTACTGTTGAAGAGCTATTCACTTGTTTTTCTTCATCCCAAAAATGGTAAGCTTTCCATCATTTGCTGCTTCTACCACTTTTGACCAATCAGTAGCTTCCTCACATAGTTTACCAAGTGCAGACAAGCCTCCTTTCTTTGCACTGTCCATCCATTGTCCAATTATCTGAAATTTATATTATGAGGGAAATTTCAATGAAAATGCATTATATATAATACCAATGTTTATATATTATTATAAAACAAATATAAGAGTGTATAATACTATCCCATATTTTGAGGCTTCAATAAAACATATGATGTTTAGGCAACTGGTACTCAAAGCTTTTTATGCTACAGTCATCAAAAAATTGGCAAAATAAAAACAATTTTTTTCTGCGTTTTCCTATATTTTGTACTATACGTTATATAAACATGTAATACCTGATACACTTCAATTACAATACATAAGATGTTTATATGTAAATACAACTCCAGTTTGTCACATGACAAAAAAAGTATGAGCTCGTTTGAAATAAACAGTGTATAATTGTGCTATATATATAGCTCATGTTTGTAGTATCACAGTTTTATATCTTTCAATACACTAACTTATTTAAATACAAGATTCCTGTGTTATTATAACAGCACAGCTTTTCATGTTTTGTTTATATACTACTTCAAAGAACTCAAAATGAAAGAGTGCTTAAAGAAAATGCTAGCAGGTGTGAATGCGCAATCAATGCTTAAACAAAAGTGTTGATTTTGCTTTTATTATATAACTAATATATATTAGTTGAAATTCTACCTCATCTAGTTTATCTTTATCCAGTACACTCAGGTAGTAGATGTATCTGAATCTGTCAATAGTTTTACGACATTTCCCTGTTGGTTTAAGAGCATCGTGTATATAGACTTGGCTCTTTTACTAGCCAACTGGTTATGTACATATTCCATCAACTGTATAGCCTGTTCTGGTGTTTGTACTGCAAGGAACACAGGATACAATATTTAAATATTAAGCTATGAGAAGATATGAGTATCAGTATTATATCTCTGCTATAGGAGATAGTACTGAGTGTAATATAACAGTTAGTCATATATATCAAACTATAGAGTTGTCTTTTCATCTTATATATAGTAAGAGTTGTCTTGTCTCACTATATGAAGTAAGAGTTGTCTTATCTAATTATATATAGTAAGAGTTGACTTATCTTATTATATATAGTAAGAGTTGTCTTATCTTATTATATATAGTAAGAGTTGTCATACCATATTGGAAACTTGTTGCAGCATTAGGAGCTGACAAATCTTGGCCAGCCTGCTTGTCACTGACTCTTTCTACAAAATAAACAAAAGTCATGCATGCTATTGTAATGGGTAGCCTCAAGATATAGAAAAACTTTATAAACACATGTTAAATTAAAATGTAAATAGAATGTTACATTTTTATTCATGATTACTGTAATTTATTTCAACAAACCTGTAACCAGTGTTTCTTGGTTCTCAACAAATATTGAGAATGGGACATCCACTAATCCAAGTCTGAGACAGTCGGAGTACCTCGATTTATCTGAAAAAAAATACAAGTTGATCAAACAAATAAAACCTAAAATATCCAAATTATTTACTTTTACCTGCTAGGCAAATATTACAATAAAACAAGTATACATTACCTTCATCTAGAATACGAGTCACACAGTCCTTTCCAATAGAATGTTTGAGATCTTCAATAGTCAAGTGATCTTCAAATGGATAGACTATATTCTCTCCTTGAACTTTTACGGTTACTTTACAGTTTTTCACTTTACCTGCATGAAAAACTCATCACATGATCACAAAGCCATCTTTAATCCTAGCGTAATTTCACATCAACAATGTAACAAATATGTATGCTTAGAGGCACATTTGCAATTAATTTACTCTTGAATGGATCATCTGATCTGGTAGGAAGTGAAACTGCTTGGTGTACCGCTACAGTAACAGGTATATCTTGATGTGGTGCTGCAACCGCTGGATCTATCAGATAAGGAACTTCAGTTGACCGCGC
Organism: Bugula neritina; assembly: GCA_964035545.1. Classification (NCBI taxonomy): domain Eukaryota; kingdom Metazoa; phylum Bryozoa; class Gymnolaemata; order Cheilostomatida; family Bugulidae; genus Bugula; species Bugula neritina. The sequence continues at coordinate 15,488,073 of OZ037767.1, forward strand.
CATGTTCTCCATCGTGTTTTCTGCTGAGACATGCTCATGTGGTGCTGTAACACTTGAGAAAGCTTGTTGTGGTGCCACAGTGTTTAACTGACTCAGTTGTGATGATCCCGTATCTGACGTTAAATCATGTGAGAGAGTAGTCGACTGAGTTGGTACTTCAACTGTAAAGATAATACAAATAATATTCTAGCTATTATAACTGTTAAGGACATTGATTCACAAAAATAATTTATTTAGTAAAAAACCTTAATATATGGCAGTCAATTATCATTTGTTTAACAACTCAATAATAATTTTATGATTTTTTGACATTTAGGACAAATAAATTTTTATAGTAAACTGCAAGAATCAGCAAAGACTACCAGACTACAAACTTATATAACTTACATGCAGTCCTTCGATATTTATTTGAGGGTACAACTGTCATAGCTGGTTCTGCAGGTCTTTTGTTGTGTGAAACTTTGTTTGTTTGCTTTTTCAAGTCAAAAAGTTGAATAAACGAATTGCTTTTTTGTGCGAAATCAATAGCAGGAGAATTTGCACTACTTTTCAATTTTAAATCGGGTTTGTGTTTATTTTCTATTTCCCTGCTTCTAAAACTTCCTTCCTGCATTTGTACTTCTGGTGGAGCATTGTTAGAAAAGTTGGAGATTGAAGGTGGTGGCTGTTTGAACTGAGTGCCTGCTTCTCTGTGGATGTTGCTGTCACCATTTAAATGCGAAGGGTTTGTAGAAGGCATGTTGAAAGATGGAGGGTTGAAGAGAGACCAGTCCTTTGAATGGTTGAAAGATGGGGCATTCAATTGAAGAGGCTGAGATGGTAAGTTAGTTGTGAAATTCTCTGATCTAGAAAACCACTGTGGTTTTGATGGTGTGGGTAGACACGGCATAGAAAAAAAACCATCAGTATTGTTTGGTGGCTGAGCATGCATGTGTTGTGAAGACAGTTGAAACCAAGCTGGCTGAAGATGGATCAACTGTGGCGCTGTTTGTAGATAAGATGGTTGTCTTAGGTGTGTTGGTTGCAGCCAGTGCTGTGTAGATGTTGGTTGATGTGGCAAGCCTGGTGATGACTGTGGAAACTCATCACTCTGCAAAGGATGGTGACGTGTCTGCTCTTTTCAGAAATCTGCGTTTAAAAAAATGGTAAACATGTATAATAATAAATATGTGAACGGACCATGCATATTGGGCTTTCAAATTTATAGATTATTGTTATAGGCACTTAAATAGTATGAGTACAAAAATTAATTACAGTAAAATGTTACATACGAATAATTGTTTCAGTTTGTGAGATAAATAATTGTTATATAATTTATTTTTTAAAATTTGTCAAATTAGCAGTTTCTTTGTAGTGGTGATGGGGGGGGGGGGGCACAACGGTCATAGGGTACAAAAAGCCCAGTATATATTTTCCTAGAATGTTGTTTAGAGACATAAAAAAACTGCCTATGCACAACATACTTTGCATCTGTTTAGTATCTCGTAATTAGACATAAAAAAATCAAAGCCAATTATAAAGCAAAAGACCATAATACTGTACTATCATTGGATAGTTCTTCATCAATAAACAGGTAGTCGCCAGTGGTGGATATGAACCCCTCCTAGATGTTTCTCGTACTTCTTCCTCAAAAAACATTTTCATTAAGCCAAAAAGAAATAACAATACACCTTTTTAGTTGACACTTTTTAATTTCTGACTGATATTTCACCTTATTTCCAATTATAATTAACTTTTAACCGGCACTTTTCTTTGTAGTAATTCCTACCCTTTAGACTGTGTACTTTGAAATGAGTCTGTTTTACTCATTACATAAAGTATAGTTGCACTGGCTACAGGTTGACACAAAAGCAAGCCTATCTTGATAAAATCATGCGCAAATGTAGAAACTATCGAGGAGTTTGTTCCTCATAATTAGAAATTGACAAATTATTTTTAATCCGTTTGAAAGCATCTGGTTAGGGAAGCATATGCCGTGTTCAATTTGTTATTCTAGCATTAAAAATAACAGAATGCAATAATTATAAGTTTATGAAAGTAATTTGTTTTCTTTCTAATTACAAATATAATATTTTAGTATATATTGTAAATTTATAAGGCTTGCATTAGGAATAACGCAGCTAAAACATCATTTTCCTTAAAGTCTTAAATATATATAAGTATAAAATAATACACTATGCCAATAAACTTATTAAAGTACCAAGCAAGCTTAGCTAGTTTAAGAAAAATTACACTAGGTAAATTACCATTATTTATAGAATGCTGGCTGATATTAGCTTTTGATGTAATTGAAGTAAATTATTATTTACCTTTCTAGCTAAGGATTTCTTGCAGTAAGTTTTGCTTTTATGCAGGGAGAAATGTCGTAACAAACGAGTTAAATTTTTATAGCACATAAAAATGTAATCTATAAGTCGAAGATATTTAAACTTAGCCATTAACTCATTTTAATTATAAATGTCTTGCAATGTAGCCTAAATCTAATACAATACAAAATATATACCAGTATATATAATATATTTTTACCATGCTGTTAATTACAGTATTTGTAAAACAAATTTTATGCTCATTAATTAAATGCAACAAATATTCATAAAATACTAATAATGTTGAATAAATAAATTCAATAATTATTTTTCTATTTGAATAGCTGCATAATTTCTTGCAAGGTTGTATAAAGGAGTTGTAGCCCACAACTTATTATGTGTTCAATTGCCACATATGTCTTAGGAAGAAGAAAACTCCACAAAAATTCTTAGTTTGAAAATTTTAGTATAATTAGAATCACTTAATATATGTCTTTGAAATGCATTTTGCCACTCTGCAAAGTTGCAGGAACAAATATTGCATGAAGTAATAAATGATTTATGAAGTAATTAACAAACCAATGTAAAAACTGTTGTTGTATATAGAACACAACATATTGATTTTCTTCAATCTCCACATCAATCTATATATTCAATTATATCTAACCAATGCTAACAAACTGCAAGTAATATTAGCTAATTAGCAACTATAGCATTTTTTTCATTATCTTTATTGCTTGCATATGTCTAAGTATTATTAAAATAAGGTTTTTATTTGCAACTTTGCACCACAAATTGCATAAAATCTAAAAACTTGAGTTGTGACATAGGGCTACCTATACACAAATAGACCTTCATAAAACTCTCAATGATTTTATTCAACTCATGTATGCAAAAGTTTTGCTTTAAAACAATTCTTTTAAATCACCCTAGAGCAGGAAATTATTACAAAAACAGCTTCTCATATATAATCTTTCGCCAGATTAATTTTTTTTCCTGTATTTAAACTAACTCAGCAAGTGGAGATTGTGATATCACTCAGGTAATCACATATATATTATTCATAGCTGTAATACTTTAGCAATGAATAGATCATGTTTAATTTCCACTCTACCTAGCAGTTTTTCAGAATTATAGAGCTATGTATATCGTGAAACTGGAATAGCCTAATAGTTTTACAATATGTGTTTATAGCTAGACAAATTAATTTAAAAAGCTTACAATAATTAGATGATATTTGCATTCTTTTGAAGGTTATGGTGAAGCTACTGCAAAACTGGCCATTAGTTTAGCATAATATGCAATGCCACGCAAAAGCATGCCAAAAAAGCAATGTTTATTTACCTTACCAGTGCAATTTTATCACCTTAAACACAAAAGCAAGTATAAGATACACATCCATATTAGATTAACTGTCAAGTTAAAAAAAGACAACATATATTCATGAGCTGGTTCTGTTTGCACAAGTACAATTTAGACCAGCTTATTATTTAGATTGCCACAAAAATATGACATAAAATATGTCTTTAATCATTATTTTGATATTCACTGGTTGAAGATATTTTTTATATCCAAATATGTAAATATTGTACATAAATCTTAAAAATTAACTAGATGAATAAGGAAAACTGCTAATTTTATGAAACTGTTATGTTAATAAAGACAATGGCTATCAACAAGTCCCACCAGACCACAAACTAATTGTAAATACTAAAGCAATTACATAGTGCTATGTGTTGATCTAGCCTAGTCAATACACCACAAAGATGTATTATGACATACCACATTTTATGTACTGGGTTACCACTTATTCTAATGGGTATTTGTTTAAACTGTTATATACAGCTTTTTGCACTACCAATATACAAGCCAGTTGTTATTCTGTCACTTTTTATCTACAACTCTTTTTAATGCCAGTTACTTGTTAGCTTTAGTACAAACAGCTAAACATTCTACTCTACAGCCAATCTTACTGTTAACTCTTGTTTAACAATATTACAAGAATCTAAAAATTTGAGTGTGTTTTAATTATAATATTCTATCATGATAACTTTTAAATGAAACAATAATATGATAAATGCATTATAACTTTCTGAAAAGTTTGTTTGCAAAGTATATGTTTTTGGAAAATAGTTTTACAACATTTGCTAGGAGCATTATATTTATTCCTATCTAAAATAATTTTGTTTGAACTGATATGTTTGTAATCATGTAATCAGAAGTAAAGCATCAGTAAAATGAGTATAAGTAGAAGCTTGACAGCTACATTAGGCATTGCTACATAGTACATAAATATATGGCCGTATTAACTACTTAGCTGCATTCACAGATAAATGCATGGCTTGCAATTACAATACCATGAATACATTATTTATTTAGCTGGGTAACTATACAATTATGCCAAAGTGAAAAGCCTTTGGTTATTAATGCCTGAAATGTCTAACAATCTACTTGGGAGACCACCTTGTTGTTACAGAATGAATGAGTTATTTGTTTGGCATTTGGATGATGGTACAAAGAAAGGCTATTTGGTTTGTTACTTGAGACTAGTAGCAAACTGCTACAGTCATAGCATCTTAGAAGATTTTGCATCACTTGCTAGAATTGTACATTATTTTAATGTAGCTATTGAAATTAATATCGCACTGAAAACACAGTATTGCAAAATCTTAAGCTGTACATAATTATATTATGCATCAAAAAGTACTTCTGCTATTCGACTATCCCAGGTTTATTTTAAACTAGCACTGCCAAAGTGCCTTGACTCTATTACAGTGTTTACTAGCTAATTTTGTTCTTCTCAATAGTGAAATAGATCTATTGCAAGAAATTAATGACTAGATATAACAATAATGATTTTTAGGCAAGACTGCCTGCATTACATATGTGGCAACCCCTAAATCACTTTCGCATCTATATTGCTTATCTGCTAGCTTGAAATACCCCTCTCCTTGGACTAATCTCAGGCTTTTCATTGTTGTTTAAACAGTTTTTAAACTCCTATTTCAATAAATCATTACCAACACTGCCTGCATGTATTAATATTCATTAGTGCCATCAATGCACTGTGGAGACAGCACCTGATGTTCTGTATATTACATTATAGTACAGAGATATTAAATCCAAAACATCTAAAATAATTGATGCTTCTACCAGATTTTTAGCACACCTATAATATGTATTCCTGTAGTAAATATTAATAAGATGTTTTAACTGATAGTTTTTATGCCATTATAATAGTTTGATACTATAACTACAACTTGAAACTCTTTAACCAGCACATTGGTTAGTAATATTGCTTCTTGATATTTAATTGCTGGTTCATAAACTATCAATAATAGGGATGCATATCAAAACTTGACTGCATTCATAATATTATTTTAATGCTAGGTAATGACTAAGCATGTCTGGCTGATATGAGGTGACTATTTCGTACACTGTTTAACAACATCAGTTTTTTGGGTTTATTTAAAGCATCTGCAAATCTGTATTATACATAATTACTGTTAGGGCCAATTAATTAAATTGTTAACCCTAAAATGCTTTTTACATTGTAATACTAAGTAGTAAAAGACATGTATATATATATATATAAACTGATTGTAATTTATACATAACATTGTACATTTAAAAAAAATCACAAAATACATAACTTATTAACTAAATTTCAAGGCGTTTGTAGGTAGTGGGTTAATGTCAATAAAGTAGAATCCGGGAAGTTGAGTAGCTTTATTCAAGAGGAAGGCTCTCCAACAGTTCTACCAAAGCCTAAATGACATGTATAAAATAAAGGTTATATGTACAAATTTTTTTCCAAAACAGCCTGCAACTGTTTTGCTATTGCATATGCCCTATGCCATTCATCAAGTGGAACAATTTTAACCAGGATATCTAGAAAAGTTGACACAAGGGCTTTATAAACTATGTAACAGTAAAACTGTGAGTAGAAATTAATTGACACTAATGAATAATGAGAATAACTTTTTTACTCACTCAGATAGAATTTAAAGGCAAAAGATACATGTGCAGCATATATGCAAGTCTCATAAAATGACAACATTACTAACCTAGTCTTTAGACCTGTTATGAAACTGAGTACATAGTTGATGACTCTTGACTGCTCTGCTGCCCTCTGCTAAATCTAAAAATAAAAATAATAATTTAGCAACAAAATTGCAAAGGAATGCTGGAGGATTTGGTTTTGAAGTCAGCCCAAATGATGCCTAAATGCACATTACCTAGTACAATGCTTACCAAGAAGCAAGAATAATATATCTAAGGCTTGTGAAACAATGTTACCTAAATAACAAAATATGAAATTCTTTGTGTTAACCATGTTTGGTGGTCAGAATAATTATTATTGTAGATTTAAAAATTTCTCCATGCAGTCGAGTACTTTACCTCAATAAAAAGATTGATCATAAGCAAATATTTTTCATGACTTACTTAGGAATGGATATTAGATTTTTGTTATTGTGACTAACAAACCTTTCGAAACTTACTTTTGCATGTTTTAGCAATGAAAATAACATAGTTACAATCAATATTTAGATTACCAAAATAAAACTTTACCAACATAAATAAATTTAAAGGAGCTTTCTATTATTAATCATGTGCATTACCTGCTTGATCACCTTCAATAAAGTTCATCAGTTTCTTCTTCTAAATATTCTCTTTTAAACCAACTTCATGCTTTAGGTGCTGGCAACAACCTTAAAAGAAAAGTTATATAACAAACAAATAGAAAAAGCACAAAACAAATCAACAGCATTATATACAATTGGGGCACATACATGAAAACAGCAGCTAGTGTCATTTTCTTAAGACAGCACTATTTTAGGTGTAAATTTAAGAAGTATTAGAAAATGCAGAAATTTACTGCAATTGGTTAATTTTACTTAAGTTATAGTACATACTGAAGATCTCAAGTTTTTGCTAATGAACATGAGTTTTGGCCCGAAACAAAAAAAATATCAATAAATACACCTAAATAATCAAGGCTCTTTTTAATTTTCTTTGATTTCTTATGCTTTTTTCTAATTACAGCAACTTCTGACTGTGGATTGCCATGGTTAGTTTGTAACAGTAGGCAATCCAAATGAAATGAATAAATAGGAAAAAACATGAGAAATCATGCAAAATTAAGAACCTTGATTATTTAGGTGTATTTTTTGATGTCTCACTAATTTTAAGCAAAAAGCATTGTTCATTAGCAGCTAAATTGTAAAAATGGCTAAAAACTGCAGATTTCCAGTGTGTACTAAATTAAGTAAAAAGACCCAATCACCTTTGCAACATAATTCAATAATTGCATGGTCAAGCAGAATAAACTACAATTAACAGCAACAACAGTGTAATAGTTGCGTAGAAAAGTTGTACTGCAAAAAACTAAAAGAATGCAAAATCTATAAATGTGTGCTACCAAGTAAATGCTGAACAGACATCATGAAATAGTGTACGGAATACAAACTATTAAACTTACCTGTTGATCTAATGCAGCCAAAACCTTAAGCTTAGAGTAGTGGAATGGTGCTGTTCGATGTTGATATGCTACAAGTAGCTAAGATGACTCAAATTCTTGCCTTTAGGAGTAAGAGGCCTCAGCACAGTTTCAACAATACTTCCAATAATCTCTACGGATGCGCTCAATTAGGAGCCACAACAAAGCACACCCATGTCATTTTAGTAAACTCTAAAAAATGAACAGAAATAAAACTGTTAGAGAGTAAACAGAGAAACATATAGTGATGGGGGAAAAACCTGTCAGAAAAGGTTATATACACTCATAGTCATAACACGAAGAAAAAGATAATGAATAACAAGCTATTCAAGATGACACAAGAAACCAAACAAATTTCTTTGACTAAAAAATATAATTAAATACTATATTACTTGTCAAAAAATATTTGTTTTGAACGTATTATTGGGAAGAATTGCCAGTGTCTTAAATTTTGAGATTAAAGTTTCTGCCTAATAGCGGAAATAGAGAGGCAATCAATAGTGTACAAAACATGTTTTCAGTTATTGGCTGTTGACTAAATTGACAAAGTTAAAGAAAGCTTCCATATCATTATTTATTTTGTTCTCAAGTGTGTGGTTACAGTTTCATGAGTCAGAAATATAATTATTTGAGATATGAAATCAAATGTAGTCAAAAGAGTGTCATACAATTTAAAATGTAGTAATAGAGCTTTGACAATAATTTCTTCTGCTAAGTAAAACAGGTACCATTATGTGCTACTTATCTTTTAGAGATGAACATCAAGGATGTTGAAAACAAAATAGTTGTAAATTACAGCAAATACCTTTCTACTTACCTAACCAGAGAAAATAAGTTTTCAACCTTGCATGCACTCAGCTGGTTTTCAATGTTTGGATCAGTGACATCTTTATAACTGATAGCAGCATTATGTGATAGCTTTAGGAATTGTTACCTTAAATCTAAATTATATAGAACAAGAAGTGCAAAAATATGGCATTAGTACTCATTGCACAATACACACTTGCTAGAGTAGCTAATCTAGCATCACATTAATTTAAGAAAGACAAAATTTTATTACTGTTCACAAATGATGAATATTAAAATTTGAATAATTAGACAAATTAACAATGATATTGATGTTAGTTCAAACATTACTAATGGTAAACACCAAAATACTAATAGGAATAGTCATGTTAACATCAATTAGAAAAGTAAAGATAATTTGAAAATGAGACAGTTTATAGGTCTAACTCTTATAGTTGACAAGCAATTACAGGGCAGTCATATTGATGTAGGCTACCCTCAAAATGTAGCACTTTAAAAATAATAAAAAGACAGCACATATAAGAACATAATTTTAAAAATAGGCATATGTTACACCTATATTTTGATTAACAAAGAAATCTTCTTTACTTTATTAATCTAGCTCATATAATGGTATTCTGTCTTAGTATGTTATTTTAATACTTGAAATCTAATCAGCTACAGAAAAGTACTTCAATTCAAAGGCCTTCATAATTATTCTTTAGTTTGCTATTTAAATAGACAGTAAGGTTGATGAATAAAATAAAAGTTAGTAAAGTAAAAACTAAATAAATTGAGAATAATATCTCCACTCTAAGGTTATAATCCTTATAAATCAACATTTTAATACTCCTGTTATCCTTAGGTATAGTTGTTAGCAATTTAACTATGAGCTCGAAGCCAAATGTCAGTATCAGCATCCCCATTACATTGACTAAAACTGACTTTATAACCCTCAAGCTGTGGCACTCAATTTCTATAAGTAGTAACTAACAACAAATATAAAATTATTTATTTGCTACTGATAGTGATGATAATAATAATTAAAAATAATAATATGATCCATTAAAATAGAACTAATAAAGCCAACGACGTTAATGGTATGTCTAACTAAACATAGCATGTCTCGTCTGGCAGTGGGTATGTGGAGGACCAGGCAACCTACGGCCGTCAACCCGTTACTGGCACAACTAGAAGAAGATACTCAAGAGAAGACAACAAAGTTGTCATGAAATGCTACTTCAAAAGTACACCCAAATTAAGAGGTTATAGAAAAACAATGTATGAGCTCTGTAGACCCGGATCAAGGAATTATTTAAAAAGAATGTTTAACATCAGCGAATAGAGACTAGCGGATTAAGCAAGAACTATGAAGAAACACAAGCATTTTATGGAAAAAGAACTCCATAAGATTGAAGAAGGAACCTTGCAAGACCTAAGCACATCAATTGGTGAAGAAGATAATGAAGAGCTAAATTTGCAAATAGAGGATGTTATAGTACAACATGAGATAGCATATAAATCAGCCATGAGAACTTTAAGAGTACCTAGTTCAGAGGTAGAAAAAGTGTTAGTAGAAAAAATATAAATGAGCATAGCAAACTATCTAATGATCGACCAACACTAAGAGCCCTTAGGCACATTGAGAGGGTCAAATTACTACAGGCAGCAAGACAGATCAATGAAGTATTAGACTGTGTTGAGATTATTAATACCATTGAGCTCAATAACCCCACCATGGCTTGTGCGAAAAATAGTAACAGAACAAGTGTGTAACAAAAAAGAAAAAGAAAAACGGACAATGTACAAGTATGGAAAATATGACTGCAGAAGAAATAAAAAGAAATTAGATCAGACTTGAGTAAAATAGTAGAGTGAAAAAGTAGAGCTTACAATGATTCATTGAGAAGAATGGTTGAAGGAAAATCTAGGATAAAAAACAAAGAGTATGGTGTAGTGATTGAAGAACTGAAGCAAAACCTGAGAGCTGTAAGCTAGAAGATAAACAGATATACAGAATGAGTTGACCAATATAACCAGAACAGGATGTTTACAATGATGAGCGCTTTTATCAAGAATTACGAGGAAATGAATGTACATCTAAAGAGGCACCCGACAAGAAAAACAAAAGCATTCTGGTAAAATATATGGGGGTCAGGAAACTAAAAATAATACCAATGCAGAATGGCTATACATAAAGTAAGCAACAAATTGGAGCATATGTAAAGACAAGGGAATTAGATCTTAGAAACAATGCAAACAACTGGAATGGCAAATAATGTCATAAGGTTGATAAGAAAAAGCATGAAATCTGGAAAACACAACTGAAATACCTGGAAGAAAAGATAGGAGAAATAAAGATCAAACTAAGAATTTTTCAAGGAGACTCTTTATCTCTATCCCTTTTCTCCAACTACCAATTCGCATGACAGAAGCGGCTCAATGATGCAAATTTCGACGAGGCAGAAAACAAACTATCTTCTATATGTGAATGACCTGAAGCTAAATAGGAAATCAAAGTCAGAACTGGAAGCTTTGGTAAACACTGCCAGGATCTTCACAAGGGACATAGAAATGAAATTTGGATTAAAAAATGTGCCACACCGGTTATGAGAAAGGGAAAGAAAATCAAGGACACAGGAATCAGTTTGCCTGATGAACAAGCAATCAAAGATCTGGGTAAGAAGCCGTATAAATATCTAGGATTTTTTGAGACTGATAGAATACAAATATATGAAATGAAAAATAAGATTAATGAGTACTATAAACAATTGAGAAAAGTTCTGGATTCAAAACTGAATGGTGAGAACACAATCAAAGCAATAAACACATGGGCAGTAACAGCAGTGCATTACACATCTAGAATACTTGACGGAACTGTTTCATGAGCTAAAGGATATGGACTGAAAGACAAGGAAGCTAATGACAACAAACCGTGCACCCCATCCAAGAGCAGATGTAGGCAGGCTGTATGTTAGCAGAAGAGAAGGCGGTAGAAGAATGGTGTCAACTGAAAAATGCATAAATATTGAAAACTGCAGCATGTCAGACTACATAAATAGAACATGGACTGATAAAAACACCACACTGAATACCTTCTTAAAAGACAAAACAGCGGTAGAACTAAATAATGATAAAGTGATAGAAAAAACTGATGAGTGGAAAGAAAAAGCTTTACGTGGACAATACATCAAAATGGTGGAAGACATGAAAGCATTTTCCTGGAACTGGTTGAAGTATGGTTGGCTGAAAAAGGAAACATAAAGACTGCTGACAGCTGCGCAAGATCAACTATTCACTACTAGAAATTATAAAGTGGCTATGATGAAAGAACAGGGTAGCAAGAAGTGTGGAATGTGTAACACAAGACACAAAACTTTGATGCATATATTGAGTGAATTTGAGAAGGTAGCACAAAAATAATATAAGAAAAGACACAACCTCGTGGCATCGATAATTTTAATAGTAGTTGTGTGAACTTCGTGGGTTTCAGAGAAGTAAGAATTGGTACGAACATCAAACAAAATCAGTACTGAAAAACGATGATGTAAAAACCTTGTAAGATTTTAACATACACACTGACATAGTCATCAAAGTTAGGAGACCCGATATATTAGTAGTTGACAAGCATAATGCCGAAACAACGATAATTGATATCACAGTCCCTGTTGACTACAGAGTAGAAGAAAGAAAATTTGAAAAAATAGGAAAATATCAGAATTTAGCACTAGAATAAACCCGCCTTTGGAAAACACCAAAAAAGTCATCCCGTTGTAATTGGAGCCTTTGGAGCTTCATACAAGATTGTAGACTGGCTGACACTACTTGAAGTAGCTGAAAACAAATGCTCACTAATTCAGCAGACACCCTAACTAGGATCAGCATAAGCTCACATCTTGAGGAAAGTTCTATCCATTCCAGCCTAGTGTAACTAGGCCAATGGTAAAAGGTTACACCAGCTGAAAAACTGCGGTCAATCAACAATAATAATAATATACAACTATATTAGTGCAGTTGGTTCTATTATATTAGATTAACAACGCAACGCAACGGGTCTGTGAACACTCGTCAGGAAACTGAAAGGGCGAATGAATTCCATGAATCAACGGCCATTCACTGCAACTAGGTATGTTTTCCAGTCGTCGAGGCTCCATTGCCACTGGATCCATACATGCCTAGCCAAGCTTACAGAGTATCGTTTCGTGCGACAATGCTCTATACCACGCACAGCTTCTGCTTGCAACCCTCCTCAAGCCCTGCGGCGATTGGAGCGTAGCGACGGGAACAGGGAAGTGAAGCCTGGAGGTTTCCAGTTACAAACCAGCACGTAGGCGGTAGAGATTTATCAGTCGCTCAACTTAGGACAGGGAGCAGTATGGTTGTTCGGTAGTGATCTCTATGACTGAGCAGTCCTTTTTAGGACCCACTCTGCTCACCTCAATCAGAGGAGAGGGCTAGAAAAGGTGCCCCAAACATAGTCTGCTCCCAACTCAACCTGGCTGGATTACCGCGTCCAGCGGGTTCACCTCTTTGCGGTCAGAAAATACAAATGAACATAGCAACCTGGAATGTACGGACAATGATGGACAATGATAAATGAAACAGACCTGAGAGAAGAACGGCTTTCATAGCTCGTGAACTCAGAAGACTAAATGTAGACATAGCAGCCCTTCAGGAAACTCGCTTAGCTGATGAAGGGCAGCTCACGGAAATTGGTGGTGGGTACACTTTTTTCTGGAGAGGGAAACCAGCTGATGAACAGAGAGTTCATGGGGTTGGTTTCGCTATCAAGAATGAGGTTGTGAGGAAACTCGACCAGCTACCAGTGGGAATCAACGACAGGATGATGACTCTCCAACTAAACCTACGCCGCAACAGGAAAGCAACATTGATTTCAGCATATGCACCGACATTGCTTGCTGATCATCAGGAAAAGGAGCAGTTCTACTCCAATCTAGATATGGTTCTATCAGGGATCCCCAAGAGTGCGAAAATCATGGTCCTTGGAGATTTTAATGCTCGGGTTGGAAAAGATCACCATGTGTGAAAAAAGATAATTGGTAAAGATGGGACTGGGAAGCTAAATAGCAATGGGGAAATACTGCTCACCAAATGTGCTGAACACTCCTTGGTAATCACAAACACTCTTTTTAGACAGAAAGACCGACGCAAGACCTCATGGAGACATCCCAGATCTGGCCACTGGCACCTTATCGACTACATCATTGTCAAACAACGGGATGTGCAGGATGTGTGTATAACCCGAGCTATGGACCTATCTGATGCTTGCTGGACAGACCATCGACTGATTCTGGCAAAAATGAACATATGTATTCATCCAAAACAAATAAACAGGAAAAGAAAGCAGACAAAAATAAATCTATCGCTGCTCAACCAGCCAGAAATAAAGCAGAGCTTCCAAAGTGAGCTCACAGAGAATATCCAAGATATTGATATAAATTCTACTCATGGCAGCTGGGAAGTTCTGAGAGATTCGATCTTGAAAACATGCCACTCAACCCTGGGTAAACCAGAACGAAAACATGAAGATTGGTTTGATGACAACGAACAAGAAATAAACGAGCTCATGAAGGAGAAACGCCATGCTTTCAGCTTATGGCACCAAGACTATAGAAATGTGGAAAAAAGGGAACATTATCATAAAATGAGAAGGAAAGTACAGGCGAGAATAAGGACAATAAAAAATGACTGGTGGATCCGAAAATCTGAGGAACTTCAGAGACTTGCTGAGACAAACAGTAGCAAAGAGTTCTTTTCCGCTACGAAGAGATTGTATGGCCCAATTTTTGGAGGATGTGGGCCAATAGCTTCCAAAGATGGTTCCACAATACATAAGGGGAAAGATGAGATCAAGGGCAGATGGGCTGAACATTTCTCAGAGCTGCTTAACCAAGACACTATGGTAGATGAGAAGACCTTAGAATGTCTGCCACAACTGTCAATACTGACCCACCTAGCCGAACCCCCAACGATTGACGAACTTGAGAAAGCATTATCCATGACTAAGTCAGGAAAAGCTGCCGGACCGGATGGAATACCTGGAGAGATTTTTAAAGGTGGTGGGCTAGAATTGAACAGAAAATTGCTAGAGCTCTTTCAGCTGATTTGGGAAAAAGAATCACTTCATCCTGATCTGAAGGATGCTAATATTGTAACTCTTTACAAGAAGGGTAACAGAGCCGATTGTGGAAACTATAGGGGTATCTCTCTGCTATCCATTGCTGGAAAGCTTCTGGCGAGAATAGTTAGTTTTAGACTTGGCCAATTGATAGAGAGATGCCTACCAGAGAGCCAATGTGGCTTCAGACCTTACCGAGGAACTGTGGATATGATTTTTGCTGCTCGGCAGATTCAAGAAAAATGCCTAGAGCAGCACCGTGATCTGTTTATGGCATTCATCGATCTAAAGAAAGCCTTTGACACAGTTCACAGACCAACGCTGTGGAAAGTGCTAGGCAAGATTGGATGCCCCGACAAATTAGTTACCATCATTCGCATCTTACATGATGACATGAAGGCATCAGTATTAGTTGATGGAGACCACTCTAAGGAGTTTCCTGTGAACACAGGAGTAAAACAGGGATGTGTGATAGCACCTACTTTGTTCTCGATTTTCCTCACTGCTGTACTTCAACTAGTGAGTGAATGTATGCCATCTGGAGTAAGAATCAGATATAGATTTAATGATATTTTCAATGTCAGACGTCTCAGAGCTAAGACGAAGACAGCTACCGAGGCTATCCATGAACTGCAGTATGCTGATGATAACATGATCATGGCTCATTCCGAGGAGGAACTTCAACTTGCTCTCACAGCATTCAATACAGCATACACCTCTCTTGGTCTAACACTCAATGCCAAGAAGACGCAAGTAATGTACCAACCACACCCGAATACTGAAAGACATGAGGATTTTTCCCTCAAGGTGGGAGACCAAATATTAGACCAAGTCACTACCTTCAACTATTTAGGTAGCTGCCTATCCTCTAAAGCAAACATTGATGCTGAAATAAACCGAAGACTCCAGGCCGCCAGCTCCGCATTTGGGAGGCTGCAAACACGCGTTTTCAACAACAAGGATATATACAGACAGACCAAACTAAAAGTATACAAAGCCATTGTTCTCCCGACACTACTTTATGCCTCTGAAACTTGGGTAACCTACAGCCACAACCTGCTGTCCCTCGAGAGATTTCACAACCGCAGTCTCAGGCGAATCCTCGGAGTCAAATGGCAAGACAGGCAGACTACTAACAGTGTTCTCGATAAAGCTCAAACTACAAGTATTACTACCATGATTGTGAAGAGACAACTGAAGTGGTCTGGCCATGTGGTAAGAATGGATGATAACCGGCTACCAAAAAAGATCATGTACTCTGAGCTGAACACTGGAAATCGCTCACAGGGTGGTCAGAGGAAAAGGTATAAAGACACTCTACACGAGAGCCTTAAGCAGTGTTTCATTCGACCACAGACCTGGGAAGTTCAGGCCTTGGACAGAAAAAATTGGAGAACTGTTGTGCATCAAGGGACAGCGATTTTTGAACAACAACAACGCCAAAAACGAGAGCACAAACGGTTGTTAAGGAAAAGCAGGGAGTTATGCTCTGTTACACACCCACCAGTGACTGACTCTAGTAACATTTGTCCTCACTGTGGCAAATTATGCCGATCTCGAATTGGGCTTGTGAGTCACCTCAGAACTCACAACCTCTAGTAGGATCTTACGGATTTTTGAACTGGAACGGATTACGGATCTTGGCACAGACTATGGCTTGCAAGCAGACATCATACTCGTCACACGAGGGATTGCTGACACACATTAGATTAACATATCGATTATGACTTTTCGATTGCCACCCTGATACTATGAGCAAAATGTACAAGCATATGTGAAATTATAAATATGAGCATAGGTATAAGAATAGGTATAAGTATAAATATAAATATAGGTACAAGTATAAAACGAATGATTATATTAATAATAATATTAGTCAGTGACACCTATAACCGTAATGGTTTTTAGACTTACAGTTATCATTAACATTAGCTGAGTAATATGATTAGTTAAAATAATGGTATGCATTATTATATCATAGTTATAAGTTATAACTCTAGTCTCTAAAGAGCAACAGCAAGTGTAACTGGGATATTCATATTAAATTTCATATTCACATGGTGCAATGTTTATGTTATGAACTAATTTATTCCTTCAACAACATTTAACTATATAATTTATTAACACTAACTTTGAGCAGCAGTATTAATAAAAGAAGCGTATTACACATATAAAATAATAAAATCCTTGTAGTAGGACTAATAGTATTATTAGGTCCAGTATTATTCTTGTTACCTTATTCATCATTTATGAGTTATCAAATTTAAAATTACTACTTATTAGCATCAGCATATGTGACCAGTCGCGACAAAACCGGGGATGTGGCGGCGTTTATAAAGTGTAGTAAATGAAGGTTTAATTTGGATATACTTAAATTTGAAATTGATTTTCAGTTTTTAGGTTTTGAACTTTTCTAATACAAAAAAATCCAAGGATTTCAAAAATCATACTTTCGCAAGCATTTGATGATTCCTTCAGCTTCAAAATTGCATTTAAAGTTGGTAACTAAGGCATTCAATTTTTTAAATGGTGAAAAATTTGCGAAGTTATCAAATAAAGAAAGAAGACAATTTTAGTCATTTTCATAGCGTGAGATCTTGCAGATTTATTTTTTATCAAATGAATTTAGCTTACACCTCTTTCTTCGCATTGTCAGAAGCATCGTATTTAAAATCGCAGGCTAGTTTTAGTTTTTCATCGTGCTCCATCCAAAGTTAGCTTTTAAGTTACTGAGCTGTTTTGCCCTTTGGCCTTTGGTGATAAATGCTAAACTTAATTTTTATCTTTAGCGTTCAAGCTTAAAAATCACGACAATACAGGTAATTATACTTAAAACCATCCTTTACGCTATTAACTTAGAATTGTTGCCAGGATTATTTGTAGTTATCAATTTATTTATATTCATACTATCACTAGGACTGGAGTATGTCTATTCTTATTCTATACTAGTAACTATTTAAATGACTCTCACTATGACTCACAGGTTGAGGTACGGTTACTCATAATGATAATCATAATGAATATTATTCATGATTTACTGATACAGGTATTTGGCAGTAAAACTAAATGTAGCTCATTAATATTAATACTAATACTCAGAGTCAGACTCAAATAGTGAATTTATAATTATTAATTATTACTTATACTATTAGTAATAGTATAAGTAATAATTAATAATTATAAATTCACTATTTGAGTCTGACTCTGAGTTTCACCTTCGGTCTTAAAACTTGATACTTATACTGATAGTATTATATTTATTAATTTATTCTATAGTTGATATTTAAATTTACTTTGGACTTATTCTTAGTAACTTTTAGCCTCTGTCTTAGATTTTGTGAATACAGTTACTGATTACTATTACTATTAGTATTACTATTAGTATTAACGTTAGGCCTACTAGTCGAGCTACCGTTTCCTTTTGTGATTTTCAAATTAGCTCAAAGTTTGATTTAAAATATAATGATAAAATCTTTATCACATTATGCAGGCTTACAGTTACTGTCAAAACTCAATTGGTAATCCTATTTATATTGATAAAAGCATCACCTATAACCAAATTGAAATGGTAAATGTGATTAAATGTAAATGAGTATAATGATGAAATATTAATGTGAGTTCATATTGATTCTATAGTTGACTGACTTAGTTCTTCAGTAAGTTACTTTTAGTCTTATTTAGTGAGTAGTAACACTAACTGAATGCATAAATAGTCTAAACTTTTTAATTTTATTATAAAGGATGAGCAAAAGTTTATTCATATTTTAAAGTAATTTATTGAATTCAAATTGATTTCATAGTAAATGTCTTTAATATATTCAGTTGCATTTAGCTAGCTTTTTTACTCAATTAAATGCCTGAGTGGTTAATAGTTATCGAAAGACATTGCTTCAAAATTGCCAATTGCAGATATGCTAGATATTCAAGTGCATAATGTGTAATTTTACTGATAATACTATGTTAATATAGAATAATACGATATTCTGTACATTTTAGAAAGTGGGCTTATGAGAACATTAGAGTGAAGACTTATACCTACACAACTCTACTACCTATCAATCTAACACTCCTAATGTAGACACTCTGAATTTTGGCTTGCAAGGTTATGGCTTGTGCTTATTTCATTCATAAAAAGGTTTGCAGTCTTTTAATGATGTGCTTAAAAATGTTCAACAATTTTTTTAATTTAAATTGTTCTGTTTAAATGTTGATAAAATGCAGGATGACAATTAACTGCTGCCATAATAGTACCACAAGACTGTTTAACCAACTATTTTTTTATAATATAACTGCGTATAGTTTCTAATCAAGCTACCGTTTTCTTTTGTTATTTAAAAAAATCAACATTGTACTTGCAGCTCTGAAATAGACAATAGATGGGTAGATTGGCAGAATAGATGTCAAGTAGCGGCATCTATAATTGCTAGAAAATCAACTGATGATAGTGATGAAGCTTTTGCCACATACATGGTGTTATGTGTTCATACTCCGTAAACTCATATTATGAAGACCAAGGAAGTAGAAAGATGAAAAGTGCCTTTTTTGCAAAAACCGTAGAAGCTACCTAATTTTCTTTTCTTGATAAGAGTTAATTCAAGCATAATGGTTGTATCCAGGCTCGATTTGTTACTGCATTTAATTAGTTTTTTTAAAATAATGTATTTGATGTTTTAAATGTGAATATTAATGCCTAATAAAACTCAAAAGTTCTAATCGCTGATTTTATGTTTATATTTTCAACATCAATTGCTAAATTTAATTGCCGTTAGAGATTATAAAGATATTTATGAATGAATCTCGAATGATCTCATAATAGTCAAATGATTTTCTCATAAGTGTTCTACTCATTAAGCAATAACTATGAAACAGCACAGCTCAATAGCTGCAGTTTGATATATTACACAATATATTAGAGGAGAGGAAGATATTCAATGTATAACAGGAAGCAGCTGCCATTTTGTTTTATATGACTTCCTGCTAACTTAGATGCCCAATTTAAATATCTCAACACACAAATTTGCTGAAACATCCTCCTCTTTGCTGGAATTGTTGAACCTTTCAATCATTAAACAAAGTAAAAAGCAAATTGACAAATAAATTAGACAAAAAGTTTGGCGGCCATATTTGACCTAATTTTATGTTGAGGCAGCATGAAATTTAATTTAACAGAAAGCCCAAACTTTCACAATTATTTTGATACCAAATTTGTCACTATTCCTATTATACAAAGACCCGTTGCTAAGGCTTGTAAATTGTAAACAAATAATTCTCAATTTATTCTAGAGTTGCCAACTTTAAACGCAATTTTCTCGAAACAGTAATTTAGAAATTCTAAAAACGTTAAAGTTTTTAAATACTGATATCTCGAGTTCTATTTATGCTAGAGACTTCAAATAAAGTGCAAAATGTTCAAAAAAGTCTGCTCTATCACTCTATAGTAATAACTAAGTTTTCAACATTTTATATACATCCTTTGCTTTGTGGTGCCAGGTCACATATAAAAATGTGATCATTAGGAATAACTATCATGAGGTATGATCTATGATTTGCATTATCTATATATAGTTTAATACCAATATGATATATTATTATTGCTGATAGTTTATGTTATAGTTAAATTTATACTTATCCTTACAGTTACCTATAGTAGCACTTATTAGTTATTTGTGGTAGCCAAACTAATGTTTAATATTATTAAATTAAACTGAGTCTCATAAAAGTGTTACTAAGAATTTTAATTATAATCGCAATGGTGATCATATTACTTTATTATAATTATTATATTTTATCATTAATGCTAAACTGAGTTAATGTATATACTTTGAGTTTTACTATTACTAATCATATTTACACTTATAGTAAAACTAAATATGCAAAAGTTATACTTATACTTTTACTATTAGTATTTCATTATCTCATCTCATCTCATCTAATTAATCTCACTCGGAGCGCTTTGGCTCCTTTATCGAGATGCAGTGGTGTATGAACAATTGTTTAAATTATCAGTAGTAAGGAAGAAAACCATTTTGTCTACGAGATAAGAATATAGTTAATTATGCTTTGATTCAAAGCTCAATAGCTAGTTACTGCCAGGAAAGAAAAAAAGGAAAAAAAAAAGCAAATAAATAAATAAATATACACCGCACAGCTTCAGATGATATAAAGCAGAGTCGGTGTAAAGTGCTTATAATCAGTTAGGCAAAGCAGCTAGAACTTACATCTAAGATTGCAGTCCCATTACTATTACCACTAATACTACTATTAACACTAGTACTACTACTAGTACTAATACTAGTACTACTACTACTACTAGTACTACTACTAATACGTCTACTACTGTACTAGTACAACTACAAACTTTGAAAATAACTGCAAGAGAGGTATGATTTAGTCTTTCTCTTTTTCTTAGTCTTACTGTGACTCTCAGCCGAAATGTAAAATAAAATTGTGAACTAATAAGTTAAACCCGAGGCCGAAATTTATTTATTTAAATTTAGACAATCTGAATCTTTGGCTCAATCCTTGAGTTTGACTATTAGTCTTAGTATTAGTATTACTATTAGTATTAGTATTACTATTACTATTAGTATTACTATTAGTGTTATGATTGTGATTATCATTGGCATTATCATTATGTCATTATAATTTTGGTAATTCTAACATTAATCATAATCATAATATAAGTGGTAATGATTAATGATAATTATTTTCATTTTGTAATCATAATGATAATCATATTGATGTAAATTTTGATGCAAAACCGAGATACTAAAACTAAAACTAAAAGTAAAAGTTATAAAATTAAATGATAAAATATTCTTATTATATTCATTAATATTATTATTAAATATATTATTTCATTAGAAAATAAGTTACAGCTTAGCATGATTGAAATTCAGTAAAAATTAGTTTATCGACAGCGAACATGCACGCGTCTTGTCAACATTCGATTCGTAGTGCCATAGAGAAATCCAGATCACTGGTAGTACGACTACTACAAATATTACTACCAGTATAACGGATTACAGATCCTTGGCGATTTCAGCTGTGAGTGACCTTCACCTTACATTCTTGTCACGTGCGCGGCATAAGACTTAGTAGAGGGTATTATAAAGCGCTGAGCTGGAAAAGAAATATATTATAGGTAATATAATTATGGTAATATAGGTAATATTATTGAGGTAATTGGTATGGAGTATAGACCTATCACTGATAGTATCAGCTACCAGTTACTTAGTCTTACAGTTACTACTTTAACTTATAAATTACTACTCAACTGCTTGGAATCATTTGTCTTTGATCATATTCATATTGATATCATGGCATTGTCATTGTGATTGTAATAACTATTAATATTTTTAGTTCAACATCAATGCCGAACATATTGTAATAACTAATAAGATAACCATAATGTTGATATATTTTGCTAATAGTTATAGTAATAGTAATTCAGTGTCACTCTCACTCTGTCACTGTCAGTGTGAGTGGTCGTGGACTGGTGGAGTGAGACTCAGACTTAGAGACAGAGTGACTCCGAGTAAGTCTGAGTGTTGGTAATAATAATAGTCATATAAATTTAAATTATATTTACTTATTACTGGCAATCACAATGGCAATAGTTATAGTAATAGTAACTTTCACTTACTCTTAAATCATTGAATCTGAACTTAAAGTAAAATTAAGCATTATGATTATGATCATCATTATGATTATTTATGATTATACCTATGATTTTATTATGTTTAAATTAAAAATTAATATCATGATAACATCATAGTGATGAACATAATGATAAATGATAATATAAAAGTAAATCGATAAAATATACATTGATTTTGAATCATGGTGATACTGTTATGATTTTCAGATTTAGGGTTGATGTGCTATCCAGAGAGTCTATTTATTTGCTATAGAACTGCACCAGGATAAGTCGAGTGAACGAGTATATTTTACACACAATTATACATTATAAAAACGATACATTATATTCAAACAAGTTACACATCTAATCTATTTCACACTCTAGCTTCGACTGAGTTAACAGCGGGAAACTATAATCGCTGCTAACTATCAACTACGCTAATTGGCTATCCATTGTTCCGGGTCAATTAGGCGACCCTACATGTTGTGCTGCTGGTAGTTCCACGAACCACCACACCGCCCCCACCAGCAGAAAGCCATCTTTCTGATATATATATAAAAAAAAACATTCATTAGTAACCGCATACATCAGTGGACAAAAATAATACATAATATACAGGAAGAGACATAATAATAGACAGAGTCATTATAACGATCCGTTGCATACAATTGGCCAGCTGTAGATAGACGAGGAATACTAGCTAGCTGTGGTGTTAGACAGGGGATAACCTGTTAAGCAGTCAAACATTTACATGACATCTTGGTTTCTCCCAAGAGGCGGAGTTGGAGTACTCCGGGTAGTCTAACTAGAGTCCTTGTTGGGCACGCCGGTGCTTGGCTTGGCATGTACGCAGTTTCCGTTTCATACGGCATACGGATCCCTTTAGCTGGAAGAGTCCTGTGGTAGTGTTAAGTAGATCTGGTGCCAGCTGGGTGAATTCTTCTTGTAATCGCAGGAGGCGTTCTTCTACTGTGGCTAGGCGGACTGGGTCTGGGGACGGTGTCCGTCTGCGGCGCAAGGGTGGACTGGGGGACCTGGTTCGTCTCTTCGTCGGGGTAGGGGAGATCTCTCCTTCTTCTGGATATGTGAATTCCTCGGGAGTGTATGTAATTTGAGGGCGGTCAGACACCAACGGGGATTGTTGGCGGGCGTTGTCTAACACACGTTGGAACCCCGAGGACAGAACGGCTAACAGCATGGCCTTCTTCACCAGAGGTCGTATAAGTGTGAGGAACTCCGGGTATAGCTTAGCGTCGACCACGTAGTTTTCTCCAGGGAAACAGCCCGTCGCTCGGTGTCTGGTGACGGGGTAGGGATACACATCATTGTACCCGCAGGGGCAGAATGTTAGTAGGAGATGAGCATTGACGTGTAGTTTAAGGGAGCGGTGAGAGGCGCAATCTTCACCACAGATCTGGCATCTCGTCCGTCCTCTGGACCCCCAGGCCGTTTCTATTTCTTCTTCTGTTTGTGGAGACACCCACCGCCAACGGCGGCGTAGTGGCTCAGGCCGGTCACCACTAGCATACTCCTCCGGATGCGGAGCGGGAAGTGTTCTATCCCGTACCCTGGTTGTAGCGGGTCGAGTGTAATCTGAAAAAGTTTCAACAGTGTTAATACAGTACACTGCCGTGTTGTCAGCTTGAACAGCTTGGCAACTCCTAATTCAGTTACCTCGTAGAGATTTATGGTAGTGAATAGTCAGATAGAACACGTATTGCAATGAGATTATAAAAATCTCTAAGTCAAACTGAGTTCTTACTACGGTATTTCACTAACCTATCTCCAGCTCGATTGACTCAGTGAGTCCGAGCTGAGCGATGCAATCTAGTTTCGTATTAAGATATAGTTAACTCACCCCACGATCTGTTGTCGTAAGACATACTGAATGTGTGAAATGGTTTGAACTACTGCTTAGAAACACGTCTACTCCTGACTGCATCAGCGTATGAAAAGATCGAGCAACGTGGTTGGGGTGCGTGATTAAGACTTTGTGCACCCGGCGGATGAATTTTGTTTCTATTTCCGCCGATACAAAAGTTGATATTTCCGTGGTGTTGACAACTCCCACATTTGCTCGATACTTTTCTCGTACGGTTTTCCCCTAGACTTTCATACGCGCCGCTTTTAACGCAGTCGCATATGAAGTCCTTCAAGTATGCGGGGGGTTGCCTCGTACGCTGTCCCCTTTCTAGGGGGGGTGACACGCTTGCCGGTTCGTTAGTAGGGGCCTCTAATGGCGTCTCTACTTCACCGTTAGCGGTCACCTCTTCTTGTTCTCCGGATGGAGCCCCTCCCTCCGTGGGGGTTTGCACTTCCGGAACCGGTTCGGTTTCTGGAAGTGATGGAATTAGACTTGGCGGTGGCGGACACGCTTCTGTTGATAAAAGCTGCCGCTCCTCTCTCACCAAGTTTTCTTCCCGCGGTATGACCACTTCGTATTCAGGTCCATGCCGCCGTCGCCCGCGCGTTGTTGTCTGCCTCCTGGGCTCTAACAACGGGGGGGGCTTCTCCCACTCTGTCGGGGCTAGCCCAATATGGTTTCAAGCGAGACTCATTCTGGATAAACACCTGTCCTGAGCGCTCGATCTTGTACGTATGATTGGGCATAGCCTCGACTTCAGTTTATCAGCCTGTCCGCGACGCCTACGGTAATTGACCATCCACACCTTATCTCCCGTTTGATAGAGAGGTGGTTCATCGGAATCTTCGTGCCGCACCTTCCACTGCTGTTGGCGCAGTATATCGTGTGCGGCCTTCATCCGTTCCACTAGTTCACTGGCATACTCGTGAACCGAGTTGTCTTGCTCTGGAACGTGATAGGTGAGATGGTCAGGGACACGAGTCTCTCTCCCGAGCATCAAGAGGTTTGGGGTCTCACCAGTACTGGTGTGTGGGGTGCTACGGTATGCACGCATGACTTGCGGCAACACCGTATCCCATTCCTCTTGACCTCGTCCAAGGAGGAGACTCCGGAGTGCATCACCTAGCATCCGGTTGTTGCGCTCCACCACCCCGTTACCTTGAGGGTGGTAGGGGGTGGTCCTGCTCTGATTTACTCCCCAGAGGTGGCAAAGGTCGCTCATCAGTTGAGACTGGAATTGAGCGCCTTGATCAGAGTGTATCTGTTCGGGGAGCCCAAAATAACAGAATACATGTTGGTCTAGTGCCCTGGCCACTGTTGGGGCTGACGCATCTGGGATAGCCAGAGCATCCGCCCACCTAGTAAAGTGGTCGGTTAGTACTAGGATCCAATTATTGCCTCTGGGGGTCAGGGGCATGGGTCCGACTAGGTCTACAGCGACTACTTGCCAGGGCCTACCAGCATATAGCCTCCGCCGTCCTGCTTCACCAGGGGGGCGGCTATGCTTACTGGCCTGGCAGATCTCACACTGTTTGACTCTGAGCCGGACGTCACGCTCCATTTGTGGCCAATACCACCGGAGTCGTAATTTGGACATCACTCTCTTGACCCCTGCGTGGGCCTGTTTGTGAGTATCCCAAATCAACTCACGGCGGATGGCCGTGGGGCAGACTACCCTCTTCCTCTCCGGGTGTCTGCCGCTGGCGGCTAGAGAGATGGTTAATAACCCATCCTGCCCGATCCGCAGCGAGTCCCAACGCTGACAGTATAGCCGGAACTCGTATGCGTTCCTCGCTGGGTCGTCGCCCTTCCCTTTTGGCCCGGTATATGTCTGCCACGACTCCAGGCAGCTCTTCGTGGAGCTTCTTCAGCTCCCGAACATTACCGGCCAGTACAGGGTTGGCGCGGAGGTTTTGTACATCCTCCGGGGACTCATCAACTCTTTGCCTGGGTTGACCTTGGTCCCAGTCAAACGGTGCTCTGTGGTGAGCCAGCGTCTCCAACTCGCATCGCGGGGGACCTCCATCCCTCCTCTCGATGTTGAGACACTGTTTGCAACCTCCGTCAGGTTGGCGACTCAACCCATCCGCATTGCTGTGTCATTTGCCCGGTCGATGTTCGATCCGGTACGAGAATTCAGCTAGGATTTCGAGCCACCGGGCGACCTGACTAGAGGGCTCTGCTCTCTTGCACAACCAGATCAGCGAGGCATGATCCGTACGCAGCCGGAACTTCCTGCCGTATAGGTATGGTCTGAAGTGCTTCACTGACTTGATTACTGCCAGCAGCTCCTTGCGGGTAGTGCAGTAATTTCGTTCAGCGGGTGAGAGAGACTTGCTGTAGTAGGCTACTACTACCTCTCGGCCTTCCTGCACTTGTGACAGCACAGCGCCAACATTTTGGTCACTGGCGTCCGTGTCGAGGATGTACTCCAGAGTGGGGTCTGGGTAGGCCAAGATGGGCGCCGTTAGTAGGCAGCCCTTGAGGCGGTCGAACGCTTCTTGTTCGACTGGGGTCCACTGCCACGTCACTCCCTTTGCGGTGAGCCGGTTTAACGGCTGGGCTATGCCCGCAAAGTCTGGTATGTATTGCCTGTAATACCCTACCAGCCCCAAGAAAGCCCGGAGTCTGGTCAAGTCTTGGGGGGTGACCCAGTCTTCTACTGCCCGTACCTTTTCGGGATCCGTTGCCACGCCGTTTCGACCGACAACGTGCCCCAGGTACTTGACCTCCGGCTGCAATAGAGCGCACTTGGAAGGTTTGAGCTTAAGACCGGCACCTCGGAGTCTCTCGAAAACCTCCTGCAGACGACTGACATGTGTCTCGAAGTCTGGAGAGATTACGATGACATCATCGAGGTAGACCAGCAGTGTCTTCCAATGGAGTCCGCTAAGGACTTGTTCCATCAGCCTCTGGAAGGTGGCTGGGGCGGAGGTTAACCCGAAGGGCAGTACCTTCCACTTCCACAAACCGTCCCGTGTGATAAACGCCGCTTTCTCCTGGGCGTCGGGACTCAGAGGAACTTGCCAATAGCCGCTTAGGAAGTCTAACGTACTGAAGTACTTGCTGCCGGCTAGGGCGTCCAATGACTCGTCAATACGAGGTAGAGGGTAAGCGTCCTGTATGGTTACGCTATTGAGTTTGCGGTAATCCACACAGAACCGCCAACTGCCGTCTTTCTTCCGGACCAGTACGACTGGCGAGCTCCACGCACTATGGGCGGGCTCTATCAGTCCCCGGTCCAGAAGATCCCGTACTTGTCGGCTAACTTCCTTCTCTTTTTCAGGCCCCAGTCTGCGTGTGGGCTGCCGGACAGGGACTGTCCCTGCAGTCAGCGGTATTTCGTGCCTGACAACTCCAGTCAGCCCCACGTCATGATCTCCGCTACTGAACACATCACCGTAGTCGCGTAGCAACTTCGCCATGGCTTGGCGTTCCTTGTTGTTCGCGCAGCCGCCACTGGCTGTTCCGTATATCTCCCGGAGATGTGTTGGGACTGCCCCTCGTCCCTGAATAGGGCACTGAGGGAGTGCCTCTGTCGCATCACCCAGCGACGGGCCTACGTCTCCCTCCTGAACAGAGTGAAAACGGCCCAGCATCGACCCAGCCGGGAGCTTGATAGGCTCGGTAAAGGGGTTGACGCACTGCACTAAGATCTCCCCTTGCTCAGTCAGCTGATTCAGACTGCTGGCAAGTTGGATCTTTTCGTGCGCGCCTTCAACCACCCCGAGTCCAGAGATCCGGCTATTATTCACCCTGCAGTGAATGGTAGCCCGGGAGTGGCCTGGTATGATACGGTTGCGTACCACTTGCACACCTCCCACTAAAGGGCGGCCGAACTTGTCGACGCAGGCGAGTTCCCGCCCGGACATCATCATTGCAGATCTGCTAAAATCTATGTGACATCCGTGCCGTTTAAGGAACGGCATCCCGAGGATAGCATCCTCCTTGAGCTGACTGACGATGAACGTCTCTTGGATCGTTTGATCACGGACTCGTCCCGTCAGCTCAATTATACCATAGAAGGGAAGGCACGACCCGTCAGCTAGGGTGCCGTATTCCCCTTCGTATGATTCCATCTCGCCCCTGACCCTAGCACTGAGGGTGTCGAAGAGTTGGCGGCTTAAGAGGTTTGTGGTACAGCCCGAATCAATGAGGAAAGTAACAGCTTTGCCTTCCAGTTTACCGGGCAAGAAATAGCTGTTCCCATGGGGCTGCACCTGAACTCTCTCTTCAGGCCCTACTCTCGCAGGGAGTACCTCCCTCGCTTTGGGTCGCGAAGGAGGTCTCTTGGGGCGGTGGTAGGTAGGCCTCGGGGGTGCCGAGGTTAGATCCCCGGCTACCTTTGTGGGCTCCCATCCAGATTCTTGGACTCGTAGCCCTGTGAATCTGTTGTGAAGGGGCATAGAAAAGGCAGCCGCGGGGCGAAGCCCCTTGCTGGTCCGTCGTGGCTGTTGCCACTGTTGGTTGCCAGTACGCGGTACCCGTCTGGGTGACCTGCGTTTCTTCTTCCCTGGGGGTTTCATCGTCGGCCCGCAGGAGGTGGGAACATCTGCGGGCCGCGGTAGTTTAACCCCTGATTTAGGAAGGGACAATATCGGCGGAAATGCCCTTGATTTCCGCACTCCCAGCAAAAACTGACCGTTTCTCCATGTGGCGGCGCCGATGGCCGCATGGGCTCAGGGGCGGTACTCACTGGGTTTTGTGGTGTCAGTGTTGCTATCAGCTTGGCTAGCATATCTGTCAGTTGAGTGACTTTCGATGCCGTCGCCAACTGGGACACGGCAGCCGCGGCGGGGGTTTCCTCCCCTTGTCCCGCGGCCGTGTCTGCGCGGTCTATCTCCACTTGATGGGAGCTTCCGCGACTTTTATGCATTTGATTAGCTAGGAGGTAAGCTTCCCCCTCAGTCAGAGCATCT
The DNA here is from genome assembly GCA_964035545.1 of Bugula neritina. Taxonomy (NCBI): domain Eukaryota; kingdom Metazoa; phylum Bryozoa; class Gymnolaemata; order Cheilostomatida; family Bugulidae; genus Bugula; species Bugula neritina. Next base: position 15,517,229 of record OZ037767.1, read on the forward strand.
TCAACGGTGGTGACTCCCCTAGCTAGAAACTGGTGGTGGAGACCCAGATCGTCGACAGATGCTATGAAAGCGTCGAGGGTATACCTCTCGCGGTTGACTGGGGGCAAGTCGCTGTACGCGATCTGTGCCAGCTTCATGACCGCGGCGGCATGCTCCCGCAGCGGGGTGCGGGGATCACGCCGCAACCTCTGTAATCGGGCCCTGGCATCTGTAGCAGAGAGGCCGAAGCGGGCCCGCAGAGAAGCAAAGATATTATCAATGTCTACGCCCAGCCCATAAGGCTTGGCTTTGTCCATCAATGCCATTCTAAGCTTCAGCAAGGCCACCCTAGGGGGCCACTGGGCGACGTCCATTACGTCGCTAAACTCTTGGATAGATTGTTCCACCTCCTCTTCACCCGTGAAGGTGGGCGCCTTTAACCTGTAGCGGTCCTCAGCTAGTTCTCGCGGAACCCTTCGCTCTTCTACTACATGGTTAACAGGCATTGTCTCTACAGCATTGTCTCTACGCTCACCTTCTATTGCCGGTGGTTGAGTTCCAGCATTTTCAGTCTCCATCTTGGATGCACTATCCCACCGCTGCCACCACTGTTATGATTTTCAGATTTAGGGTTGATGTGCTATCCAGAGAGTCTATTTATTTGCTATAGAACTGCACCAGGATAAGTCGAGTGAACGAGTATATTTTACACACAATTATACATTATAAAAACGATACATTATATTCAAACAAGTTACACATCTAATCTATTTCACACTCTAGCTTCGACTGAGTTAACAGCGGGAAACTATAATCGCTGCTAACTATCAACTACGCTAATTGGCTATCCATTGTTCCGGGTCAATTACGCGACCCTACATGTTGTGCTGCTGGTAGTTCCACGAACCACCACAATACTTATACTCGTACCGGTACTGATAGTGATAGTAATACTAATAGTAATAGTAATATAAATTTAAATAATATTTACTCATTACTGGCAATCACAACGGCAATAGTAACTTAAACTGTAACAGTAATGGTATGGGTATGTTTGAAATTGTCACCATCAGTATTGCTATGAGTCAAAATATAATGCTATCATACCAATAATTTAAAATAGTAGTATTACAAAGCTTCATTTGTAACTTTTACTTGTACCAATTTGGAATTTTGAGTTATACATATTCTTAGTAAAAGTCTTCAAATTTATTGTCAAAATGAACTTGAAATTAAACACTCAGTGGTAAAAATTAAACTAAGACTGACTGTAAGTGACTAAAATTAAAAATAAGTAATTTTAAATATCGATTTAGTATTTTTCTTACTCTTTGTCTTAAAATTGATTTTTTTTTCTATTTCTATTACTATTGCTATTAGTATAGTTGACTTAAATTTAATAATAGATATGATTATATCTTTATAAATGTGATCTTTGATTTTATGAATAGTAATTCGAAAACTCTTTGTTATTATTTATTTTTGATCATTGTAGTTATTATCATTATATTTGTATAATAATTATGATTATCAACTTCAATATCGATATTTGTATCATGATATGGATATCTGCCTCCATCCCATGTTCCATCCCATGTTCCATCCCATGTTCTATTTTGCAGTGCCTTTTTACATTCACGTCTAGGTTCACATTGCGATGGTCATACTGATAGCACTTGGGGATAGTGAGGAGCATAATGATTATCACTAATATTAAGATTATCGTTATTAGGATTTAGAATAATTTAATAAACAAGCAACTTAAAGCAAATGTTTTTACTAATACAAATATTAATTACTAATATAAATATAATACTATGAATATTATAATTATTATACTTTACAATTCAAAGTAAGATAATCATAATACGAACTGGTAAAACTAAATATAAAGTAAACGTAATAATACTAATAGTAGTTATTCATTCTCCTTTGGTTTCACATACTAATAATTGGAAACCTCTGTCCTAATATTATTTCTATTATTATTGCTCAAAGTTTGATCCCCATTTAATTTTATAGTTCACTCACCAGCTACATAATTTTATTAAAATACATGTGGTATTAGTTATAGTAATAGTGAAACTTGAAGTTGAATAGCATGCTTATTACTCACTGCTTTTTGCTTACATTATTAGGGTTACTCTTTAGTCTTAGAGATACCCTAACATAAACTTGAAAGCTGGAGGTAGTACTAGTCTAGTGCTGTGTTAATTCTACACTGTTGACTTATCAACACTGTGACTATAATTATGACTCCTAAGTCAAAGTCATTTTCATAGAGTAGTAATCACTATGACAGACTGAAAGTCAGGATGATTAAATATAATGATAAAGTGTGTAAGAATAAATCATAATTCTTCAATTATAAAGATAAATGGATAAAAATTGCAATCATAGTTTAATGTGCCTATTGTAGTGAGTAGTGCAAGTACAAATACAGGAATCGCCCTCTCCCTACTCTTGGAATACTTAGACTCTTATGTAGCAACCAATTAGCAGCTCCGGAAGATATGCTTCCGAGTCACGTGACACTTCCCGGGTTATTAGCATTATATCACGTTGTTGTAAGCGGAGGCTTGTAGTAGTAACATGTGTTAGTAGTTGACTCTTGTATAGGATAATTTGATGTGATGTTTGGTTTATGCTTTATTGTGGATAATAAATATAATTACTCGACAGCTACCCTAGTAATTGATAACAGAATAACCAGCTAACTATACGCAAGTAAATAACTCACGCTCAGTAATTGCACAAATTACTACAGTGGTGGCAGCGGTGGGATCTTGCGTATAGCAGTCATGGCAGAAGACGGCACGGAGCTACCCATTCCACTGAATGAAGGTGAGAGAGATAATGTTGATATACCTGTGGAACCAGTGGTGTTAGATGAAGAAGTGAGAATTCTTAGAGAGTATGGTGAAGACAGATACCGGATGAAGGCGCCCACCTTCGCAGGCGAAGAAGCAGTGGAGCAGTTTATCCAAATATTCCAAGATGTGATGGAGATTTCAGAGTGGCCGCCAAGGGTGGCGCTGCTCAAGCTCAGGATGGCGCTGACGGGCAAAGCTAAGCCGTACGGAGCGGGACCTGACATAAACGGAATCTTTGCTTCCCTGCGGGCCCGTTTTGGCATCTCTCCCATAGATGCGCGGGCCCGTCTACAGAGGATGCGGCGTGATCCTCACACGTCACTAGAAGAGCACGCTGCCACGGTGTACCCACTAGCGCAGATTGCATTCCGCGATCTGCCTCCGGTACACCGTGAGAGGTATACTTATGATGCCTTCGTGCAGTCCATCAACGACTTGGGGCTCCACCATCAACTCCAAGCGAGGGGAGTCACCACGGTCGAAGATGCACTTGCGGTGGGAGAAGCCTACCTCTTGGCGACTCATATGCACCGCAACCGCGTGGCCTCCCGCCAGGTGACCACGGAGCACTCTACTGCTCACACCGAATTAGACGCGGAACCCTCCGCGGTGGCTAATGTGAACCAGATGTCACTAGCGTCAAAAATCTCACAGATGACTGACATGCTAGATAAACTGGTCACCACATTAGCTTCCCCAAGCCAGGTAGATACTGCCCGTGAGCCTAGCGGGCCGCAGGTACAATCACCAGGCATGGGGCACCACTTCTGCTGGGAATGCGGAAGGCCAGGACATTTCCAGAGAAACTGCCCTCAACTCCCACCAGGGTTAAACTACCCCGGCCCGCAGATGTTCCCACCTCCTGCGGGCCGTCTGTGAATCACCCAGGGAGGCCCGCGCGTCTGTCGCCCCGCTGGGCGCCGCGCGGAGATGCTGTGAAGTGGCGACCCCTGCGGCAAGTAGGCTCAAGCCACTCGCCGCCTGGGTCCTCTACGCCACTCCGGCACCAACACGGAGCCGGCAGACGGTTGACCACAGAGCCTGCGAGGGAAACGGTACAAGCGCCGCAAGGCGTACCGCCCCAACCTCGGCAGCTGGTCAATAGTCGCCGCCAACCGTGGACCCCTCGACCCACAGCGAGGGAGGTGCAACCACGGCACACTCAATTGCAGCCGCACGGAAGTAGCTACTTCCTGCCAGGGAAGTTAGCCGGCAAGCCTGCCAACTTCCTCCTGGACTCCGGCTGCACCACCAACCTCCTTAGCCGTCAGTTCTTTGACACCCTCAGCGCTAAGGTCAAGGACAGGTTGGCACCGTACGAGGGGGATCATGGCACCTTGGCAGATGGGTCGTGCATTCCCTTCTACGGCATTATTGAGCTAACTGGTTACGTCCGTGACCAGGCCATCCAAGAGACGTTTATCGTCGGGCAGCTCAACGAGGATGCTATCCTCGGGATGCCATTCTTACAACGACACGGTTGTCGCATCGATTTCAGTAAATCTGCGATAATCATGGGCGACAAGGAGCTCGCTTGTGTCGATAAGTTTGGTCGTCCTCTAGCGGGAGCAGTGCAGGTAGTACGGAGCTGTACTATACCAGGCCACTCCCGGGCTACCGTCCGCTGCAAGGTAGACGGTGGCCAAACCTCTAAGTTGGGAGTTGTCGAAAGTACGCACTCGAGAGTCCAACTTGCCCGTAGTTTTAGCCGGCTCACGGGGCAAGGAGAGATCTCAGTGCAGTGTGTCAACCCCTTCTCAGAGACAGTAGACCTACCACCCAGATCCATGCTGGGTCGCTTCCATCCTGTCCAGGAGGAAGCCATTGGGCCGTCGTCGGGAGCTACGACGGAAGGTCCTCAGCAGAGCCCGTCTCGAGGGCGGAGGACCGTCCCAACCCACGCCTCCCCTCCTCCAGGGACGCGTGGCTGCACAGGCAACGGGAAGCGCCAGGCTATGGCTAGGTTGCCACATGGGTACAGTGAGGCGTTCAGCCACACAGACCACGGAGCCCGCCTAAATAGAGCAGGCTGCCGTGAGGTACCACGGGCGGCGAGGACCGCCCCTGCTCAGCCACTTCAACAGAGGGCTGACACGCCCCCGGAGGCTGCCCAGAGCCTCCGCGCCAAACCTGTATGGGCTGGTAACGTTAGGGAGCTACCGAAGCTCCAGGAATGCCTTCCTGGGGTGGTAGCCGACGTGTACCGAGCGAAACAGGAGGGGCGACGACCCAGTAGTACACAACGGCGACAGGGATGCGCCGAGTTACGGCTGTACTGTCAACGTTGGAGCTCTCTGCGGGTCGGGCCAGATGGTCTGCTAACCATGACCTTGGCCGCCAACAACGGACAGCCAGCCAGGAAGAGGGTTGTCTGCCCAGTTGCCATCCGCCGGAAGTTGATACAAGACACCCACGAGGAGACTCACGGAGGAGTCCAAGGGGTGGTCACCAAGCTACAACTCCGGTGGTACTGGCCTAACATGGAACGGGATATCCGACGCAGAGTGAGACGGTGCAAAGTCTGCCAGACCAACAAGCATAGCCGTCTCCCTGGTGAAGCGGGGCGGCAGACGCATTGTGCGAGAAGGTCTCGGCAGGCGGAGACTGTCAACCTGGCCGGAAACACCTCCATGACACGTCAGGAAGACTTGGCGAGGCGAGAAAGGCCACTTCCGTCCTTGAAAGTGCGCCCACCGCCCCCAACGTCAAGCCTGCCATCATCACCACTTCCGGAACCAGAAACAGGTCCGGAAGTGCAAAAACCCCCCGTGGGAGGGGCTCCGCAAGGAGATACCAACATAGGACCAGCACCACACACTAGGCAACTTCCAGCGTGTCTCAGAGACTGTGTACGTGACCGCGGTATAAGCGGCAGTAACAAAAGTCTAGAGAGGCCTCGCATGGGAAAACAGGCAAAGAGCCGTGGGAGTTGTGATCACCACGAGAATCTCAACTTTTGCCTCGGCGGAATCTCACACGAGATTCATCCGCTGGAAGTGAAAAGCCCTAGTCACGTTTCACAACCACGCTGCCCGGTCTTTTCCTATGTTGATGCAGTCGAGAGTAGACGTGCCAGTAAACAGTAATCAGTTACCACTCTCATTCCAAAATGTCTTACTATTCTGGATCGAAGGGTGAGTTAATTATGTTTTTGGTATGATAACTAGACTGCATCAGTCAGCTTAGCTACACTAGCTAGCTGGAGATTCGATAATGATAAACAGTGGTGGGAATACACGTCGACTTTGATTTTAAATAATCTGTCATAGCGAGTGTGTTCTCCATCAACTATTCATTAGCCTGAATCTCACGAGTGTAACTGAACAGAGTACCGGTCAGGCTGTACACGCCGACGGTGCCTCAGTGTATAATCTTTAACACTGCTACTCTTTCAGATCACACTCGAGTGACCACCTCCCGGTCACGGGACCAGCCAACCTCTCTGTCTATGGAAGAAGAGCCTGTAATGGAGAATGGCATACCAGTAGTACTCCGCCGACGACACCGTTGGGTGTCACCCACGACAGAAAGGAGAATTGAAGAAGCCTGGGGACCCAGTGGACCACACCGAACCTGCCAGGTCTGCTTTGAGGAGTGTCCGTCACACCGCTCCTTGCGTTTACATGTAGATGCCCATTTCCTACTCCACTTCTGTCCCTGCGGGTTCCACGACGTCTACCCGTATCCCGTGACAGTACATAAGCTAAGCTGCTTCGCCGGAGAGAACCACACTGTTGATGAAGACAGTTTCCCCCTATACCTGGATGCCATCAAACCAGTCATCAGGAAGGCTATTACCCTGGCCGCACTAACGTCAGGGTTTCACGTACTGTTACTATCTGCCCGCCATAAGTCTCCTATGGTTCAGGGCCCACCTCCTACCCCCGTCAACCCTAGCAACACCCCAGAAGTAGAAGAAACAACCATATCCCGTATAACGGAGACCCCTATAACCCCACCAAGGCCTAGCCAGCTGGCTAACGTAGAAGAGCGGCTTCTAAGACTGCAAGCCGAGTTCACACAACTTGCCCCTGACTTGCTGGATACGACGACAGGTCTATACCAGTTGAAGGACTCAGTGGGACGACTGAAGAGGCGGCTACGGGCCTGACAGGCTCGACACAGAGCACGGTCGCTACAAGAAGCAGAGTCCAACCAATGAGAATGCCTGGGGTAGGCACCTTCGTTGAGCTATAGCTCGTTTGGAATGTGACGAGCGCTCCGACATTGGCCCGCGTGCTGGTAAGCACCCTCTCTCTTAATAGCTGACTAGATGTGTGTGATCGATCACCCTGTTGTCTTCTAATGTAAACGTTGTCGTGTTTAACTATTTCTTTTCTTACTCTTTGTGGGTTTACTTATGTATATTTTCCTTTTTGGATTATTGTATGGTTTTTCATTATGTTTTTTTATTGTGTTATCAGAAAGTAGGGCTTTCTGCTGGGGGGGACGGTGTAGTGAGTAGTGCAAGTACAAATACAGGAATCGCCCTCTCCCTACTCTTGGAATACTTAGACTCTTATGTAGCAACCAATTAGCAGCTCCGGAAGATATGCTTCCGAGTCACGTGACACTTCCCGGGTTATTAGCATTATATCACGTTGTTGTAAGCGGAGGCTTGTAGTAGTAACATGTGTTAGTAGTTGACTCTTGTATAGGATAATTTGATGTGATGTTTGGTTTATGCTTTATTGTGGATAATAAATATAATTACTCGACAGCTACCCTAGTAATTGATAACAGAATAACCAGCTAACTATACGCAAGTAAATAACTCACGCTCAGTAATTGCACAAATTACTACACTATTTTAAGCTATCAATTTAATTACTATAATATAAGTGCCCAAAGTACAACTTTCATAATTATGTTTTAATTTAATACAGATACCATAGTATCATATACGGTAGAATCAGTTGTATCTTATTTAATAATAAAGTAACTTATTGCAGCTTTCACAGTTAATAATTATTCACTTGTTAGTCTTTGAACTAGGACAATGTTTGAAACTTGAAGTAGAATGAAGTTTGATTTCAGTTGCCGCAATGGTATCTGCAGTCACAATAGGGATATGCATATAACTATGTTTATACTTGTGAAAAATATATAGTCAAAACTAGATAAGGTAATAGTAATTATAATTAGTTTCACTTTTAATATATTCCTTTAAACTGGAAAATAGACAGAAGCATTTAATCATGAAAGTAGTGGAAGTAAATCAATTCACTAAGTATAGTAAAATATTTACTATTCAGTGAGTTTATTTACTTTAGTTAATTGTACTTGATTATTTCTGTTGGTTTTTCAGTTGGTTTTTCTGCCTTTTGCTATAGCATATCAAACTACCACAAAATCATGCTTCAATATTACAATGTTAAACATAGTGTTACTGTGTAATGTTATTGTAATGTGATAGTAATATTTGGATCATTGTAAGTATTTCTGTTGTTGTACTGATTGATAAATATTTTTTGGCTTGCATGGATATTTAAAACGATCAAGGTGTCATTTGAACCTGGACTGGAATAAAGATGGCAAATCGAGAAGCTAGCTACAATTCTTCTGCAGAAAGAAACTTGGTAAGCAAACATAAGCTGCAGCATTAAGCAGTAAGCAATATGGCAATGAACTTTGCTTGATTTTGATTGACCTTAAAATGTCTGGTCACCTTTTACCGCCGTGGTCCTGCGCGGTTGGCGGTGACCTTAAAATGTCTGATGCACGTAAAATAAATTTTGTGACGGTCAAAAGTATGCTGATCTTTTTTGTATTTCAATGCATCGGTGTCTTAGCTTAAGAGCTGAACCCAACAATTATGATCTAAAGCTGTTTTTTACAAGAAAGTGATTTTACTGTCTTTCTGATTATTCTTGGTTTTTCAGCTTGATGATTTGAATAAATGGAATTGATTTTGGATATTATGTAATGGATGAAAGAAATTTTTCTTAAATTTGTACTGAGCAATTTTTGCTATTGCTATGATGTTTAGTGATAAAATTGCACCCTTAATAACCCTGAAAACTTTCATTACTAGCATTTGCTTATGTTCATTTTTAGGAAATTAAAATGAAGACACAACTCACCGATGCTATCTCACTGTGCCTGCATGCAGTTTATCTAAAAAGGTACTCCTATTAGCTGGCTCTTGCCCAATACCTGGTTGTTTCTGTAACTATTTTTTACTCGCAGATGAGTTTTTTGAGCTTGACATTTTATTGATTTTGAAAGTTATAGTGAGCTTTGAACTTGCTAGCATCGTTTTTTAAAGACTTGCTGCAGTTTTTATCAACATTTTTTAAGTCAATGGTGTTGGTTTGGAAGCTCTCTCACTCCTCTCTCTGTCTCTTTCTCCCACACCTTCCACTCAACCTCTCTCTCTTTCTCTCCCTCTCTCCCACCCTCCCTCTCTCCCACCCTCCCTCTCTCCCACCCTCTGTCTCTCCCACCTTCTCCCTCTCTCTCCCACTCTCTGTCTCTCCCAGCTTCTCTCTCTCCTAACCTTTCTCTCCTCTCTTTTCCACTATCTCTGACTCTCTCCCTTTCTCTCTTTTACCCCATCTCTCTTCCATCCTCTCCTAACCTTTCTCTCCCGCCCCCTCTCTCTCTCTCCCACCCTCTCTCCCACTCTCTTTCTCTCTCTAGTTTGCATGGCTTTACCCAATTTTGGTTTATTTTTTTATTTTGTTTCAGAGTATCCAAAAGGAAAGCTAAAATTTATTTAATATATATTATACCAACTTGAGCTTTACTATAATATCAAATAAATGCTGTGTTTTGTTAAAACAATGTTTGCAACTTTGTAGTATATTCAAATTCATAATTTATTTGTAGAGTCACACAACAAGACACTACTCTGACACACTCACAAGTTGCCACTGATCCAGCAGTATAGATGATTGTTTTCTCCACTGGCTATGCTGTCACACTTTACTGATGTGGTGTTTGAAACAAACCAATTGTTTGCCTACGCAGACTAGGGTGAGAAAAAAAGTGAGAAATGAAAGCTGTTTTTAATACCAACTACACTTAGTTTTTATTGAATGAAAAACAAAGTGAAATCATTAGTTATCAGTTAAATGACTAAATCACTGTTTATAAAGATGAAACACAAATAATCTTATAATATGCTAATGAAATTTGGCTTTCAAATAGCTTTTTTCGTATATTTGTTGAGGAAGTTTATCTTCAACAAAACTTCGTAGCTGTTGAACATGTGGAGAGTATTTTATGTTGCATAAATTTATAGAGTAAAAGGTTCTTATCAAACTTTTACAACTTAGCTTATCTACGGTTTAAAAGTGTGAGTCACCCTTCACACTAGAGTTTTATAAAGTTTTAATGAATGTGCAGTATTTCATAGAATATTGTGTGTCTTGTTTAGCTATTTATACCTTTTCAGTGAGATTGGAGTAAACACACCTCAAAATTCACATCTGGTATCACATTGATTTATCGCAAGTCAAAGTACACCTACTAACTCGTCCTTCCTTAATACCTGCTTGCTTTTGCACTTCTACTTATTTCATATACCTAACATTTCTCTTGCAGATGAATTACATCTTTTAAGTTGTAAAAGCCTTAAATAGCATGAAATTAATGAGGTTTAAACCGTGGCCACACTAACTATTGATGCGTTTATTGATGGGTTAAATTACACGAAAATATTTTTTCTTTCTTTTCTAGTTTTACCTAAAGTATTACATACCATTGATGCAGGCTTTGCTGAAGTTTTTGGGTGATGATTTGTCAATAATTTTCCAGAGAAGATGATACCACGGTGGCTGAAGTCATTATGCAGTTTCCAAATTTCTTTTGGCTTTGCTCTAGTGAAAATGTTGAAAAACAATCAACAAAAAGGTTTGTACCATAAACTAAGTTATTATGTGCATGTTGCCAAAGCATAAAGTGTGCCGGACATATTTAAGTTTCTGTTGAATTGCGTTTATGCTTTTCCTGCATGAAAAAAGTTCAGAGTTTCAGTTAATATCACTTGCCTAGTACCCACCTACGTTTTAAATCATATTGATGCAAAAGTTCTTTTTGTGATAATAAAAGTTTAACTTGCTTAATTGCTATTCAATGCCCATTGAAGTTTCCAAACGTAATTAATTAGTTGATTTGGCAGCATAGTATCGATAATTAATGAAGGCAGCCGGTATAATTATAAGCATAAATATTTATATCTACATGAAGATGTCATTCCCAATGATTGTTATTCTGAAATCAGCTGATTAAGTTATCACAAACTAAGCATTTTGACCAGTGGCTTTTACAATGTAACTCGGTGAAATTTCAGTCCTATAAGATAAATTGAATTTCTTACTGAAAATCGTGAAGGTATTAAAGTTTAAAGTGAAAGTTTAAAGGGTTATCTCTCTGCAAATTCTAATAGCATTGTGCCAATTAGACTTGAAAAAATTTCAAGGCACTATAAAGCACTAAGCCCATTCTTACAAGTAGTTTCAAAGTGCACTGGAATTTCAGTTTACTTGTCCTTGTATAGAATTCTGATCTACACTATATAGCGTTCACTATTGCCTGCTTCTTCTAAGCATCTATAATGTACTAACTATAGTTTGCTTTGAGAAGTGAATTTCTACTTGGTATTTTTTCCTTATCGTTCCGTTGTTTGCCAGTAGTATTAATTTAATGGATTTTCTCTTTTCAAACACATCATGCAGCCTGCAACTACACAATTAGTCAGTAATTTCTTTCATTAAAGTAGCTCTTCTGGTTACTCTTGCTCACCTAAAAGCCTGAGCCTCATTCAAATTGCAAGTTTTTAGAGTTGTTAATTTTTCATGCAGTCTTTCATTTTTTTTTGTTGGGCACAAAATTAGTATTCACTAGACCTAATCATTCATCTGCATGTATGCCCATTGTTTGTTCATAAAAGAAAAACCTCTGCTGAATATTGAACTAATAATGAAAATAAATTCCCTAAACTAAAGGTAGCAGTGTGATTTTGGTATTACAATTAGTTGTTGGCATAGAGTCGAGTTATTGACAAGAATTTTCAAATCGAAATGAATGAACTTCATTGTAAGTCAGCAAGATTTAGTCTAAGTAAACATACCATTACATTGTGTTTTATTTAGCATTTGTAGAAGGCAACATATATTTTAAGGATTATTGTAAACTTAAATGTAATTTTAAGTACTTTCCATGTTTGTTATTGTAGATGGTCTTGTTCTTTGGAATGGAGGTAGCAACTCCTTGTGTCAAGCTTAACTGATTGACTACTGAATCCCAATCATATGTTTTGCCAAAAAATGTGAAATGGAGTGCATGTCTATTTTATTTGAGAAAATATTAAAAATACTTTTGAAACTTCATCTAGCCAAACAATACAACAGTTTCATTTTATTAAAAAATATCATTTGCCCAAAATGTATTATGTAATCAAACAATTTCTAGAAAAAAAGTGCTTTCTTTCAGTTTTGCCAATGAATTACATATTTCATTACATGCTTGTCTTTATAATTTTATTAATTTTTTTTTGGTGAGTCACTTAAAGTCAATTCAACCTAGAAAAGTCTGAATTTCAGACTTAATTTCAAGCTGGAATATTCACATTTTTAGGTCTGCGTTTGCAAACTTTGTTGTGTTACTTTACTTTTTATAATTTTTAAAATAAATATCTTTTTAGCCTGTGCCTATCCATGATTAGAATAGCATAATAATATTTAACTTTTCTTCAATTTTAATAGATGAAAATGTTGATCAGTTGGAGTATTCAGTTTAGCTGAATTTAACTTGCTTCTGCCAAAACAATCTTTTGGAGTTGTCTGCCCTTTCTTTAGGTAATTTTTTGACCTATGGTCAACGCAATAATTATAACTTTTTAAAGATGCTTGTGAACCTAACAATATAGCATAACTATCAAACCACATTATTCATTCAATATCTGCATAAAATTTAGCCGATAATCTGCCACCCAATGAGCTTGAAAAGATGTTAGAATTCTAGCTCAGTGCTGCCATCAATGTAGATATTTATAATGATATAAAGCCAAAACTCATTATTTATAATGATATAAAGCCAAAACTCATTATTGCATGAAATTATCTAACCATTCCTGACAAAGAATTGAGATAATAACTCCAAAGTTGGTCAGTTGAAACCATGGCAATAATACTTTAATCCTAATAATTGTCAGGTTTAATTTTATACCAAGCCCCAATAAGTACATATCACTATGACAACACAGCCTAAGCACCTCAAATGCAAAAAATGTAGTAATGTGGTGCTACAAATCCACCAGTTACAAATGAGTAGAGCTTTCATGATTATTGGTCTACCATAATGTTTATTTAGTTTTAAGAACTGGCATAAATGCTATTATATGTGGGAGGTATTTGAAAAGCTTCCAACTCCATCTTCAACTACGGGCTATTATAATTATGCCGATAGTCGAGATACTACACTCAGACTGCCCTGTTATAGTACTATGATTGGCTACTGCAAAATTTTTGCCGATAGACAACATTTATTTATGATGCAATGTATCTCGTATTGGTACATAAGTGTTATGTCTGAGGACGAGATACTGTGAAATTATGCCCTGGCATCTATAGAGGTAAAGATAATACGACGTAAATCTGTTTTTCTATTTAATATATTACACTGTAATTATATAAAATTTATTACATATGTAATGTATTAAAATTGTGATTCTTTTATATCAATTATATATGACTAATATTACCTTTATTTTGAACATATTATAATATTGTTTTATTCTTAAACAGCAATTATATTTTTATTATGTTGTTTTTATCCAGCTATATAATACTTATGGCATCTTGATATTTTATTATTTTTGTACAGCAACTATATAAACATTATATAATTCTTGTAGAGTAGTTATAAAAATGTTACAATATTATTGTATATTAGATATATAAACATTATATCATTATTCTATTGCAATTATCAGTGCATCACACGGCTTTTACGACTGTCAGGGTCGATCCTCATTTTGCCATTTCGCGATATTAGCCGCAATAAACAATATATTTTCGTGCGATAACATCGACTGTCTAGGGCGCTACTGTTGACGAATCAGAACAAAGAGAGCACATGAGCGCTGTAAACATGTACGTGTTGTTATGGTTACTAATGATGATCTGCTACGTAATTTTTGTAGTAGACAACTCTCACAGAAATCATTAATTTGTCTTTTCCTTATTTAGCTAACAACTTTTGCCTAGAAAAGAGAGAAGGCAAGGTGGCTCAAGCGATGCTGTATTTTTTAAGAATGTTTTAGCATAAATTCTGTTTGGTTTATCCTACTAGAATGTTACCTGCTGCAGCATCAACACTATCATTGCAAAACTATATCTACTTATAACAAAATCTTGATGCCCATAGCAAAATTATCTACTTTATTGTGGCGGATGTGCAAGAGTTTGGAGTCATCTCATCAATTACACATAGCAACAGAAGAACACAATATAGAAGTAACAGAAAGCCAAAGACGGTATACCTTTATTTTTAACCAAGAAAGAATTTTGTTAATAAACATTATATTGTTAAGTTCACCATAAAAAAACTGATTTTACAAGTGGTTACATCTTTTCCGAAAATGAAGTCGTCCGCTCACCAGACACCTAAAAAATAATTATGCAACATGATATTTTTAAAATTAAACACAGATATGCAACAGTCATCACCTACATAATTTTTTATAAATTTAACAAGCTTGTTTAGTGAAAGTGTATAATACAAATACTAATGTTGATGGCGAAAATGCAGCGGTAGCCATGTTCCAGCAAGATAGTAAATCAATATATAAATAAGAAGTCATATCATATCTATGTTATATATGTATTCAATTCTGGTTTATGCTTTATGCCTTCAACTATGAGTGCACAACCACTAATCCTATTTCTACCAACACCATCTCTACCGCTAACAGTACTAACGTCAGAACCAAAAGCAACTTCACCACTACTACTAATAATTCTATTATTTTATTATTATTACTTCTACTACTATACTACTGCTACTACTACTACTACTACTAGTAGTACTACTGCTACTACTACTTCTACTACTGCTGCTGCTGCTACTACTTCTACTACTGCTACTACTGCTGCTGCTACTACTACTACTGCTACTACTACTACTGCTACTACTACTTTTACCACTACCACCGCCGCCGCCATCACTACTATAAATATTGTTTCTACTACAAATACTGTAAATCTTACCAGCAGCAAGTTATATTGGAAACTGTTAGCTCAATTTATCATTGTATTAGTGCAATAACAAAATGTTTATATTTTAATATAGTCAAACCTTTTAAAAAACTAGGCTGCTACTTATGAACTAAGAAGTTGTGCTACCCACCTTGATATGCACTCAGCTCCAACACCAAGCAGGTGGTTATGATGCTTCTCCACAATGGCCAGGCCATCCAGCTGTCCGATTGTATGCATCTACGTAAAAATTATTGGCATATGGTGCAAGAAATGATTAAAAACCAGATAGGTGTGCTAGAATTTATACAGCATAAT
The DNA here is from genome assembly GCA_964035545.1 of Bugula neritina. Lineage (NCBI taxonomy): Eukaryota > Metazoa > Bryozoa > Gymnolaemata > Cheilostomatida > Bugulidae > Bugula > Bugula neritina. The sequence goes on from OZ037767.1 coordinate 15,532,602, forward strand.
ATAGAGTAAGGTAAAAGAGAACAGACCGTCAAGTGGTACAGCATAGAAACAATTACTAGCTATTATATGCTTTATAGAAGTTGGCAAATTGTAGCCCACTAGATATGAACTTTGGTTAGCATTTTATTTTGGCTTTCAGCAACTGCTTTAATCAATGATCTTGGTAAAACCAATATGTTTACAAATTAACACCTCCACTAGATAGGTATACAGGTCAAAATATTCCAATTGGTGACATACTAAAAGAAAATGTATATTTATTCATCTTTGAAAGATTGCTAATAATTTATAAAACAGCGTCGAAATCAGTAAAGTAACAGCGCAAATAAGTTTATTAAACAGCATTATAGGATTGCCTATTACTAGTTTCATGATTTCTATTATTTTACTGGTTTCAAACATAATATAGGCTGAAAAAGCAATATTAGTTCTCTCACTTTTGCTAACTACATTGCTTGGAAGGCCATCATAATTAGATCAGATCAAACAAATGTGTTGACAGGTAGACTGGAACAGGCCTAAAATTTGCAAGGTATAATTTAAATGTATCTGGCCTGAAATTGCTGAAACTGACAATACAATAATATGAGAAACGAGCAGGGTTTTTTATTAAAGCTAGCAAAAATAATTCCTCTACATATAATTAACATACAGTTCATACATATAATATATTACTATGTCCAGGCAGCAGTGCTTGTTCTAGCCAAAAGAAAACTGATTTAATGGCTGATTTTAATGGCCATCAAGAAATTTATGGCGCACAGTGGCATTGTCATATTTTTAATATTCAAAATTACAGTTCTAATCTATCAATCATTTTATCAATACTACTATACTATGATCTACTCCTGCTGCTACTGCTGCTGGTTCTACCACTGCTACCATACTGCTGAGTAATGCAAGCTAAGTAATTTAAATTACAATTAAAAAAATTATCGGACTTTCTTTTCTATTACCTGTCCAGTTTAGCATTTCTTTCATCATAGCTTGCCATAGTAACTTGAAAATTCACAGGGTTTGAGTTAGACCTATGGAATATACTTACAAGTAGAATGAACCCACAGTTCTGCAATATGTCATAAAAACATTCAAAATAAAACTATAGGAAAACCAAGTAAATGCTTCTAAGTATTAGCGCAAGTAAAGATGCTATGCAATCTATCCAACATGCAGCCAAATGTCTCAAAATAAGTATCAGAGTTATAAATATAAAATGTTTCCAAATCAAGGCTAGCAACACTTCTGTTGTTGTGATAGCAAATTTTGCTTAATAAAGTAAGGAAACCAGCTTCCCTTGCATGACTCAATTTCTATTAAAGAAAAATTCTACTCTCCTAATCGCTGAAACACAGGCCTGTCACAAGTACATGAATGGTAAATCTACATGTTTCCCTAAAACCATCATCAAAACAGTAAACACACTGCTAAATATTTATTTTTACTTTTTCTGCTCAAACATTTAAATGGGCTCTGCAGGATATGACAAATACCAAAATAATTCCACTTTGTGAAGTAGCAAATATGGACAAACAACCACCCTAATATTCACGCCAAAAGAAAAGTCTACGAAGTTTGTGTTCTCAGCATTCTTCCTTGTGGATCAAAAAAATGGGCAACATGTGGACTGCAAGAATCAAAGCTCAGCACTTTTCTTACCTGGAGTTTAAGATACATGTTGAGTAAAATCTGGGAAGATAAAATGATAAATGAAGATGTATTTGAAATCACAGACCCGGATTCTCTTTCTTCAAAACTGAATTTCTTCTGTCTTCACTGAGCTGGTCAACATGCCAAAGTATCTCATCCGCCGCACTCGATTGCATGCATTAATATCAAAAGGAACTCATCCAGCTAGAAGAACTTATATCTAAGGTTTGAGGATGTCCTGAAACAAGAGCTTAAGAAATTTTACATAAAATCCAATCAATTTACCACCTCTCAAATGGAGGCAAAGCATTCTTGCAGGATGGGCATTCAACACTGGAAACAATATAAAGGGAGCTATGGCTAGATGTTCAAGACATGAATGCTAAGGGTGTCATGTATATGATCACTGAGATATTTATGACAATCTCTCAATATACCTTAGCATATTAAATATGCTTGTAGTTATAGCTATTACTATAGTTGTTATATATGCTACTAACTAACAAGCAATAACCGTATTACAAACATAGGTGAATAAGAAAAATAATTCAACAGTGGTGATATCAGTATAGGTATTATAATTTAGCAATTGGCATACAAATTAAAAATGATGAATATAATGATGGTTAAAGTTATTAGATACCTAAACTTATACCTATATTAATTAAAACAGTGACTTGTTGAAAAATAAATAAACTAATATTCATTAAAACTTTATTAAATTAAAAGATAATGTTGAAGTAAAATGAACAGTTAAACTTAATTTATTCACAATAATTTTAACTTTTTATGATCAACCTTAAAATAAAAACTCAAGTATTTGTAGCAAAGTTTTGAATAAAGTTGGATTTTGCAACGGTTTGAGATACTTTCACTAGCACTATGTGCATAACTGTATAAGTTTTATCATATTAATACAGTTACATACTCATACTCAAATATATAGTAACATTTTCAATAAATCAGGTATTAGTATTGAGATTGCGTTGGTCGAGATAACATCATGGTTACTCACTTATGGTTGTATACTTTAGCTTATACTTTTAGTTACATGTACTACTGCCCTATTATTAAACTTAATCTTAGTCTGTCATCACTTAGAAAACATAATTCAGTCTTGAGGCAAATCAGTTTGAGTGTCGTTAGTTTCATTACCACTAATCATTAGATTTAGTCAGTGTACTTAAAATTTATTGATCAATATTACCATCAAATTTAAGTGACTATTATTATGAATACTATATCTATCAAATATCAAAAACTGCAAGCTTAATAAGTATGATTAAGAAAATCACAGCCAACATGGCGATGATTGAATTGTATGCTCGTGCTATTGAGATTCCTAACATAAAGGTTAACCTTACATAATGATTAGATAACAATCATATTCAATTTTTCATTACTGTCATTTGTTAGGAAAAGCATCCAGTCATAATTACTCCTATGCTCCAACCAAATAATTGCTTAGCCCCATTTAACAAAAAACCTTTCCCATCAGGGGTTTCTCACAGGGATGCCAACTATAAACTTGCACAACTTTTATTTAATAGTAAATTAATTTACTTATATAAAAATTATTACATTCACAGTGATACATTGATGGTCATAATGTTTTATATATCAATATCATCATTATGATACAATTATCACTATTACTATATGATATCTTATCAATAAAATTTCATAAAGTTCATGAAAAACATTAAATATAACAATTTAATTAAAACTAAATCACTGCCAAAGGGCAAGGTAGAGTCAAAATTAAATAAGCTATAGGGTGTAGGCTATAAGTGTAAGTATAATTATCACTATAAAACTAAGTGACTGATGAGTTGGTACTTGGTAGAATAAACATATAATGAACATAAACAATCATAAACTAAAACACCATTACACATATGATTTATGACCCTTTGGTTTCTATTTTTAATTTTAGCTTTACCTTGTCTTTTGGCATTGGTTATAGTATTAGTTTAGGTTACACCACTATCAGTTACTATGACTATGAGTATGAGTGAGTAGCCTTGCCCGTAGAACTAGGAGTAAGAGTAGATCACTAGAAGTAGAAGTATGGGTATCGGGGTGTGACTATAAGTATAACTCATAGTCATAGTATGATTATCTTACTGAAAGTGATACTCATAAACCTCAAGTGATAATCATAATGATACTCAGCATGACATGTAAGGTGTATGATAGTCAGTCTCGGTTATACAGAGTAGAATATCAAACTTTAAGTTTAACTGCTACTTTGAAGTAGGACTTAGACATCACCATTTATGGGTATGTCATGCCGTCATAGACTATAGACATAGTATAAGGTTCTAATACTATAAGTATAACTATTACTACTATAAGTATAAGTCTTTAAGTTTAAGTATAACTATATTTACTATTGATTAATTTCGATTTGATACTATTACTATTAGTAATACTGTATTAGTATTAGTATTACACTTTACAGTATTACTATTAGTATTAGTTGATCCCATACTGATAGTGATACTCATACCACTACCATTATGATTATGATTAAGAGTACTACAGTGAGTTATACTCACAGCTATACTGATTACTAATTTAAGATCACTCTAATCAGTAACTGTTATCACTAAGTATTAGTGGATTATTTATCATTTTATGATTTTATCATAGTCATAGTGAAACTGATTGAGTAATACTTATAATTATAGCTATATTCATATTGGTAGTGATACTGATAGTGATGCTGATAGACTTAGACTTAGAGTTAGAGTTAGAGTCAGAGTGTGAGTCAGAGTGAGAGCGATATTCATGTTTATAAATATGATTATAACTAAGACTAAGAGTAAGAGCAAATGTAAAGTCTAATCGTGACATTATAACTATTACCATTAGTGCATTCGTATTACTATTAGTATTAGTATTACTAATTATTAATCTATTTTCCAATAATAACCATGCATATGCCCTAGCCTATAACTATAAGTTTGAGCACGCCTATGGTATTCAAAATTGAAATTGAATCTTTGGGTCATTTGACCAAAGGAGCCGCGGACTCAATTAGGCATTGGACCTTGGGGGCGATTCTAGTGTTCAAGTAGAACCGATATTCGGTCAAAACAGGTCTGGTCTATCATGGTGGCCAGTAATTTATCTGCGCAAATTTACTCGACTCTTGTGTTCATAATAAACTCGGCCTGACTACTCCGCAAATGGGGCGATAATCATAAATTTCATAATAATATATTATTAGAGACTAATTTAGTATGTATACACATGTCGGTAATTACAATCTAGTTCCATTCTTCAGGAAAACCCATTACGGATCAGGTTGGTACTATTGCTATTACTATTAGGTTGAGAATATTATTAGTAAAACAATGTGCTCATTTTTGATATAAATTATTATTACTACTAGTACAGTAGTAGTACTAGTAGTAGTACTAGTAGTACTCTAGTTACTAGTACTACTACTAGTAGTAGTAGTAGGCCCACTAGTAGTTATGGTGTCTAATACCTTGATTGAGAACTGTGAAAATCATTAGATTTAGTGATAACAGACTACCACTGTAAGTCTGTAAGTGCTTTAGAGTTTAGTACTAGATGTACCACAAGTATCAATGCTTTAGGTTTTTATGGTGTTAAATACTCATTGTTCTTACAATCAACTATGAAACCTTGTGAGTCTATGCCTAGTAGATGCGTTACTGATAAATAACTAATAATATCTGCTTGTTATATGGGGAAGAATTTTTTGCATAGTAATTTCTCTCGTGTTTGTATTTTGATTTTTCTAATTTCAATATACTTAAGAAATATCCTGGAAAGCATTTTTTGCCAGTTCATTTCTTCTCTTTATTTCTTGTTCATTTTAACCATGCGATATCAGTTATTAACTCTCCAAGGTATACTGTTTTAATTATTCGTTGCTCTGGTGTAGCATCTAGGATGGTGTTGATTTTAAGTGTGGTGCAGACTTTTTGAAAATCATGGCTTTTGTTTTAAAACCTTTCTTATCCATATCACAAAGTTTTCTTGCTTGTTTACCGCAATGAGTCTTAATCTAAATAAAAAAGCAATATTTGATCAATTAAATTTTCAATCTGAAATTGGTTTTCAAACTGCTTTTGCCATTTAGTGTTCTTTTGCTGATGCTATATTAATGTGATTTTAAAAGGGAGTTTGCTGCGTTATTAGATGTACTTATAATATGGGTATTTAAGTTCAATGGGAATATAAATATCCTTTTCATTATTGAAATGTTCACAATGACAACTCTGTTCATAGCTGCTGACTACAACTTAAAAGTTATCTGTTTGGAATGATTTTTATAGACTCTTGATAATGATGAATAGGCTATAGCTATTCCCTGTGCTTGCCACAACTTGAGACATTGACTGAAAGGAGTATGGCAGAAGATGACGTCAGAAGTGATGCTGCAAAAAGTTGAAACTTAATAAATAAAGATTGAAGCTGCGTGAAAAGTAGGTGCATCTTACATATTTATTAAAATTCTACATCAATTTGTATTTATTCATAATACCTATTTGAAAATTCCCTGACACACTATATTTATACAGCATTACAATATATAATTATATGTAATATCTTAGTTCTCATCTGTTTGTGGGTTGCATGTTCAAACAATTTTGTTTTATAATAATTTTCTGCAAATGCAGTCATGCTCAAATTTCTTGGACACCCATAGATAATTTTTGGTTTTGTTGGTAATTCATGTTTTCCTCAGTATTTATGAGGTAATATAAGACAATGTACACACCAATTAAAAGCTAAATATGCTCTCAACATGTTTTAATTTCTGTGAAAAATTGCTATAAATCTGTTTTTAAGCATAGCTCTCTGGAATTACAGTGGTAACCCTGAGAAAGGCTATTGAAATTCATATCGTATTGGCGAGGGTGGGGATATAGTTGAACCAAAAATTGTGTTTTTTAGCATGACTTGTAGAGAATTATTTTGCCAATCCAAAGACCATAACCATAAAAGTCAGTCATATGTTGCTGTCTTTGTCCTTTGAAATCAAATGTGTAAACATTTTACTCACTAACATAGAGCCCATTTTTTTACTAATTTTTTTTTACAACGTGCCTCTGTAGGGGGCAGATTGAATCGCTCTGTGAAAAAGTTGAACCAGTACCATTTATCCTATAATATAAATTGTTTTACCACTTTTGCAAGTTGAAAAAAAATTATGAAAGATTGAGGATAAAAATCAATCAAAAAATCAGAATGAACTGGCATAAACAAATGGTAGAAACTCTGGATATGATCTGTGACGGTTACCGTTTATAATTTCATTAATGGGCAATGCAAAAAACTCTTTAAAACCGATGCGGTTATAGTAGCAAACTGATAAGAAAGCTTTCAAATGCTGTTTTCTTGTAATTCTTCTTTAAACTAATCACATATATGAAGTGGGGTTCTCCCATATGACATCAAAAATACGCGGCATGGTTGAGCATAACCAACTTTTTTAGAGGGCTGTTTGAGGCTCTCAATTTGATTGCGTATGATTTACAATACAATACAATTTACCAACTATTGTTCGATGGTCACATGTCTTGTTTTATTTTTTCATCTTTTTTGTTTTCAATATGAGCAAACAAGTAAGAATTGTATGGGTACGTTAAATTATTATTTAATTTTTCAGAATATTTCAGTTGGTGGCCACTATGGAGGAATTGAATGGAAAGCTGCAAAGACGGTTTCAGGCACTTATATGTAAGGCATTGGATATGGAGAGAGGGAGATCTGTGCTTATCCTTATATAATGCAAGTAAGTTAATTAATGTATTGCTGGCTTTTATTTATATGCATATAAAGTTTGTTTAGTGACTATTTGTGCTTGAAATTATTTGCAAAATTTAATTTGTCCTCTGCTTATAAAAATCTATTCAGAACTTTTTGCCTGTAGAATCTTCAACGTTTTAATTATATTTTTGTGGAGTTTTAGAAACAATTTCTTGGTACACAATCTGTTGCTACCAATGTAAGGTGACGGTACTTCTCTTGACTTCTAAAATGGAAGCAAAGCTTGTTTCCTCTCACAATTACTTTTTGAGTGTGATGTTCGCTAAGGCACACATTTGAACATGTCAGTTACTACACTTTAATAGATGTTTTAGTATTGAATATATTTTAGTTTTAGGTAACATGAAATATTGAAAATAATGTATGCGAATCTGGTGAATGTTTAGACTTCAACTACCCCTATGCAAATGCAGGTTTAAACCATATAATCAAACTAAAAATCAATTATTTTTCTTTATAGTTGATTTCTAGTTTTTTAGGTGAGAACTTGTTTTGTTTTGTTAAAAATTGTGGTTGGAAAATATCCTTATTCACCAGGCCACAGCTGCAACATTTACACTGCATGTCATCGTGATTTATGATTGAAGGCTAAGTGCAGTGGTAGAGTGTGGCAAGGCATAGGTCTAAGTACTGAAGAGACCACGGAGCAGAAAAATATTTATATCTCAAGATGTGGCTTGATTACACAGCATATGAATTATGATGGTAACAAAATATATGCCTTTCAACTTTAAAGTTTTTTTAAGCTTGCATTAATCTTATTCAAGATAGTATCTGTCCAAGCATTTAACAGCACATTGTATAAGGTTTTGCAAATGTTATTTAACTTTGTTTACTACTTGTTTTTTGCTATTTTCAACAACTCGAACATGCCGCCAGTTTTTGTAATTTTCAAACAAGAAATTTCACAAACTCCATCAAATTGATTCAAATAGATGTTATATGCACTATGCAGTTACAAAAGAATATTTTATTAACTAATTATGAGTCATAGTGTGTTGTAAAAATCTAAAACTTAACTATGTATTATTATGTCTCGTAAGACTATTTTTCAAAAAATTCTAAAGGGTTTTATTTATATATAACTCAAAGCCTGCAAAGTTTTTTTTTGTCCAAAGTTCTTATTGTGACAATTAAAAGTCGCATCATAGTTTTTATTCTGTTGAATTACTTCATCACCCTTCGAAATTATTTCTTTCACTATGATTATTATAGTTGCTACCTATGATTACTTAATTCAACATATATTCTTATTGTTATCAATTTTTTTTCATAACTGTCTTAATTCCATTTTCAAAAACTTATTTAAAAATGATATTAGCAAGTTGAATAGTTAGTTAAATGTGGCTTCAGATGCCATACGTGCATACATTGTCACTTTTTACATAGGCAATCATTGTATTTCCTAAATTAATTATTTCTTTTTAGTTTAAAATGAACTACTCGATGGCTGTTGTGGTGAAGCTGAAAAATGCTGACATAGAAGATGTAATGGAAAGACTTTGTTTTGCTTGTCCAGGTAAATCATTTGTACAAAATTAAAAGTCTATTATGATAACAGATGATCTAAAAATAAATTGCATATCTTAAGGCTTAGTGGTAATATAATATACTTTGAGCACAAATTTAAAAGATTAAAAAGCCCTGCATTGCTTACCTAGTATATTATCTCTTTACACATATTAGAAAAAGAAGTCATCATAATTTTTTTACTACAGAACATAGTCAAATTATTACATTTACTTTTACATGAATAATCAGTTTCTCAGTTTTTTTTCTTTATCTTCATGAACAAGCATTAACTTTGAAGACCTAAAAATAATGCACACAATTTTGAGGTATTTTTCTTCTTAAGTGTTTAAAATGTTTGACAGTTGGAAGAATATTTGGACATGATGTCAGTATGTTTCCTAGTTTTTCATATGGTTGAACTTGATTTTTGTCATCCTCCTATACTCCTTAAGTGTGGAGTCCTGAATGTACACTTTTACTACGCTATTGTTCAGGGTTGTTTTAATTTTACTCTGTTACTTTACTATATTTTAATCAACAAACCCCTAATTTATATTGATGGTATTTATGGTTATATTTTAGTCAAGCTGACCTAACACTTGTTCAGTTCAGGCTCATCAATGTATGTTTGGTTTAGAAAATTAAACTGCAATGTGAAGTATTCAGACTAGTTACTTAACTAAAAAATGCACTAAATGCAAGGAAATATTATGTTAATATTTGTTACCATAGTTCATTTCAAACTCATACATGTGATCAACAAAATACTTCATTTTGTTTTGCAGTGTAATCAAGATGAAATTATGAATGATGAAATTATGGATGGCAGCCAATTTATTTTGACTATCAGACAAGGACTACAGTTTTTATGGTAATTTCAATTTTTGAATATATCTCTTATATTATACATAAAATGTTCACCTTCTGCTTTAATTTGCAGCCAGGTTTTACTCATGGCTGCTGTATTCAAGTCACCTCATCACACAGCCAATCTACAAGACTGTCATAAAAGTTGCTATTATATTTTTTCACCAATTAATTAAAAGAAATAGAACTTCGGCTTCACAAGTGGTGTCACTCTCATACTCATTGTTTTACTTAATTTTGCCATCCTCCTATTCTTCACTGTATTCTTTTAGGTCGCAGTGTTCTGCACTAATCTATGATCTCTTTTGATTTTTAACCCCCATGTTTAAATGTTTTGGTCTTGCTCTCTTTCTCTGGAGTTTCACACTGATGTAGCTGATTCCCTTCTTGTTTTATTGTTCTCTGCTGCATAGGTGCCCATATTATTCCAGCCTTCTCTTTCCCACAAATATAGTTACTGCATTTACTGCCGCCCTGTCTCAGATCCCTTCATTTCTGGGGACGAAGCAATATTCCGAAGGCCCATTGCTCCGAAGGTCCATTAGTCCGAAAATTAGTACACACAGGCATCCTCACTGAGAATATCATTAATATCACTCACAATTCAGTTTAAGTTCTTGCTATATTATTGATCTGTGGGTGGCATGCTGTTTGCCTATTTGTGATTGTTTAGCCTGAGATTACACTATGATCAATAAGGGCTGTATCAACATTCCATTATGGCTGCTCCATAAACAAAGTACACACCAAGCTATTCATTAGCCTGTCACCTCGCAAGCCTGTAATTAATAATGTACCGTACGCATAATCATGTTGATAGATGATGTAGCAAGTAGGCAACACACATGCCACCCACAGAGCAATAACATAGCTAGAACTTAAACTGAATTGTAAGTGAAATTAATGATATTCTCATTGAGGATGCCTGTGTGTACTAATTTTCGGACTAATGGACCTTCGGAGCAATGGGCATTCAGAATATTGACTAGTTACCCTCATTGCTTATGTAGCACAACTCATCTCCATGAAACCTAATTGATCCTCTAGGTACTAAGAACTAGGGGCTGTCTGCAGTCATAATTTATTGCCAAAAGACATTGTCAGTCAAATGCACATTTTATATCAGCATTTTCAATTTTGTTGGAGTCTTCTTGATGGAGCCTTACCCTATTTCTTTTTCTACCCCTGTTTTGCATACTCTGTTGCTATGTGTCACTTCAATGAAACCATCGCCTCAACTTATTTAGTTTGACTGTTGAAATATATTTTGCTTTTACAGGTCTAAAAGAAAGTGGCCATTTGAGTTTAAGTGCAGCTTCACTATTGACAAGAACATCTACGTTAGAGAAGAAAAGCATCTAGCTATATAATTAAGATGATTTGCAGTGATTTGCACCCTGATGTTACCCTACCAGTGGTTCTGTTGTCATACTATTGTTCTTTCATACCTTTGTACTTTTTATTGTAAAGAGCTAGGCTTGAGCTCTGTAATAGGCAAGCCTACAATATATATTGACTGACCACAAATATGTCATCTCTCTCTCTCACATAATCGCACTAGCATTGGTTCCAAAAACTCACACCTTAGTAATTAGATGCATAGCACAAAATTTTAGCAATAGGAGTATTGGTAAATTTTCCACATGAGTGGTGAGGAAATAACACTAACTTGAGACATTTCTAAAACTATGAACATTGCTTTGCAAATAATCTGTACAGACCAAAAAGCTATACTTATCGTCTTTTATTCAGTGCTATAAGCCGGTATTTTTCAGAATTTTGGCCACAGCAAAGTGTTTTGCCTTTTTTTTGTACACATAATATTTGATTTGGAAAACTTGGAAGCTGCGGCTTACATGCACTGCATTTCATCATTCTCATTCAGAAATGAATTTCTCATCACCTCATGGAACTAATTACATACCAAAAGAAACCACAACTAATATGTTACTGCAACTACGAATTCACACAATGCTCAGTCATAGAAGCAAGTAATAGAAATCTCAATGTCAGCCCTGGTCAATATTTACCTAAATGGCAACAAACAAATTTTACTGCACCATTTCAACAAGTTAAGAGGTAAAACGCCTATTCTTTTAATTTGATTGTTCAGCTTTATTTTATTTTTAGGTTGTGCTGGCTGGTGCAATAAAAATATATTTGGAAAGGCTTTAGTTTTATAGAGGAAAAACAGTGAAATAACTTTCGTTTTACCATGCACCCCTAATCAACGCTGTTGCAGTTTAAGAGCTTAGGCTAATAAAGTTTCTCAGCTAATTAATCCCACCTGCACACATCTTTACACATAATTATCAGTCATCTCAGCACCATGCAGTTTTTAGTTGCATATTTCAAGTTATTCTTTTATTGTAAATTAAGAGATAAAAACAAAAACTGCAGGGCTTACCTACAGCCAAGTAGAGAAATATTCAATGTGCTGTCAAAGGCAAACAAACAACACGAACTATTATAATATGATATTAACTATATGCACATGTGCTATGCTTCTATTTATTTTTGAATTTTGGCTCAGATATGCTAAATACTCAAACTTGGCTTACTTCTTTTTCTATTCAGCTGTATAAGTCAATAGCTAGTATTTTAAGAATAAAGTTTCTACTTAAATAGAATTTCTATAGGGTAGTCTTTAGTATTATACATTTTTTGTCTGCTAAAATTTATGTGCAAAGTAATATTTATAGTACTGTTTTGAAAGAATAACACACCATTTGGTGCAGGAATGTGGTCCCTATAAAAATGCAAGTGTTGGTGATGGAAGTAGTAAACCAATTGCTACTGCAAGTGTAGAGTAGTGTGACTTTCAGCCATGACAGAACGTACTTCAGAGCGTAATGACATAGCATAACGTCAATAGTTGTGCATTACATGGATTAGTTGCCTGCTGGCCCGTTTGTAACACATTCTGTTAGTGCAAATAGTCGTAAACCAGTAGGCCTAATGGGGCTGCATTCGCGAACTATTAATAGTTAACATATTATGCCGACCACACTGTCATTAACCTTTGACCATATTAATTGTTTTCCATATGCCTATTGTGAACTGAAATATTATGTTAGCCGCAACGCGTTTGGTAAGCTTATCAGTTTAGCTTTAGCTATATAAGTACTTGTAAGCTCGCATGCTCCAGGCAATACCATGGTAGGCCAACTGCTAGGACCATGACTAGTGCAGCCACAATTAATGTAACCAACCAGTTTTGACTGTATAGTGTGGCCATATGTTTGGCTTTGTTGGTATTTTGTCAGAGTGCAAGTCTCAACTGATGCCATAAATTGCAATGTGAAAACTATCATGAATCAAGTAATATGTTAGTAAAGATATGCAAAACTGTATAGCAAGTCACAAAGTTATCTCAAAACAATCAGGGTTTCAAATTTCATCACTGATGGCCATAGCTCAAGCAAGTTGAATGTCATTGCAACAAAAGATATAAAAAATGAAGCAACTTGTGTTCTCCAAAAAATTAGTTATTGTACAAAATTTACATCTAATATTAGTTTAGATCTTTTCATGATTTGCTGACGTAAACCTAAAATTGAGGCTGCATGTGTTCTTAAACCAAAGTGTGCTCACCTATAAAAGATAATTTGACTTGTCAATCTATTATCTAGTACATCAGTACCATAGCTCTGACCACTGGCTGTGCCTTAGTAATAATATACAAACTACTTATTTCTAACTGTTAGTTCATTTAATCAAGATACCTTTACAAGTAGCAACGGAGTCATAGGCTAATTTTAAAACAAGATTGCAATCCACTGCTAGTGAACACCCTGATGGAATATAACCCACTCATTTCTCTAGCTAAGGAGTCTAGCTGCATGTTGTTTATATTATTATAATATAGTTGCTCATGTATTAGCTTTCTTCTGCAGATGATGAATTGGCTTAGTGGTAAACAGTGTCTCCTATGCACCCTGTAGGTATGGGTTCAAGCCTCAGCAAAAGCAAATTTTTTTACAATCTACTCTTGCCAAATACTTCCACTACATTTTTTATACTAATTTTACACAATGATATGCGTAATAATAGTGATGGGTCAAATATGACTATAACTGTAGCATTTCTTTCACTTTTCAAATATCATTCAACATGCAGGTGGACAATATATATAGTACATGCATATTAGTTAGATACTGAACACTAGGCTAAATATAGTGTTTAATTAATAAGTAAATATTGAGAGTTGGTGCAATAATAGAGGAATTAAGTTATGTTCTTGTGATTACATTTTTATTAACCCGCACCCTACGCTAAAATTTATTATCCAGATAAGGAAGGTTAGGCTATCAAAGCTTTTAAATTACTGCACAGAAGTGTAAAAATAGCAGCCTAGCTATTTCTTCTTGTAATAATGAAATGACATTCATTATGTATATAGGCATATATATCGTCTATACCTACATACATACATATACACACACACACACACACACACACACACACACACACACACACACACACACACACACACACACACACACACACACACACACACACACACACACACACACACACACACACACACACACACACACACACACACACACACACACACACACACACACACACACACACACACACACACACACATATATATTTTTTTTTTAATTCTGTTACATCATATTTTAGCTTTAAAACATGCATGTTATGTGCATTTGTTTATCACACCCATGCAGTAAATATGTCAAAAATTCCTTACTTTTGGTACCTAAAATTTCTTTTAAAATATAAGCAGCTATATATAGAGCATTTTTTCAAGTTAAAAAATATGTATATATATTTTTTAACTATGTTTTAAAAGGAATACAAATATGTAAACCCCAAAGCAGTGATTGCCTTCTTTCAATGCCATATTTTTGATGACACTAAGAAAGAAGGTGATAATGCAACTCCTAAGAGCATGTTGCACTATGTCGTTCCTCTGTTTGCGAGTATACCATTTGTATTAATGTATGAAGTCTTCAACATATATTTCAACTTATTTTTGCAAGTAACTCGTGACAGTAAACTATATGCTTGCCTTTCTTCATGTGTGTGTGTGTGTGTGTGTGTGTGTGTGTGTGTGTGTGTGTGTGTGTGTGTGTGTGTGTGTGTGTGTGTGTGTGTGTGTGTGTGTGTGTGTGTGTGTGTGTGTGTGTGTGTGTGTGTGTGTGTGTGTGTGTGTGTGTGTGTGTGTGTGTGTGTGTGTGTGTGTGTGTGTGTGTGTGTGTGTGTGTGTGTGTGTGTGTGTGTGTGTGTGTGTGTGTGTGTGTGTGTGTGTGTGTGTGTGTGTGTGTGTGTGTGTGTGTGTGTGTGTGTGTGTGTGTGTGTGTGTGTGTGTGTGTGTGTGTGTGTGTGTGTGTGTGTGTGTGTGTGTGTGTGTGTGTGTGTGTGTGTGTGTGTGTGTGTGTGTGTGTGGAAAAATGCAGCACTCATAATAGTTGTTATTTTATGAACAGCTTACTATAGCTACAGTTATATGTAATTGCATAGGAATGTTGCAAGTGTATGCTAAAAGATGGTATACAAAACATGTTGACGAATTTGTTGTGGAGAAATTTAAATAATTACTTAGCATGTTCATGTACAAATCAGAAACACCAAGTTGTAGGCATATATTTCAAATAGTATGCATGAATTTGCAAAAGAAAATGTAACCTAAACTCTACCAACGTTGTGTTTCTTAAAGTTAGGAGATATTTACCAACAAAGCAAAAAATTAAAACCTATACTTTCACTATGAGTATATATGTTTTATATATGTGCTCATTTTGTATATACTGCACAATATGTTATATACAATGTTAAACCAAAAGAATCAGAACTTTATAGTGTAATACAGGCACATCTACAATGTTAACAAATATAACGTTAAAAACAAGAAACAAAATTGTTGGTCTCTTTTACTTAATTTTTTACAAGCAGAAACTTATTATTGCCGCAAACTAAATTTAAATGCTGAGGTTCGTAAAGGTATATGCTTGTTAAATTATTTCACATTTGTTTATATTCTACAAATAATTTCTACATCTTTTCTAAATGCGATATTTCTTTTCGTCTACTACATGCAGCTCATTATATGCATATGTATATACAACGCAGCATAAAATTTTATAATACTAAGCAAAAAATGCTAGAAAATATTAAAATTTTACAAGATGATATTATATTATGGTGGCAATAAAGTTGTAATAGACTATTATTTAATGAGAAGACAATTATGTTTTTATAATGAAGATTGATAAATTTATAATATGAGCTGAAATTGAGTGAGAAGACAATTATGCTTTCAAAATACTTACAAGACTAAATTCTTATCTAATAGCTACAGTAATTAATATCTTTTGTTTAGAACAAAGTCTAAAAGGAGCGGATTTAAATAAAAATTCAGACCTGCATTTGTTAAAGCTTTTCAATCAAAATTATTACATTATATTATTTTTTCTCATAACTCCTAGCTCCTAAAAACCTTTCAAATAAAAAAATTGATTTTGAATGCAAATTACTGCTAGAAATTGTCGTGTTAATGTCAACCCTAACTGTATCCACCACTTGTTATAGTTGTTACGATCGTTGCCTAACCAATGAAGTTGAACTGGTTGTACCTCCAGCCAATCAATTACTTATTTTAATTGCGCCTCGTTAGGCGAGGATCGTTGACGAAATCTATATAATATAATACAAACCCCATTACCACTGATTGACCCGAAGTTCTCTACGACTTCTGTAGTGGTATAGGATAATAGATATACTGGCAATTATATAAATGCTATTTGCTTATTTTAGGCCAGATGTATGCTGGTTTGCAGGATGGCAGAGAATGCTTCTGTGGTACAACCTTTGACCTCTATGGAGCTCTAGACGAATCAAGTTGTAGCAGTAGATGCACGGGGAATACAAGTCAGATATGTATGGGGGAAGATGGGCAAACAGTGTATACAGAGCACTGTCAGGTAAGATGAGACATTTTTAGATAAAATGAGAAAAAATCTTTAAGTAATACATGGAATTAGAATTTTTTAATCTTCAAGACATCAAGTTTTATTTAACCAAGTATTTAATTTTGCAGATGATAATAGTTTTAAAAAATTGGCTGATAGCGAAATAGCTTTTAAAGGAATATTAAAATAATTAAATTCAATTACGAAAGTTTGAATGATTTGACCGTACTTCTGACAAAAAATAATAATACCATAATTATTTAATTATTACCAAATAATAATTTTTTTAATCTATAGCTACATTGTTTAGTTTATTTTCACATTCTTGTAAGTAACAGTATGGTATAGTACAGTATATAACATGTTTTTTGTTGAATCGTGTAAAATTCTTGTTACTTTATGATAAATTATAATAACTTTGCTGCTTCCAATATGCTAAATAAATGTACAGTGCTGTGAAAAAGTTTAAGGACGCCTCATTGTTTTCCATAATAGCAATGTTCCAAGCTAATTTCAAGGCATAACAAAAGCATTTCCATATAGGCATGATGTCTATCAAAATGTTCCTCAAGATCTTCTTATTTCATTTATATAAATTATTGGTGTTTTTTTCACTTTCTTCCAAAATTTGAGTGAAACAATGAGATACTATGCATATATGGGAATTATTCAATGTTTTCACAATTTGTGTGTACTGTAGGACATCAGAATAGTTTACTTGAAATATAGAAAAATATTGTTTGTGAATTGTTATACACATTATAGCAGCATTGCAACACACAGTGCTTTAAATTTTAGTATCAATGTTTTGTTGGCCAGCCTTTATTCTCAATCACAAGTCGACAGCGAGGAGGCATCGACTCGTACAGCTTCTCTAATTCGTTTTCAGCCACGACATGATGCCATGCATGAATTACAGGCTCTATGAGTGTCACCTTAGTTGTTGGCTTCTGTGAAGTACTATTTTAGTCATTCTTGACCATGAATTTCTTATTGGGTTTAATTCCCAGCTTTGTGCTGGCCACTTAAGCATTGAGACCCTCTGCTTTTTCATCCACTCTTAAACAGTTTTTGCCCAATGGCATGGTGCATTGTCATCTTCAAATATGTTAATTTCATTTAAAAAGAAGTTTTTTATGATTGGAAGAAGTGTAGCATTGAAATTCTCCATATATTTTGGAGCATTAACATCATTCCAGAGCAATTACTGAGTTGACCTACACCTTTTGATGTTATACAACCCCAGAACATAACACCGATAAGGTGCTTAATTGTTCGAAGAATACATTAGGGGTTATATTTCTCATACTGGTATCTTCTAACAAAACAGTTTCCAGCATGATTGTTTACATTAAATGTGGATTCATCTGAAGTAATTACTTTTTTGTAATCATTCACTATCTAACTACCATGCTCCTTGGCCCACCGTAGCCGGTTTTTTGCTACTTCTCGGTTAGTAGAGGCTTCCTTCTTGCTTTGCAACCTCGTAGACCATGGCTCAGCAATCTTTGCCTTATCTGGGATGCCGAAGCTGCTGTTCCTGTTGATTCTGGGCATTCTTTGCTAACTCAGAACTTATTTTATGACGATCCTTCTGTCTGATCCTAATGAGAACCTTGTCATCTCTAGGTATGCTTATTCTTGGTCGTCCACTTCCAGGTTGATCTGCTACACTGCCAGTCTCCATGAACTTCTCGATAATTTGATGTACAGTTGTCTTCGCTTTGCCAACCTTTTCAGGTAATTTTCTAACTAAATAACCTTCCTTACACAAGAAAATTATTACAAACCTTGCTTTTGAAGTAAGATTTACATCTCTCATTTTGTCTATGGCAGCACCTAAGTGGACGCCATGTAAAAGCTTACAACTGAATGACAGATTTTAAATTATGAAATAAAGTCATACTTTATGATATCATGATGCCATGCACAAAGTCAAATTTCACTGTTTAGCCTTTTGTGGTTATCATAAGCGATAAACTTTGGAAACATAAAAACACAGGAGTTGCGCTTTCCTAGCTACTTGTGTGGTTAGCCCGAAAATGGGTAGAAAACATTGCAGCAGTAAAAATTTATGAAGTAGAAATTGTAGTGCACATTCTAAAGATCATATTGATATATAGAACTTGCAGGAAAGTACTAAGAACTTCCAAGAAATGCCTATTAAACAAAATACAGAGAAATTTCTGCAAGCGTCCTTAAGCTTTTTCACAGCACTGTACATATCTTTAGTATGTTCAAGCTTGCTGACCCAAATAATTATGTATGTTTTAAGATATATGTAATACATATTTATTTATTTAGTAATATTTACTTCTGTGTTTTTATGAGTTTCTAGAATCATACTTTTATTGTTACATTATTTATTATTGTGCTATTTTTAGAAAATGTCAAAACACGAAAAAACAAACCCGCAAACTTAGTCCAAGTCAGAAATATTGAAGTTAGAGAAATAAGTGATGACATCATATCCTTTATCGAACATCCGGCTGATTCTACTAAAATATTAGCGGCTACATCAAAACAACTTGTAGAGATCAATCACCATGGAGACTGTATAGCAGTAGCTGGTGTGCAGCTACAAGGTTGTGCCTATCAATCGAATGAATTTTCTTTTTCCTCAATCGGTCATTTTATTTATGCCCATTTCAACAAACTGAAAGTCTCTCACAGTCTTTTCAACAAATCAGCCATTTTGGTTGCTGATGCAGGTAATCACTGCGTAAAGTTTCTCATTCTAAAAAATTTATCATCTTTTGAGTTTGAAAATTCAATAAATGACTACCATGTTGGTAAGTGTGGATCTTTTAAAAAAGAATCGTTCTTGGAGAGCCTTCAAAGTTTAGTTGATCTTAAAGAAATGGAGCTGAACACCCCAAAACATCTTTCTCTGTACCATGACTCTGAGACTATCAGACTGGTTGTTAACTGTGTACTGACTGAAGTATACTCTGTTATTGTTGGTATCTATCCAACTCACACTGTAGCATATGAGTACAGTGGACACCCTGGGTATGTAACTGATGTTTCTGAAAATCTCTATTGGCCATTATTTCGATCAAAAGGATTGAAAAGTCTTTCAACTGATAACAGCACATCAATAAACCAAATCATTGTCATTAATGGGAGTTACTCAACTACTGCAAATTATCATTGTAATTCCAGAAACAGTTCTGCTATTCCTAGACTGTTTCAAAGTTGGCCTTTAGTTATTGCAAATGGTGAATTGAAATCTCTGGTTTATAATTCGACAAGCAGTGAAATCAAACTAACTAACATAAATATTGCTAATCTTTCTACAAAAACACCCCCTGAATTTAGCCAGTTTACTATGACAAAGGAATCCAATCAAATTATTCTCTACAATCAAAGCCTAAAGAAATTTTATTATGCAAAGGCATTTTCTCGCTATCGGAAAATTCTGGAAATGTTCTGTAGTGACTATGTAATAGCAAAAGCCATTGTGGGTGGACCTGAAAGTTGTGCTTACATCTGCAGTAAATATGGTAGTCAGTGTGTTGCTTTTTCTGTTAATGATTATGATAATTCTTGCTACATTCATGACCACTTTGACTTGGCCGATGCCTACATATTGGATGACTCAGCTTGTTATTTATCTATAACATAATTATAACGTATAATTTTATAGTTGAACACCACTTTCTGATGACAACATTAGTGATGCTTTATTTTAATTTATGTTAATTTTTATTAATCATAATTATATTATTTTCATTCAATCAAATAGTTTTTGGATATGATACACAGTGGCTTTTGAAAATTATGTGTGTGTGCGTTGTGTGCGTTGTGTGCGTTGTGTGCGTTGTGTGCGTTGTGTGCGTTGTGTGAGTTGTGTGCGTTGTGTGCGTTGTGTGCGTTGTGTGCGTTGTGTGCGTTGTGTGCGTTGTGTGCGTTGTGTGCGGTGTGTGCGGTGTGTGCGATGTGTGCGGTGTGTCCGGTGTGTGCGGTGTGTGCGGTTTGTGTGTGTGTAAATAAAGTATTCTATATACAGAGTATGTATTTATTACAGACTACAGATTTCTATATTATATTTGTGTGTCTATAAAATTCAATAAAATACAAATCAATGATATTATTTATTTGAAGCTTATTTGGGAATTTGTTATTAAATATGTGTGTGTGTGAGTATATTATATATATAATTATATTATAGATATAATATAATTATAGATATAGAATACTTCTAAATAAAAAATAGTTATAGATATAAACAGGTTATCGGTGTAGAATAGTTATAGATATAGAATAGTTATAGATATAGAATAGTTATAGATACAGACTAGTTATAAGTATTGTATAGTTATATAAGTATAGAATAGTTATAAATATAGAATAGTTATAGATGTAGAATAGTTATAATTATAGAATAGTTATAAATGTAGAATAGTTATATATATAAAAGTGCAGCAGTCAATAATTTAAACAACCTTACAAACACATCATTATATATCTTATACACAAACATTCACCAGATATATTTAATAATTTATGATGCACATGGTCAAACATGCAATTAATATTGCTAATATTTAACTTTAAATACGTTATTACTAATATTGTTTACATGAGTGCATTTGTTGAAAAGAATGGTAATAACAGTTATAAAAGACAATTAAAATTTTTACTGGGTTATGTAATATACTTTGTTTATCTGCATGTTTCTTTTAATTACCAAATATATAAAATAATATTTTAATGAACACAAAGTTATTCACTGTTTCACAAATTTGTTTTCTTATGATCAATAGGTTTTTCCACACTTTTTGTATTTGTAAAATAAAAATTTCTAGATTTATTAGCTTAATATTAAACAGTGTCTGTTTATATTTTTAAAAATAGACAGTGTTTATTTTAATCATTCTCAAGAAACTTAGGTAGGTAAAAAATAAACTATCAAAAATTGAAAATTAATTGCCAAATCCAAGATACATCAATTCAATATTACATTTAAATTTATAAAACAAATGATTTTCTGTTTTTGATAATAGATTTTTTTGTTTTATTATACAAGCTCTTTTGTAAAAAAATGCTTTTTGTAGTTATTAATATATTTTAAGAAATGATTACAGTTTCAAAAGTGGTCAAATTACTGCAGCTGCTTGGCTTCAGTGAAACAACTCTTGTTGCTTAAAGCTAATGGGCTTTGAAATTATGTTTGTTATAGAAGGATTATTAATGTAAATATCTATAGAAGCTTGTAGACTAAGACTTAGTGCCTTGTGATTAAATATCATTTTACAAATATCTTAAACACTGACGTATAACTGACAACAAAAAAGGTATTCTTTCATGTTTGAATATTGGAACTGAAAATTATTGATTAATTTTTAATTTTTATTATATAAACAAAACATGGAAGTTTACTATACATTTAAAAACTTTAAGCTACAAAGCAACACTAAGTACAACAATTTCAGACCAGCTATAGAGATCAAATCTTGAAAAATAAAATCTAATCCTGTCAAGATACTGAAGTCAGGTATTATGAGCATTACATATATTTATATACCTACATTTAACTTTCTATGTTTTACCTTTTACATGCAGTTTAGGCTTTATGATTTACAAATTTTATTTTGTATTCCACATTTTGCACTCTGTATTTTATATTCTGATTTTCATATTGCACATTTTGTGTTTTATGCTCTACGTTTCACCTTCCATGTGTGACATTCTACATTTTAAGTTTTACATTTCGTATTCTAAATATCGTATCATATTAGAGGTAATGTTTTATATATTTTAGTAAAACGATCGTAATATCACAGCCTCGCACTTAGAGTATAAATTTTATAGGCATATTGTAACGGGCGTGGTTTACTCGTCTCGCGCACCCCCTGCCAATCACAGAGAGTGATAGATAACAATTGTATTAAGCCAAGCAGTAGTAGTTAGTTAGCATGTAGCAACAGTGATGTAAAGCAGTAATTACCGTGATACTTAGAGATATTTTCATGTTTTATTATATACTTGTAATAAAGATTCCAAGTGAAACTACGATTGTATTGTCTGTGACTAAATGATAATTGGACTCACTAGAAGCCCACATAATTATTGTGCATCGCACAACAGTGGTGGCAGCGGTGGGATATTTCTAGCTGAGACAATGAACAGACGGGAAACATGACAGAACACACAACAAAACACCCGGGAGGTAAGCCAGCCAATTTTTTTGCATATAGAGGAGGTGTATAGAGATAAACTGACCGCTCCCACCTTCACGGGTGTAGAAGATGTGGAGCAATTCATCGAGGAATTCCACGATGTGGTAGACGTCGCTCAGTGGCCGCCACAAGTAGCCCTCGTCAAACTGCGGGAGGTATTGACGGAGCGCGCTAGACAGTTCGGACAGGGACGGAGCGTGGCGGAGATATTCACTGCACTACGGAGCCGTTTTGGCACCTCCGCCCTGGAAGCCAGGGCCCGTCTACAAGTGCTACGCCAAGCGGAAGACACTCCACTCCGTGACCACGTTGCCTTAGTGAAGAGACTGGCACGGAGCGCGTACAGCGACCTGCCAGAAACACACCGACGGAACTTTACTCTCATTGACTTCATGCAGTCCCTGAAAGATGTGGGTCTCTACCACCAACTAAAGGCGAAGGGAGTGACCACCTTAGAGAGTGCCCTCCAAGTCGGGGAAGACTACCTCCGGGCCGAACAGCTATATACCGAGAAAGCAGAAGGCAAGCAAGTCACCGCGGCGGTAGCCCAATCACTCGGAGAGAAGATGGGCCGGTTGACCGTCAGACTGAAACAGATGGCAAAGACCCTTACCGATGCCGGGCCCCCCAGCCGAGGACCAAAGGGAGAGACCCCAGAGTGAACTACCCGGAGTAAGAAAAGCGGCAAGCCAGGGCCTTCCCGCCCAAGAGACCCCCAACCCAGAAGAAGGCCTCACGGGCCGAAGAGAGAGCAACCACGGGGCGTACCCCGTGAATGGCAGATACCACGACGGACCAGCCGCCCTAATGGGCAACGCGAACCGTTCAGGCTACCAATCACCAACCGCTTCAGCCAGTTACCGGAGACGAAGCTAGCCCTCGGGACATCGGAAAGGAACTAAGCACCCCTCCGCCAAAGAAGCGGCACCAGCAGGCCACCAAACGGACAACACGCCGTTTGACGGAGACTGCGCATGCTAGGGAAGTAAGGTTGCAACCGCATGGAGAGAGCTACTTCTTGCCCGGGATGGTAGCCGGCAAAGCCGTCACGTTCTTGCTAGACTCCGGTTGCAACACGAATCTCCTCAGCAGACGAGTCTTCGATGCCCTCCCTCTCCAGGTGAGGAAGGAATTTGCTCTCTACACCAGGGAACCTGGCACCCTCGCAGACGGGTCGCGTATCCCCTTCTACGGTGTTGTAGAGCTGCCTGGTCGCGTCCGCGACCGGGCCATCCAGGAAACTTTCATCCTCAGCCAGCTGGAAGAAGATGCCATCCTGCACAGGATAGTTAAGGGCAACCTTTTAGCTGCAACTGCCTTGCTGAGGTTTGCATTGTAATCATATAAGAATTCAGTACCAGTAAAATAAAATCTCACCTAATTATGCTAGAGTCAAAATTTAAAAACTATGCTGTAGATCTTCTTTTTCTCCAGGGTAAATTTTTTGGAAATTTCAATTTTAATTTTTTTTGCAAAGTTATAGACAAAAAACTGCCCAATTTAGGCCAATTTTGCCTGAAAAGCTGACTTTTCAGTACCAATAAAATATCTCAGCAGCAAAACATGATATCTGAATAAAAATTGCACTGCTGGAATCCTGAGATATTTCTCCAGGGTAACTTTTTTTCTTTTTTCAATAATTCTTCTAGATTGCCCACAAATTGGTGATTTATACACTGAAAATGCCATATTTTTTCATAGTAAATTAGCAGCGCGCAGTGCTTCACGCTTCAATGAGCACGTAGGGATGAGAAGATATTGGCGCGTACATGCTAATTATAGGCTTGCTAGCTGGCAGGCTATAATGAATAGCTTGCTTGGTACTTTGTTTATGTAGCGCCTATACTGGAATGTTGATAGATAACGCAGCCCTAATGAAGGTTGCTGCTTATTGGTTGTAGTTTGATCTTAGGCTAAACAATTGCAAGTAGGCAACACGCATGCCACCCGCAGAGTAGTATTATTCAGGAACCTAACCTCCATTTTGAGAGAAATTTATGATATTCTTAGTGAGGATGCCCTTAACTATCCTGTGTGGGGCGCCGTTCCTGAAGCGACACCAATGCCATATGGATTTCCATAAGTCCGCCATACTAATGGCAAGCCGGGATTTTTCCTGTGTCGATAGGTTCGGCCGTCCCTTGGTCGGGGGCGTGCAGGTGGTACGTAATTGTACAGTACCCGGCCGCTCCTGGGCGATCATTCACTGCAGGGTGAATGACCACCAACTCTCTGGATTAGGGGTCGTTGAAGG
The DNA here is from genome assembly GCA_964035545.1 of Bugula neritina. Classification (NCBI taxonomy): domain Eukaryota; kingdom Metazoa; phylum Bryozoa; class Gymnolaemata; order Cheilostomatida; family Bugulidae; genus Bugula; species Bugula neritina. The sequence continues at coordinate 15,557,825 of OZ037767.1, forward strand.
AACGCACAAGAGAATCCAACTCGCCAGTAGCTTGAACCGGCTAACTGACCGAGGGGAGATTTTGGTGCAGTGTATCAACCCCCTTTCAGAGTCGGTGACACTACCATCCGGATCCCTACTGGGGCGCTTCCACACGGTCCAAGAGGGAGACATAGGGCCGTCGCTGGGCGAGGCGACGGAGGGTCCCCAAGAGCGCCCGTCTGTACGGCGGGGGACCATCCCGGAACACGTTCAAGAGCTATACCAGTCAGCCTGTGAAGGCTGCGTGGGCAACAAGGAGCACCAAATTATGGCCCAGTTGCTGCGCCAGTATGGGGAGGTGTTCAGCAGCGGAGACCAGGACGTGGGCCTGACTAGGGCCGTCCGTCACGAAATACCGCTAGCTGCCGGGACTCTCCCTATCCGCCAACCCACTAGGAGACTGGGGCTGGAGAAGGAGAAGGAGGTCAGCCGACAAGTCCGGGATCTTCTGGACCGCGGCCTCATAGAGCCTGCACATAGTGTGTAAAGCTCCCCAGTCGTTCTGGTCCGGAAGAAAGACGGCAGTTGGCGGTTCTGTGTGGATTACCGCAAACCTAATAGCGTAACCAAACAGGACGCCTACCCTCTACCTCGGATAGACGAATCCCGGGACGCCTTTGCCGGCAGCAAGTACTTCAATACTTTAGACTTGCTGAGTGGCTACTGGCAATTCCCCCTGAGTCTCGACGCCCAAGAGAAAGCGGCGTTCATCACCAGAGATGGGCTGTGGAAGTGGAAGGTACTGCCCTTCGGGTTAACTTCCGCTCCTGCTACCTTCCAGCGGCTCATGGAACAGGTTCTCAGCGGGCTCCACTGGAAGACGCTGCTCGTCTACCTCGATGATGTCATCGTGATCTCCCCAAACTTTACGACTCATGTCAGTCGTCTGCGGGAGGTCTTCGAGCGACTCCGAGGTGCCGACCTCAAACTCAAACCTTCCAAGTGCGCTCTCTTGCAGCCGGAGGTGAAGTACCTGGGGCACGTCGTCGGCCGCAATGGCGTGGCGACGGACCCCGACAAGGTGCGGGCTGTGGCCGACTGGGTCACCCCCCAGGACTTGACCGGACTCCGGGCCTTCCTGGGGCTGGTAGGGTATTATAGACAATACATACCAGACTTTGCGGGGGTTGCACAGCCGTTAACCCTTTGGCGATCAACTTTGAAGTTACGTAGTTTTAAGCCTCGTTTGAGTTTATCGCTAAATTTGCTAACAAATATTGCATAACTTTCAATTTCATTATTAAAAAGTTACACTTGATTTTGGCTTTAAATAAACTGGGTATTATAATTTTGAGAGTATCTTCTTTTATAAAAAGCTTCTTAAAGTGAGGGGAGACCTCAATTCTAGCTAAAATCAGTCATTTTAATTTGACCTCTCAAAACCGCCATTTTAAAATTAAAAATTCAAAATGATAAAATTAATTTATAATATGATTCAAAATATAGTGATTTTAACATTTCTGTTTATTTAGATGTTCTTCTAAATGTAATCTGAATAAAATAAACTGGCTCTCTATAACTTGACAGCAGTTTTTTGCATTTGAAAGTAGCGTTAAAATTTACCGACAATTTTGAAATTTAGGGATTAAATTGAAAAGCAACTAGCTGGCTTGGTAGCTATTAATTTAATGGCTCTAATTATCCCAAAATTACTAAGCTGCCCTATCAACATCAATTACAAAAACTTTTAGGCTTTTCGGTTGAAAACTGGAAGTTTAAAGTAAGCGCTATCGTTTATTTACCTAAAAGACCATATATGGTCCATTGATCTGTGGATAGCGTCGCTTTGAGGGACATATATGGTCCATTGATCGCGTAAGGGTTAAATCGGCTCATCGCAAAGGGAGTGGCCTGGCAGTGGACATCCGTCGAACAAAGGGCATTCGGCAGTCTCAAGAGTCGCTTGCTAGAGGCCCCAATTCTGGCCTACCCAGACCCCGCTCTGGAGTACATCCTTGACACAGACGCCAGTGACCAGAACGTTGGTGCTGTGTTGTCACAAGTGCAAGAGGGCCGTGAAGTAGTCGTAGCTTACTATAGCAAATTGCTCTCACCCCCTGAGCGCAATTACTGCACTACCCGCAAGGAGTTATTGGCAGTAATCAAGTCAGTGAAACACTTTCGGCCTTATCTTTACGGTAGGCCATTCTGCTTACGGACGGACCACGCCTCCTTGATTTGGCTGTGTAAGAGAGCTGAACCGTCCAGTCAGGTCGCCCGATGGCTTGAAGTCTTGGCCGAGTTTTCATACCGGATCGAACATCGACCCGGTAGGAAACACGGCAATGCGGACGGGCTGAGTTGGCGGCCGGACGAGGGGTGTAAACAGTGTCACAACATCGAGAGAAGGGATGGGGGTCCCCCAAGATTCGAGTTTGCGACACTGGACCACCCTGGAGTGAGCTACGACTGGGACCAAGGTCAACTCAAACCAAGGAGTCCCAACCCACCGGAGGCTGTCAACAACCTCCGAGCCAACCCGGTCTTAGCTCGTAATATCAGGGAGCTGCAGAAACTCCAGGAAGACCTCCCTGGGGTGGTAGCCGACATATATCGAGCTAAACAGGAAGGGCGACGACCCAGCGAAGAACAGCTGCGGCAGGGGTGCGCCGAATTACGGCTGTACTGCCAACGCTGGGACTCTCTGTGGATCGGGCCAGATGGTCTGCTGACCATCACCTTGACCGCCGACCAGGGACACCCTGGTCGAGAAAGGGTGATCTGTCCAGCCGCCATGCGCTGGGAGCTAGTATGGAACACTCACCGACAGGCTCATGCCGGAGTCCGGAGGGTGCTTTTCAAGCTAAGGCTCCGGTGGTATTGGCCCAACATGGAGCGTGACGTCCGACTAAGGATCAAGCAATGCGAAATCTGCCAGGCCAGCAAGCATGGCCGTCTTCCTAGAGAGGCGGGACGACGTAGGCTATATGCCGGTAGGCCGTGGCAGGTGGTAGCTGTTGACTTGGTCGGGCCCATGCCCACCACCCCCAGAGGAAACAGCTGGATCCTAGTGCTGACCGACCACTTCACTAGGTGGGCCGACGCTCTGGCCATCCCGGATGCGTCTGCCCAGACAGTGGCCAGCATACTAGATCAGCGTGTATTCTGCTACTTTGGGCTGCCCGAGCAATTACACTCGGACCAGGGGTCGCAATTTCAGTCTCAACTGATGAGCGACCTCTGTCGCCTCTGGGGAATAAAGCAAAGTAGGACCACTCCATACCACCCTCAGGGCAACGGGGTGGTCGAACGCAACAACCGGATGCTGGGCGACGCACTCCGCAGTCTACTACTCGGCCGAGGCCAGGAGGAATGGGATCTCGTATTGCCACCGGTCATGCGGGCCTACCGCAGCACGCCACATACCAGCACCGGCGAGACCCCCAACCTCTTGACACTCGGTCGTGAGACACGAGTGCCCGACCACTTCGCCTATCATATTCCGGAGCCAGAATACTCTGTCCACGAGTACGCTGAGGAATTGATAGAGCGTCTGAGAGTCGCACACGAAATACTGCGGGAGAAGCAGCGGCAGGTGCGACAGGAAGACGCTGACGAGTCACCCCTCTACCAGACTGGAGACTGGGTCTGGATGATCAACTACCGTAGGCGTCGAGGACAGGCGGCTAAACTACAGCTTAAGTTCGTAGGACCCTACGTGGTAGTTGAGGCAATGCCCAATCATACTTACAAGCTGGAGCGGTCTGGACAGATATCTGTCCAGAATGAAGCCAGCTTGAAACCCTATTGGGCTAGCCCAGGTGCGGCACGAGGTGCCCCCCCCATTGTTAGAGCCCAGGAGGCAGACAACAATGCGCGGGCGGCGGCGGCATAAACCCAATGATGAGTGGGTCATGCCACGGACAGAAGACTTGGCAAGGCAAGAGAGGCCACCCCCTCCAACGGGGACGCGCCCTCTGCCCCCAGCGCTAAGCCGTCCGGCCCCAAGGCTACCACCACCACTTCCAGAACTAAATATACTTCCGGAAGTGCAAAACCCCCCCACGGGAGGGGCTCTGTCCGGAGAGAACAGGGGAGAAGAGGGAATGCCAGCCGACGGGAGGCAGGAAACACCACCAGTAGAGTGTAGCAGCCCACTGGTGAGTACACCACCTCCCTCACCAGCTACCCCACCTACCCACCGCACAACAATCATTATAGATGTTATAAAATTAGTTGGGTGATAAAGTTTGAAAATGCACAATAGCATGAAGTTATTAATTGTTCTAGTATTGATGAGCCATATGAGTTTATTTTACAAGTTGCTTTTATTATGACCTGTAAAAGTGTTAGGATTGTTAGACTAACAAAAACATAGTTTTTCTCTGTAAATTATTAAAACGAGATCATGAAATCATTAATTTAAAGTTTTTTAGGAGTTTATTCAAACTTAATATATAGTTTTATAAAACAGGTTTAATAGTTATTATGTTTAACTTGGAAACCAAAAAAACTTTAAATAATAATTTTCAGATCGTTGAAATATTATTTTTTACTAAAATGCCTCTATTGTATGAGATAATATATAACATGTCACAAATTGTTATTGGTAGGTGACGAATGAAATACCAATACCGGTACTGTTATATATAATATATATACTGTGTATTAACCAAACTGCTTTTATTAACAAAAATATACTAATACTGTTATATATAGTATAATGGTTTTATCCCAGATAGACCCTATTTTTATTTCAGTTTCATATAATTACATAATGATATATAGCTATATAACTGTTGTAATAATTGCTAAATAGCTAAAATACCAATGACTTATTATATCAGCCAACATGAATTATTTGGAATATTATTCTAATTTTCACAAATTTGTGAGAGACAAAAAACAGTGTAATACAATAATAATAGACATTACATTTAATTAATAACTACTCATTAACAAAATATCTGCATTTAAACAAAAAGAAAAAGAATATTCGAAATTATTGTTAATGCAAATCAAAGAAATTAATCCTGTGCTAAATATGTGCTTCATTTAAATATACATATATATTTCAATAATATTAAAATAAATTGCATATAAAATATATATTACACCAAAATTAACAAGTAAGGTCTAACTGGGCAGCGTCTATTTAGGATAACACCCGAACAAACTGTTTTTATTACCAGCAGCTGTCTAGAAGATGCATGAATATCTGATGTGTATAGCACTGGTTCCTATAGTTTATGGTTCAGTGTACATGGGTTGTTACGTGGACACTCGTATCAGAGCTCTACCATTGAGGTATGATTCTATAGTGACATGACAGTCGACCTTTGTATTGGCTACTGCATTTACAGAGGTAAGTATTCCATTCACTTACTAAGTTGAATTTTTACAACATAGTGAAATTGTAACCTATAAAGCAGAGCTAATAAATTAGCCATCATTTTAGGATTAACTCACAATATTATCTTGAAACTTCAAAGGAATTGCAATTATTCTGAAATAAGATTGCTACATACTTATTCTTGAAATATTTGTGCTTGCTTTAAAGTTTAGACATTTTACCTGAGCTACAAGTATTTAAATAGTGTCATGCAGTTGGTATCTAGCACAGTGAGCCGCAGCGGTATAGGGGTCAGAGCGTTTGCCTACAAGTAAGCACAAAGTAATAAGTTTGAGCCCCATTATAAGCCTGCCGTGATGTTAGGAAGAGCATCCAGTCATAATTGCTCCTGTGCTTCATATGAATAAGTCTTAAGCCAGCTTTAACAAAAACCCTTTCTATCAGGGATCTTCTCATAGGTATGGTGACTATAATAAACTTGTGTGACTTGGTATATATTAGCATGTGTGCACATAATATATCCAAGAAAATTTGCATGTCGCAAAATATATTAAATATCTACATAACTTTGAAATCTATAGCTAACTAGTTGTTTGATTGGCTATAAATATCATATTACAGTAAATTATTTAAAGTGAATTGATTATATCAAATTAATATGTTAGCAAGCATAAAGTCAACTAATATTAATAATCGCCTTAGTTGTAAACTGAGTCAACAAATGTAAATAAATCAATAAAGAAACATTAGGTATACAAGCAATTAGCTGCTCATAATATTTGTTCAGTAAGTGTAAATATTATACATGTTCAGAAACTGCTTGCTTAAGTTTACCTAATTAATAGCAAGTATAAACATTTTGTCATTTATATAGATGCTACGATATTGAGTTTGTCAGAGGAAAATTCAATTATGCAATTATTGGACTAGTCGTAAAATTTTTTTTGAATAGTAGGATTAATTGAAGAATACTCAAATAATAGTTTATTAATCAAAGTTTTATTCACATTAACTAGAACTCACAGCTCTCTATCACTATATAGCCATGATAAATTTGCTAAAATTTTGGGAAAAAGTAACTATATGTTATAATGGCAAAATTGCTACTTATATATTTTCTAGTACATATATATATGCTCATTAAACCATAAATTTTATTCAAATAAAATGTTGACATGAAGATTAATCAACCCTGCTGGTATTTCAAGGTCACCCCTACGCTGGTGTGCAGACGGATGACACTTGTTTCTGCGGAAGTGAGTACGACAAGTATGGAATTGGTGAAGAAACGAGCTGCAGAGACCCTTGCAAAGGAAATACTAGTCAGATATGTGGTGGAGGCTGGAGAAACAGTGTCTATAAAATAACTGGGAAAGGTACATAAAAGATCAACTCAAAATGAAATTGACCAATTAAATTTCGATGCAAATAAGGAAAATAAAAATAATTTTGATGCTCATTTACTATTATTTTAAAGCCTAAAAATTTGTATATTTGCACCTAAACTTTAATAAGATTTTAATCGCAAAATATGCTTAGATTTAAAGTCACTTCAACAATGTATCTAACAGCTGAATTTTGTTTAAATATATACTGTAGAAAAGAATGAATCTAGCCAAAGTGTACCAAGACCCATTCGCTATGTCGGCAAAATTGAAGTTGGAGGACTGACTGATGACATCATATCCTTTATTGAACATCCAACTGATTCTACTAAAATAATAGCAGCTACATCAAAACAACTTGTAGAGATCAATAACCATGGAGACTGTACAGTAGTAGCTGGTGTGCAGCTGCAAAGTTGTTTGCATACGCAAAACTCACTTTCATTTGCTTCCATCAGCCATATTGTTTATGCTCACTTCACTGATCTGACTTCACATCACTTCCTGTTTAACAAGTCTGTCATCTTGGTGGCTGATGAAGGTGACCATTGCATTAAATTCTTTGAATTTCAACAGAAACCTTTGTTCTCTAATTTTCAAACCTACAAAATTGGCAATTGTGGACTTCCACAAGTATCCCCTTTGTTAGCTGATAAAGTTCGACACTTTAGTGAACCTCAGGCAATCATGCTGAACAGCCCAAAACATATTTCTCTGTACCATGACTCTGAGACTATTAGACTGGTTGTTAACTGTGTACTGACTGAAGTATACTCTGTTATTGTTAGTATCTATCCAACTCACACTGTAGCATATGAGTACAGTGGACACCCTGGGTACGTTACCGATATGTTAGGTCATTTTCATTTTCCATTGATGAAATCACAGGGATTTAGCAGTGTGGAAAACAAAAGCGATTTAGCAAAGGTGGAATTGCATATTGAGGATAGTTTTGGCACATTAATCGGGGTTTATCTTTATTTTTGTGCGTCAACTATAAGTTCAGAAGTTCCCAGACTGTTAAATGATTTGCCAACAATATTAATGAGTGGTTAAATTCAATATTTGATTTACAATCATACTAGTCAGGAGCTGTTCATACGGAATTTACAAATTTTACATCTTCCTCTGGAAGCGGAGTCTAAACTGAGTCAATATACTGTAGCACGTGATTCTCTCATACTCTACAGTCAAAGCCTGAAAACATTTTATTTCACAAAGAGATATTCTCAATATCAGAGAGTTAGTGAGAGTCAGTGTAGTCAGTCTATTATACAAAAGTTACAGGTGAATGGAGCTGAATCTTGTGCTTATGTCTGCTTTAAATATGTTGAAAAATTATTCATTCACTTGTTTTTCTTCATTCCAAAAATGGTAAGCTTTCCATCATTTGCTGCTTCTTTCACTTTTGACCAATCAGTGACTGCTTCACATAAATCGCCAAGCGCAGACAAGCCTCCTTTCTTTGCACTGTCCATCCATTGTCCAGTTATCTGAAATTTATATTATGTGGGAAGTTTAAATAAAAATGCATTATAGTACCAATGTTTATATATCATTATAGAAAAAATATTATAAGATTGTAATACTATCACTTGTTTTGTGGCTTCTATGAAACATAATTATTAAGCAACTGGCAAAAACGTTTTTTATGCTATAGTTATTAAAAACTCTGCAAAAATAATTAAATAATTTCTGCATGGTTCTATACTTTGTATACTATGTTATATATAAAAATGTAGAACGCTATAAACCTCAATTACATCAAGAAGATGTTTGTATGTTAATACAACTCAACTTTGTAACATGACACAAAATATGAGCCTGTTCAAAATAAACACCGTGAGGTGGTGTTAAAGCTAATGCTGATAGTTGCATAGTTTTCAATACAATAATTCTTGTTTATAGAAGATTCTCGTGGCATATTATAACAGCACAACTTTAGATGTTAGGTTTATACTACTTCTAGAAATCACAAAAATCAATGCCTATAAACAAAAGTACGGATGTTGCTTTTATTATTATATAACTAGGATATGTAAGTTAAAAGTCTACCTCATCTAGTTTATCTTTATCCAGTACACTCAGGTAGTAGATGTATCTGAATCTGTCAATAGTTTTACGACATTTCCCTGTTGGTTTAAGAGCATCATGAATAGATTTGGCTCTTTTACTAGCCAGTTGGTTATGTACATATTCCATCAACTGTATAGCCTGTTCTGGTGTTTGTACTGCAAGGAACACAGGATAAACTATTTACATATTAAGATATGAGAAGATATGAGTATTAGTATTCTACCTCTGCTATAGGAGATATTACTGGGTGTAATATAACAGCTGGTCATATATATCAAACTCTAGAGTTGCCTCTTCATCTTATATATAGTAAGAGTTGTCTTACCTTATTATATATAGTAAGAGTTGTCTTATCTTATGATATATAGTAGGAGTTGTCTTATCTTATGATATATAGTAAGAGTTGTCTTATCTTATTATATATAGTAGGAGTTGTCATACCATATTGGAAACTTTTTGCAGCATTAGGAGCTGACAAATCTTGGCCAGCCTGCTTGTCACTGACTCTTTCTACAAAATACACAAAAGTCATGCATGCTATCGTAATGGGTAGCCTCAATGTATATATAGGAAACTTTATAAAAACATGTTAAATTAAAATGTTAACAGAATGTTACATTTTTATTCATGATTACTATAATTTATTTCAACAAACCTGTAACCAGTGTTTCTTGGTTCTCAACAAATATTGAGAATGGAACATCCACTAATCCAAGTCTGAGACAGTCGGAGTATCTCGATTTATCTGAAAAAAAAATACAAGTTGATCAAACAAGTAAAACCTAAAATATCCGTCAATTATCTACTTTTACCTGCTATAGGCAAAGATTACAATAAAACAAGTATACATTACCTTCATTTAGAATACGAGTCACACAGTCCTTTCCAATAAAACGTTTGAGATCTTCAATAGTCATGTGATCTTCAAATGGGTAAACTATATTCTCTCCTTGAACTTTTACAGTTACTTTACAGTTTTTCACTTTACCTGCATAAAAAACTCATCACATGATCACAAAGCCAACTTTAATCTTAGCGTAATTACACATCATCAATGTAACAAATAGGTATCTTTAGAGGCACACACGGAAGTAACTTACTCTTGAATGGCCCATCTGATCTGGTAGGAAGTGAAACTGCTTGGTGTACTGCTACAGTAGCAGGTATATCTTGATGTGGTGCTGCAACCGCTGGATCTATCAGAGAAGGAACTTCAGTTGACTGCGCCATGTTCTCCATTGTGTTTTCTGCTGACACATGCTCATGTGGTGCTGTAACACTTGAGAAAGCTTGGTGTGGTGCCACAGTGTTAAACTGACTTAGTTGTGATGATCCTGTATCTGGCACTGGATCATGTGAAAGAGTAGTAGTTTGGTTTAGTGCTTCAAAAGTAAAGGTAATACAAATAATATAGCTATATTAAATGTTGATGATATTAAATCATACTTTCTCTCATTTAGTAGAAAGACTCAATATATGGCAGTCAATTAGCATTTGTCTATCAACTCAATGGTCATAATTACCTATATTGCAAATTTCAACATTTAAAACACTTAGAGTTTTAGTGAACTGCAAGAATCAGCTTATAGGACTAAAAGACTACAAACTTATATAACTCACATGCAGTCCTTTGATATTTAGTTGAGGGCAAAACTGTCATAGCTGGTTCTGCAGGTCTTTTGCTGCCCGAAACTTTGTCGGTTTGCTTTTTCAAGTCAAAAACTTGAATAAACGAATCGCTTTCTTGTGCCGGGTCAATAACAGGAGAGTTTGCGCTACTTTTCAATTGCAGATCAAATTCGTGTTCATTTTCCATTTTCCTGCTTCTGAAACCTCCTTCATGTATTTTTACTCCTGATGACACATAGTTAGGAAAGTTGGACATTAGAGATGAGGGCCATTTGAATCGAGTGTCTGCTTCTCTATGGATGTTGCTTTCATCATTCACATGCGAAAGAATTGTAGAGGTCATGTTGTTGGAAGTTGGAGGAATGAATGGAGACAAGTCCTCTGAATGGTTGAAAAATGGAGCATTCAACTGAGGAGATGGAGATGGTAAACTGACTGTGGGATTCTCTGGTCTAGGAAACCACTGTGGTGTTGACAGTGTGGGTACACTTGGCATAGAAGAAGACCCATTAGTATTGTTTAGTCGGTGGGCCTCCATGTTTGATGGAGGGAGTTGGAACCAAGATGGCTGAAGAGAAGTCAACTGTGGCGCTGTTTGTCGATACAATGGTTGTTTTAGATGTGGTGGTTGCCAGTGCTGCGAAAATATTGGTTGATGTGGAGACAAAGGATGGTGTGTCTGTTCTTTCCAGGGATCCGTCTCTAAAGAAATGTTAAACATGTAAAATAAAATTTCATGCATGTAAACGTGTCATTCAGCTTGTAAATGGGCAGCTATAGTTAGAATATTATGACTTCAATTGATTGATTATTATAGATAAACAGTAACATGTTACATACAATTAAACTTTTATTTCTATAGTTTAAATATTTATATATTCTATTTTTCAAATTCAAGAAATTTACAATTGCTTATAGTATTTATGAAGGATTATTAATTTCACTCTTTCGCATCACCTATGATATGCAGCATTCGAATTAAACTGGCAGTGCTGAATTACATATAGTTATTAGAATTTTGTTAAAATAAGGAAATAGCAACTGTGTTCAATGTGCTTATAGGTAACAATTGATTCATCATGTGTTATCTGTGATAAAGCATAGTAAGTAATTTCCTGCCTTTATCCAATTATGGTTTATATTCATTAAAAACAATATTTTAGTTTGCTACTTAAATCATGAAGGAAAACACCTTAGAGTAAAATAGTCTGTTTAAAAATAAGTAATTCTACCTGGAACTTGACTTGTTGCATCATCTCTTTGTTCTGTAGAGGCGGTTCTCTGGAGTCCAAATATTTCATTATTTACACCAACATCTATAGGTATTCTTTCTGCATGGTTTGATATATTGAAATGTTTTAGCTGCTGCTCTGCTGTCAGCTGACTCTGCAGAAATGTGAGAATATCTGTTTGGTTAGTCTTAGCTGCTTCCTGTATCACTGTATTACCATTTCTATTCTGTATCTTGAGTAGCTCTACCTTCTGTTCTACTAATACACCATCTAGTAGACATTTGATGATGTCAGTATGACCTCTTTCTGCTGCAATGTGTATTGCTGTCTCATCCTTCCAGTTCCGTATCTTGAGTAACTCTACTTTCTGTTCTACTGATACACCATCTAGTAGACATTTGATGATGTCAGTATGTCCTCCGAATGCTGCACTGTGTATAGCTGTCTCTTTAAGGAAATTATGAGTCTGTATCTTGAGTAGGTCTACCTTCTGTTCTACTGATACACCATCTAGCAGACATTTGATGGTGTCAGTATACCCTTCCTCAGCTGCCCATTGTATTGCATCACACTCCTCACATAATAGTGTAGTAATTTGTGCAATTACTGAGCGTGAGTTATTTACTTGCGTATAGTTAGCTGGTTATTCTGCTAGCAATTACTAGGGTAGCTGTCGAGTAATTATATTTATTATCCAAGATAAAGCCTAAAACAAACATCACAGGATAGTTAAGGGCAACCTTTTAGCTGCAACTGCCTTGCTGAGGTTTGCATTGTAATCATATAAGAATTCAGTACCAGTAAAATAAAATCTCACCTAATTGTGCTAGAGTCAAAATTCAAAAACTATGTTGTAGATCTTCTTTTTCCCCAGTGTAAATTTTTGGAAATTTCAATTTTCATTTTTTTTGCAAAGTTATAGACAAAAAACTGCCCAATTTTGGCCAATTTTGCCAGAAAAGCTGACTTTTCAGTACCAGTAAAATATCTCAGCAGCAAAACATGATATCTGAATAAAAATTGCATTGCTGGAATCCTAAGATATTTCTCCAGTGCAACTTTTTTTTTTTTTCCAATAACTCTGCTAGATTGCTCACAAATTGGTGATTTATACACTGAAAATGTCATATTTTTTCATAAGAAACTAGCAGCACGCAGCACTTCACGCTTCAATGAGCACGTAGGGATGAGAAGATATTGGCGCGTACATAATAATTACAGGCTTGCTAGCTGGCAGGCTATAATGAATAGCTTGCTTGGTGCTGTGTTTATGTAGCACCAATAATGGAATGTTGATAGATGACGCAGCCCTAATGAAGGTTGCTGCTTATTGGTTGTAGTTTAATCTTAGGCTAAACAATTGCAAGTAGGCAACACGCATGCCACCCGCAGAGCAATATTATTCAAGAACCTGAACTACATTTTGAGAGAAATTTATGATATTCTTGCTGAGGATGCCCTTAACTATCCTGTGATCACATCAAATTATCCTATACATCAGTCAACTACTAACACATGTTACTACTTCAAGCCTCCGCTTACAACAACGTGATATAATGTTAATAACCCGGGAAGTGTCACGTGAATCGGAAGCATATCTTCCGGAGCTGCTAATTGGTTGCTACATAAGGGTCTAAGTATTCCAAGAGTAGAGAGAGGGCGATTCCCGTATTTGTACTTTGCACTACTCACTACACCGCCCCCCCCCCAGCAGAAAGCCCTACTTTCTGATAACACAATAAAAAAAAAACACATAATGAAAAACTATACAATAATCCAAAAAGAAAAACATACATAAGTAAACCCACAAAGAGTAAGAAGAGAAATAGTTGAGCACGACAACATTTACATTAGAAGACAACAGGGTGATCGATCACACACATCTAGTCAGCTATTAAGAGAGAGGGTGCTTACCAGCACGCGGGCCAATGTCGGAGCACTCGTCACTTTCTAAACGAGTTACAGCTCAACGAAGGTGCCTACCCCAGGCATTCTCATTGGATGGACTCTGATTCTTGTAGGGATCGTGCTCTGTGTCGAGCCTGTCGGGCACGTAGCCGCCTCTTCAGTCGCCCCACTGAGTCCTTCAACTGGTATAGACCTGTCGTCGTATCCAGCAGGTCAGGGGCTTGTAGTCTTACAAGCCGCTCTTCTACATTAGCCAGCTGGCTAGGCCTTGGTGGGGTTGTAGTAGTCTCCGTTAGAGGGGGTATTGTTGTCTCTTCTCCTTCTGGGATGTTGCTAGGGTTGACGGGGGTAGGAGGCGGGCCCTGAACCATAGGGGACTTATGGCGGGCGGATAACAGCAGTACGTGGAACCCTGACGCTAGTGCGGCCAGGGTGATAGCCTTCCTGATGACTGGCTTGATGGCATCCAGGTATAGGGGGAAACTGTCTTCATCAACAGTGTGGTTCTCTCCGGCGAAGCAGCTCAGCTTATGTACTGTCACGAGATACGGGTAGACGTCGTGGAACCCGCAGGGACAGAAGTGGAGTAGGAAATGGGCGTCTACATGTAAACGCAGGGAGCGGTGTGACGGGCACTCCTCAAAGCAGACCTGGCAGGTTCGGTGTGGTCCACTGGGTCCTCAGGCTTCTTCAATTCTCCTTTCCGTCGTGGGTGACACCCAACGGTGTCGTCGACGGAGCACCACGGGTATGCCATTCTCCATTACAGGCTCTTCTTCCATAGGCAGAGAGGTTGGCTGGTCCCGTGACCGGGAGGTGGTCACTCGAGTGTGATCTGAAAGAGTAGCAGTGTTAAAGATTATACACTGAGGTACCGTCAGCGTGTACAGCCTGACCGGTACTCTGTTCAGTTACACTCGTGAGATTCAGGCTAATGAATAGTTGATGGAGAACACACTCGCTATGACAGATTATTTAAAATCAAAGTCGACGTGTATTCCCACCACTGTTTATCATTATCAAATTTCCAGCTCGCTAGCTAGTGTAGCTAAAGCTGACTGATGCAGTCTAGTTATCGTACCAAAAACATAATTAACTCACCCTTCGATCCAGAATAGTAAGACATTTTGGAATGAGAGCGGTAAATGATTACTGTTTACTGGCACGTCTACTCTCGACTGCATCGACATAGGAAAAGACCGGACAGCGTGGTTGTGAAACGTGACTAGGGCTTTTCACTTCCAGCGGATGAATCTCGTGTGAGATTCCGCCGAGGCAAAAGTTGAGATTTTCGTGGTGATCACAACTCCCACGGCTCTTTGCCTGTTTTCCCATGCGAGGCCTCTCTAGACTTTCGTTACTGCCGCTTATATCGCGGTAACGTACACAGTCTCTGAGACACGCTGGAAGTTGCCTAGTGTGTGGTCCTGGTCCTACGTTGGTATCTCCTTGCGGAGCCCCTCTCACGGGGGGTTTTTGCACTTCTGGACCTGTTTCTGGCTCCGGAAGTGGTGATGATGGCAGGCTTGACGTTGGGGGCGGTGGGCGCACTTTCAAGGACGGAAGTGGCCTTTCTCGCCTCGCCAAGTCTTCCTGACGTGTCATGGAGGTGTTTCCGGCCAGGTTGACAGTCTCCGCCTGCCGAGACCTTCTCGCACAATGCGTCTGCCGCCCCGCTTCACCAGGGAGACGGCTATGCTTGTTGGTCTGGCAGACTTTGCACCGTCTCACTCTGCGTCGGATATCCCGTTCCATGTTGGGCCAGTACCACCGGAGTTGTAGCTTGGTGACCACCCCTTGGACTCCTCCGTGAGTCTCCTCGTGGGTGTCTTGTATCAACTTCCGGCGGATGGCAACTGGGCAGACAACCCTCTTCCTGGCTGGCTGTCTGCTGTTGGCGGCCAAGGTCATGGTCAGCAGATCATCTGGCCCGACCCGCAGAGAGCTCCAACGTTGACAGTACAGCCGTAACTCGGCGCATCCCTGTCGCCGTTGTGTACTACTGGGTCGTCGCCCTTCCTGTTTCGCTCGGTACACGTCGGCTACCACCCCAGGAAGGCATTCCTGGAGCTTCGGCAGCTCCCTAACGTTACCAGCCCATACAGGTTTGGCGCGGAGGCTCTGGACAGCCTCCGGGGGCGTGTCAGCCCTCTGTTGGAGTAGCTGAGCAGGGGCGGTCCTCGCCGCCCGTGGTACCTCACGGCAGCCTGCTCCATTTAGGCGGGCTCCGTGGTCTGTGTGGCGGAACGCCTCACTGTACCCATGTGACAACCTAGCCATAGCCTGGCGCTTCCCGTTGCCTGTGCAGCCACGCGTCCCTGGAGGAGGGGAGGCGTGGGTTGGGACGGTCCTCCGCCCTCGAGACGGGCTCTGCTGAGGACCTTCCGTCGTAGCTCCCGACGACGGCCCAATGGCTTCCTCCTGGACAGGATGGAAGCGACCCAGCATGGATCTGGGTGGTAGGTCTACTGTCTCTGAGAAGGGGTTGACACACTGCACTGATATCTCTCCTTGTCCCGTAAGCCGGCTAAAGCTATGGGCAAGTTGGACTCTCGAGTGCGTACTTTCGACAACTCCCAACTTAGAGGTTTGGCCACCGTCTACCTTGCAGCGGACGGTAGCCCGGGAGTGGCCTGGTATAGTACAGCTCCGTACTACCTGCACTGCTCCCGCTAGAGGACGACCAAACTTATCGACACAAGCGAGCTCCTTGTCGCCCATGATCATCGCAGATTTACTGAAATCGATGCGACAACCGTGTCGTTGTAAGAATGACATCCCGAGGATAGCATCCTCGTTGAGCTGCCCGACGATAAACGTCTCTTGGATGGCCTGGTTACGGACGTAACCAGTTAGCTCAATAATGCCGTAGAAGGGAATGCACGACCCGTCTGCCAGGGTGCCATGATCCCCCTCATACGGTGCCAACCCGTCCTTGACTTTAGCGCTGAGGGTGTCAAAGAACTGACGGCTAAGGAGGTTGGTGGTGCAGCCTGAGTCCAAAAGGAAGTTGGCAAGCTTGCCGGCTAGCTTTCCTGGTAGGAAGTAGCTACTTCCGTGTGGCTGCAATTGTGTGTGCCGTGGTTGCACCTCCCTCGCTGTGGGTCGAGGGGTCCACGGTTGGCGGCGACTATTGACCAGCTGCCGAGGTTGGGGCGGTACGCCTTGCGGCGCCTGTACCATTTCCCTCGCAGGCTCTGTGGTCAACCGTCTGCCGGCTCCGTGTTGGTGCTGGAGTGGCGTAGAGGACCCAGGCGGCGAGTGGCTTGAGCCTACTTGCCGCGGGGGTCGCCACTTCACAGCATCTCCGCGCGGCGCCCAGCGGGGCGACAGACGCGCGGGCCTCCCTGGGTGATTTACAGACGGCCCGCATGAGGTGGGAACATCTGCGGGCCGTGGTAGTTTAACCCTTGTTGGAGTTGAGGGCAGTTCTTCTGGAAATGTCCTGGCCTTCCGCATCCCCAGCAGAAGTTATGCCCCATGCCTGGTGATTGTACCTGCGGCCCGCAAGGCTCACGGGCGGTATCTACCTGGCTTGGGGGAGCTAATGTGGCGACCAGTTTATCTAGCATGTCAGTCATCTGCGCGACTTTTGATGCTAGTGACATCTGGTTCACATTAGCCACCGCGGAGGGTTCCGCGTTTGGTTCTGTATGAGCAGTAGTGTGCTCCGTGGCCACCTGGCGGGAGGCCACGCGGTTGCGGTGCATATGAGTCGCCATGAGGTAGGCTTCTCCCACCGCCAGTGCATCTTCGACCGTGGTGACTCCCCTCGCTTGGAATTGATGGTGGAGCCCCAAGTCGTTGATGGACTGCACGAAGGCATCATAAGTATACTTCTCACGGTGTACTGGAGGCAGATCGCGGAACGCGATCTGCGCTAGTGGGTACACCGTGGCAGCGTGCTCTTCTAGCGACGTGTGAGGATCACGCCGCATCCTTTGTAGACGGGCCCGCGCATCTATGGGAGAGATGCCAAAACGGGCCCGCAGAGAAGCAAAGATTCCGTCTATGTTAGGTCCCGCTCCGTACGGCTTAGCTTTGCCCGTCAGCGCCATCCTGAGCTTTAGCAACGCCACCCTTGGTGGCCACTCTGCAATCTCCATCACATCTTGGAATTCTTGGATAAACTGCTCCACTGCTTCTTCGCCGGTGAAGGTGGGCGCCTTCAGCTGGTATCTGTCTTCACCATGCTCTCTAAGAATTCTCACTTCTTCATCTAACACCACTGGTTCCACAGGTATATCAACATTATCTCTCTCACCTTCATTCAGTGGAATGGGTAGCTCCGTGCCGTCTTCTGCCATGACTGCTATACGCAAGATCCCACCGCTGCCACCACTGTAGTAATTTGTGCAATTACTGAGCGTGAGTTATTTACTTGCGTATAGTTAGCTGGTTATTCTGCTAGCAATTACTAGGGTAGCTGTCGAGTAATTATATTTATTATCCACAATAAAGCATAAAACAAACATCACATCAAATTATCCTATACATCAGTCAACTACTAACACATGTTACTACTTCAAGCCTCCGCTTACAACAACATGATATAATGTTAATAACCCGGGAAGTGTCACGTGAATCGGAAGCATATTTTCCGGAGCTGCTAATTGGTTGCTACATAAGGGTCTAAGTATTCCAAGAGTAGAGAGAGGGCGATTCCCGTATTTGTACTTTGCACTACTCACTACAATAGTCTATATCTCTCTTCTAATGATATGAAAGGAAGGCACTTCTTCAGCTCAGACAGAATATTTCCCTCTTCATCTCCACCTCTAATACTAATGAGTATTTGAGTGAACTTTAGCACTTCATTCTGATTCATTTTAACTGACCTTTTAGTTTTAGTAAGAACTCTCCATCTTTATAAGCAGCTCTTCAAATAGACTAATATGCTAGACTAGAAAACTCCACGATACACAATGACAATGTCTATCCTCAGACTATATATAATATTAATACTAAATTATAACTTTTTTTTCATTTTAAGCTCTAAACTTTCACACGTGTATAACAGTAGTCATTAACTTTCTGTAAATTACTAACCAGAATCTTCTCAATATGGCGTGCCTACTTGTGTAGCGCTTATCTATCAACTATAACTATAACTAGCCTGTACAATAAGCAGTTCTGTAGTACAGGGAATTCACGACGAAATAGATGGGAAATTCCATTCACTCTCGTTACTCATTTTAAATCGGCCTGTCAACAAACAATTGCATTAGGTAACGACGAGTCAAAATGGAGAATACTCATAGAAACTATTATAATTAATGGAATAAGACAACACAACTCATATTACTCAGCCTGTTGCATTCTGTAAATAATATGGCCTGACGCATCTGATGTTGTACTAACTACCAGGCAGTGGTTGTAGACAGTCATGCTATACAAAATTATAACATGCTTACATAAGCTGTTCATAATATAAAACTTGGAGTACACTGACAAACACAAATACCCAATTGATAGAAGCTTAGTCTATATTCTGACACAGTTTTTAGACTCCTTTAAAATGCAGCTTGTGTTAGGATATCAAATAATTTGCTTTTCTTGAACTTGTTCCCAATTTCTGTTCTATTAATATTACATTTATACATTGTACACTATCTATGCTTTATATATTATATATCATGCTATGCTTTATTTTACTATAAATGCATTGATATTTGCAATATCTATATTATTGTAACTTATAAGTACACTATTTGTATGCTGTCAACACCCTATGAGATTTCATTGATATAATTATTACATAGTATGAATGACTTAATAGCATAATGAGGCTGTATCTGGTTTATAGGTTCTGGCCGTGTGACTTTCAGCTGCCATGACAGCTACAGAAATGCACTTGGCGCTGCTTTTGTGGAAATAAAAACCCCAAAGTTTACTAAGAAGATATTTGTGCTCTGCAACTATTATAGTTTTTAAAGTCATGTTTTTATGTAAATTGCAATAATATATTTATTTGCATTTTTTGGTTCAAATTATTATATATATTTGAATTTCTGCAAACTTGTAGTGCAATAATAAAACTAAATTGTGCTTTTACTGAATGGTGTGTAGGTACAACTTATAGACCCTTACTTGGAGGAATCTATCTGTCACGTGTGCAGAATCAGTTTGGGGCCCTACTTTTGCAGACATCCAATGTGCTCCAAGGTAACACGATTTCTCTATTATCTTGAGAAAAATTAGCTTTGCTTCTAAATCATGAAAAAATATATTTGACAAGTATAAGTATTTGATTATTTATTTAATTGAATTTATTATTTAATGCATTTTTTATTATTTAATGCTATACAATTTTATAAAAAAAATTAGCAGTTTGAGATTTGCACATAAAATTAATTTGACAATCATGAAAGTACAATTGCTATAATAATTGTTACCATAATTTATGTTATTATAATACATTAGCTGTTGGTGAGAATAGACTTTTCACAAGGAAAATTTTTTAGCATGTCACTTTTCCAGATTTACTTCAAACAAGTCGTGGAAAATGTTGCTGGGAGCTATTATAATCTTACTGAGTTCATATGTAGTTCAATTTTAACTAAAAATAATAAATTGACAGTTGCAAGAGATGACAAATAGGGGCTGATAACAAGATGTTTAAATTGTTAAATATTTTTGACACATAATTTTTAGTATACTGTAAAAAATAGTATAAGGTACAAAGTTTTTAAAAGTCAATTAGTTTATAAACACATTATTAATATCAAAAATTGTTCAAAATATATATTAGATTTTGAAAAAACATTACACTGCATAGAAATTTTTTATTTTATTGTCCAGTATATAAATACAATTTTTTGATCAAAGAATTCGTAATATTTTAACTATTTGCCTGACCTGACTGACTTTGATTATGCAATTCGATTTTTAATAACTAAGATTTATCTGATTTCATTCTCCCAGTACTTCTGTGAACTCTGTTGGCGCTGGCAGCACTCTGACTTGGGGGAAGGAGCCCAGGCTCATTATCCTCTTACCAGAAACTCTAAAAAGAGTCGTGGTTTCTCAGAAGGAGGCTCTAGACTCGCTAGAAATGGCATTTAAATACAAAACTGTTGCATATATCTTATATGTGAGTTATGTTTAGTGTCTCATTGTTGTTTACTCTTGTTCTGTTTGTTTTGCTGTTTTGTTTGCTGCTATATTTTTCCAAGCTTTATTTTTATAAGCCAATGGTTTTAAGTAAAACTTCCTTTATTTCCTGTTTTAAATCTCTGCTTAGTAAACATCAAAAACAAACAAAAAATGATTAAAGGCTCCCTATAGTGAAGTATGTGGATTTTAATAATTTAGTGAAGGATTTTTGAAGGTATTAGAGCTGTTTATTTGCCAGTCTTAGGGGTGTAGTTTTGTATTTTGTAGAATAATATTAGCTGTTATATTATATTAAACATAAATAAAAAAATCTCCCACATGAGTTATTCACCAACAATCAAATCTGCACCCAATACTTGAATAAGATCATAAGGAACTATATGGTGCACTGTTAAACCAAAGGTGCTTCATTGTTACTCGAACATATTTATTTCTCTTTTTTAATGAAAATGATCAGTAGAAAATATTCAGATAGTTTACAAAAAGCAGCAAAGCTCAGAATTCAGAATAATATTTATATTCCATGCCAGATGCATTACATAATACTGTTTATTGAATATGCATATTGTATATGTCAAGTGTTCATTAAATATAAATGGAATACAAGATCAGATTTATATAACATATAGCTAAATATTTAGAGTTATATACAGTTAGCTCAAATGTATATAAAGAGATATTACAGAAGAATAAAATGAAACTTCTATTTAAAGAAATTAAAAAGAGCATCTCAATAATATATTACTGTAAAAATTAGTTTCAGATCTTAGATAAGTTCTAAACGAGCACATAGCAAGTAGAACTTGAAGAATGTTCTAGCACAACTGAAACCTCATTATGAATATAACATTTAGCTGTAGAGGTTATTGAAAATGCTGCACAATCTTCATATTGCACACTGCAAGCGTAGGCACATGATTCTATTGAGAGCTGTTTGAAAACCCCAACGCAGATTTACTGCTACACATGCGATCAGATGATGCTGAGAATCTTTTATGCTTTGGATGACTCATGTAGTAAAAAGTTTGAGAAGTTTTGCTGTAGACAATGAAATTATTCTCAGATGATGTGGCGGATATGAGGTCAAGGTCAGTGTTCAGACCAGTCACCACAACATCTACTAATCCAACATGGCCGCTACTCACTTTAAATCTCTTCAGTTTTCCTTTGTTTACAAACAGCTGTTGCCCATCCACAACAACAGGTGTGCAATTGTTGCTGCACTCAAAGCTGACAGTGTTGGTGTTTTTGTGAACTAGAGATTTAGCTTCGCATGTTTTAATTTCACCTGTAAGTGAAACAACTCCAAATGATTGAACTGTTGGATAATGAAAGTTGTCGGAAAAACTAGTTACAAAACCAAACTGAAGACCGTAGTAGCCATGTATAAGAAAATATGAGGGAGAGATGCTTAAAATAACGGAGTAAACATTATTGTTTTTCACACAATTTATGATTAGTCGTGTGACGTCTGCAAAGTATAAAATTGCCATGTGAGTTGGTGAATCAAGTCTAATATCAGAGATTCGAGAGTATGTTTGATATGCAATGAGGGTACCTGCTTCACCGCATTGACCAATCATAGCATAGTTTACATTTAGTAGGTCATCAAGATTTGCTGCTTTTATACAGTGCTCTGATTGGTCGGCTACAAAAATAAATTGTTTCTTGTGAGATTCTAAAAGGCTGAGTTTTGACAGGTTGACAAGAATAATATGACTAATTGAGGTGAATGTGTAGGAATTTTGCAGATAAGCACAACCTTGTAGCTGCACACCAGCTACTACTGTACAGTCTCCATGATGATTGATTTCCACAAGTTGTTTTGATGTAGCTGCTATTATTTTAGTAGAATCAGTTGGATGTTCAATAAAGGATATGATGTTATGGTTAGTAATTTTATTGACCTCAATGTGACTAGTGGCCTGGTAAGGAGTGCTAATTGGACCATCTGCCGAATCAATTATTAACCTTTGACCTACAAATAGGTACACAGGTGGATTTTATATATCTGTAAAAACTGCTTATGCGGAAAGGCTTTTTAAACGGACTAAAGATTTGCTTTTTATATTAGGGCACAAGGGCAATTATGGCTAACATTACCAATACAGCATTATAACAGAAAATTACTGTTTAACCCATATATAATATGGTAAAACATCCATTCAACAATGTTAGCATTTTATGAAACTTTTCATGTAAAAACCAAATTAAAGAATTTTATTCAGTAATTCTCCGTAAGTTTTGTTAGTTTGCTGAAACTTCATCTTTTTGAATACCTTTATAATACTTTAAACAGACATTACACATGATTTGAATATTGATTAGCGCTACATGAATTAGCTTAGGACTTGTTTGACAAAGATTAAATTTAATATTTAAATTATAATTATGTGTCAAATATTGTACTATGATATGTTCAAATTTGTTTTATTATTCTAAAACTTGTTTGACTTCATGCAAGTCCAACATTTTGGCCTCTAATGTAAACGAACAATATTTATCATATCTACAAAGCACTTAATGCAATAATTTCATTCTTATCAGCAAAATTGCATTTTCCGAACATGAGAACAGGTGTTTATTTGATTTTTAAAAAACTATAACAATAAACATTTCCTTAATATCATATTTGCAATATAGAATATTTAATTTAAATTGCGGTACCTTATATGAACTGCGGTAAGCATTATATGAATTTAGTTTTATTTATACCTCAACTGATCCTATATTATAACCTACAATAGGCCTATAGTACGCTGGTCCTATATATATTACTTATAGTCCTAATTTTACTAGTCCTAGATAATATAATAAACTGGGCCTATGTAATACTATAAGTCCTATAGTGTTGGTGCTACAATAGCCTATTGGTCTTATAATAAGCTGGTCCCATAGTACTGGTTCTATTAAACTGGCCCCCTAACATTGGTCCTATCACTCACAATATATCTATAAAAATACATTATTTACATATTATATATAGCTGAATAATCAGTATATCATAGTTTATTATATATAGAAACAATAACAATTAATTTGAAGGACAACTGTTTATAAACCAATCACATTACCTGGGAAAGTCTTGTAAATACTTTTCCTCCATGTTCCACCACACATTTGACTACTGTTCCCTCTGCATGCTCTACGACACTCAGTTTCCCCTGCTTCACCATGTTTGTTGTATTCAACACCACAGTAACACTGGTCAGTAGATTGTACTCCTGCATATGGCTGCCCTGGAATTAGTAAATTACTAATCGATCTTTATAAATATAACAACACGATAAATCACAAAACACAAATTTTTTATAGTTCAGCTACAATTGGCAGATTCAAACTTAAATGCCTTTGTTGTGTTGAAATGGAAGAATACTGAAATCGATGAAAATTAAAAATAAACGTTTTCAAAGAATCAACATCATTATCAGGTATACTGCAGTTACTTTTTTAAAAATTATAAAAAGATTTACCTTGTATACTGCAGTAGCCAATACAAAGCTCTACGGTCATCAAACGAGTTGAAAATGCTATGGGTAACGCTCTGTTCCTAGAGTCCTTGTAACAACCAATCAGCTGGTTGACAGTGTACACCAGATTCCAACACAGCCAGAGTTGCAGCAGCACTTAAATTATACAACTAAATTAGTCAATTATTTATAAAAAAAAGTTTGAACTAACAGATGCAAGTATTTAAAAAAATAAAATTTAGAATAAAAAGTTTGAATAAATAAAATTAAAGCAAAATATAAAAGTATAAAAAATTTACATAGTAAGTTGAAACACATTTTTTTGTTTAGATATAAAAAACAGATATAATAAACTACATTGAAATTGACATTTTGAAATTTTTTAAGTTAATAAACATGTTTTTCATATTTTAGATCCTACGAAGCTAACTGAAACAACCCATATCTTACCAAGCCTTAGCTGGCAGAATTTCATTATTACTATGTCTAACCAATTCAGTCTTCAACCATGTAGTAGATTGGCTTTGAGTTTGTAATAACTTTTATTTCTAGATTAGAGATATATTTTGGAATGTAAAATACTTTAATTAGTTTGCACATATGTAAGATACACAACTTGGTTTGCCTGTGAAATTGCAACACTACTCCAACCTTATCCTAAAAGGCCTAGACTATATATTTATTTTATGAATCTATTTTCAAATATAAGGATACAACTTGTTTGGAAAAATAGATCAAATTGTTAATGAATCGCAAAGTAAACGGGGAAATTTAATTGATTACAAATCGCAAACATCCCGCATCCAATATATACTGCACACTTTGAGCCGCACAATTATAAATTGTATAATTAGTTTTAATTTTACTTTAGGTAATATTTTAAACAATTTTTTGTAGCAAAATAATTTCTTATAGACATTTTCTTGAATTAATTTTCGTCGACATGTGTTATAATGAATGATATATTTTGATGTTTTTAATAATATGTTACTTTATGTAACATATCAACAACTCATATACTAGTATTTGTTTATTAGATCTGTCTATAATTTAGAATGAATCGGGATAAATTGTTCTACATTGTATGGGTATGCTGCCTTAAGATGGAGTTTCTATATTTTTGCTATAGTTGGTGCTTATAAGCAAAACATATTATTATGATTATCAATATAATTATTATTATAATGGTGTTATAACATTGACATATATAAAATAATATAAATATTGACTGATTACATCATTTTAGGTAAATGTTGAAACAAAGATTATACGTAAAGATATTACTTTTATAGTTGTTTTTCATTAATTGGTGTATCTATTATGACAACATGCATTGAAATTATTCGCCCACTCTCAGTTACACAACAACTTTATCATAACAGCAGGAGAATCGCAATGAAACATGATACCAACATTTTATCGTCTATTAGCGTGAAATATTTGACAAAGTTAAACATTATCAGACACTCAAATGTTTACTGTCACTATTAGCATGAATATAGATTTTTCATACTTTTTATGACACTAATAGCATGAATTATCTTTGTAGTCTGTATTTATTTATTATAAATAATACATATACTTTACCAATTTTCTATATTCGACGATCTTGCTCTTATAACACACTTTACGTTACTTAATAAAAGCAAAGTAAATATCATAAGTATATCTCTTAAGTTGCCGACGCTTTAAACTGTAAGAACAAAATTTTCAACATGGAAATAATAAGGAGAAGTCTATAAATGAAAGTTTTTGTTGTATGACGGCATTGTTATAGGCTCTTTCAATAAGTTTACTTCGTAGATGCAGCTACAACAGTAAGTTAGTAACAAACTTTAATCATTTTATAATAGAATATCATTTTCTTAAATTACATAATACGAACAGTTTCACTTTTCATGTGGTATATAGCTGATTAAAGGACTACATAGAGCTAAGAAGCTCTGAACATTAGTGAAATTAGTATTTCATTATCAGAAGTGGTTGGTGCGTGTATATTAGTAAATGACTGTACTGTATTCCATGTGTGCGTATAACTCTTGAAAAGACTCTAAAATTATATATATATATATATTTGATACTGATACAATTTTGGATATAAAAATAAACTTAGATCTTCATTTTAGCGACTACAATATTGTTTCACGCAGTGCAAGCTACGATCATCAGTTCGTTGTGTGTACGGTTGAGTGCTTTTGTTTTGAAATTACTCAAGCGTACACACAACGACCTGATGATCGTAGCTCGCACTACGTGAAACACAGGGCATAATTTCACAGTATCTCGACCTCAGACATAACACTTATGTACCAATACGAGATACATCACATCATAATTAAATGTTGTCTATCGGCAAAAATTTTGCAGTAGCCAATCATAGTACTATAACAGGGCAGTCTGAGTGTAGTATCTCGTTTATCGGCATAATTATAATAGCCCGTAGTTGAAGATGGAGTTGGAAGCTTTTCAAATACCTCCCGCATATAATAGCATTTATGCTAGTCCTTAAAACTAAATAAACATTATGGTAGACCAATAATCATGAAAGCTCTACTCAGTTGTAACTGGAGGATTTGCAGCACCACAATACTAAATTTCTTGCATTGGAGGTGCTTAGGCTGTGTTGTCATAGTTATATGTACTTATTGGGGCTTGGTATAAAATTAAACCTGACAATTATAACGATTAAAGTATTATTGCTGTGGTTTCAACTGACCAACTTTGGAGTTATTATCTCGATTCTTTGTCAGGAATGGTTAGATAATTTCATGCAATAATGAGTTTTGGCTTTATATCATTATAAATATCTACATTGATGGCAGCACTGAGCTAGAATTCTAATATCTTTTCAAGCTCATTGGGTGGCAGCTTATCGGCTAAATTTTATGCAGATATTGAATAATGTGGTTTGATAGTTATGCTATATTGTTAGGTTCACAAGCATCTTTAAAAAGTTATAATTATTGCGTTGACCATAGGTCAAAAAATTACCTAAAGAGAGGGCAAACAACTCCAAAAGATTGTTTTCGCAGAAGCAAGTAAAATTCAGCTAAACTGAATACTCCAACTGATCAACATTTTGATCTATTGAAAATGAAGAAAAGTTAAATATTATTATACTATTCTAATCATGAATAGGCACAAGCTAAAAAGATATTTATTTCAAAAAATATAAAAAGTAAAGTAACACAACAATGTTTGCAAACGCAGACCTAAAAATGTGAATATTCTAGCTTGAAATTAAGTCTGAAATTCAGACTTTTCTAGGTTGAATTGACTTTAATTGACTCACCAGAAAAAACAATTAATAAAATTATAAAGACAAGCATATAATGAAAAATGTAGTTCATTAGCAAAACTGGAGGAAAGCACTTTTTTCTAGAAATTGTTCGATTACATAATACATTTTTGTGCAAATGATATTTTTTAATGAAATGAAACTGTTGTATTGTTTGGCTAGATGAAGTTTCAAAAGTATTTTTAATATTTTCTCAAATAAAGTAGACATGCACTCCATTTTCACATTTTTTGGCAAAACATATGATTGGGATTCAGTAGTCAATCAGTTAAGCTTGACACAAGGAGTTGTCACATCCATCCCAAAGAACAAGACCATCTACAATAACAAACATGGAAAGTACTTAAAATTACATTTAAGTTTACAATAATCCTTAAAATATATGTTGCCTTCTGCAAATGCTAAATAAAACACGATGTAATGCTATGTTTACTTAGACTAAATCTTGCTGACTTACAATGAAATTCATTCATTTCAATTTGAAAATTCCTGTCAATAACTTGACTCTATGCTAACAACTAATTGTAATACCAAAATCACACTGCTACTTTTAGTTTAGGGAATTTATTTTCATTATTAGTTCAATATTCAGCAGAGGTTTTTCTTTAATGAACAAACAATAGGCATACATGCAGATGAAAGATTAGGTCTAGTGAATACTAATTTTGTGCCTAACAAAAAAAAATGAAAGACTGCATGAAAAACTAACAACTCTAAAAAATTGCAATTTGAATGAGGCTCAGGCTTTTAGGTGAGCAAGAGTAACCAGAAGAGCTACTTTAATGGAAGAAATTACTGACTGATTGTGTAGTTGCAGGCTGCATGATGTGTTTTGATTGTCACAACCACTTTTGAAAAGGGAAAATCCATTAAATTAAGACTACTGGCAAACAACGGAACGATAAGGAAAAAATACCAAGTAGAAATTCACTTCTCAAAGCAAACTGTAGTTAATACATTATAGATGCTTAGAAGAAGCAGGCAATAGTGAATGCTATATAGTGTAGATCAGGATTCTATACAATGACAAGTAAACTGAAATTCCAGTGCACTTTGAAACTACTTGTAAGAATGGGCTTAGTGCTTTGTAGTGCCTTGAAAAATTTTTCAAGTCTAATTGGCACCATGCTATTAGAATTCGCAGAGAGATGACCCTTTAAACTTTCACTTTAAACTTTCACTTTAAACTTTAATACCTTCACGATTTTCAGTAAGAAATTCAATTTATCTAGGTCTGAAATTTCACCGAGTTGCATTGCAAGCCGCTGGTAAAAATGTTTAGTTTGTGATAACTTAATCAGCTGATTTCAGAATAACAATCATTGGGAATGACATCTTCATGTAGATATAGATATTTATGCTTATAATTATATCGGCTGCCTTCATCAATCATCGATACTATGCTGCCAAATCAACTAATTAATTACAGTTGGAAACTTCAAAGGGCATTGAATAGCAATTAAGCAAGTTATACTTTTAATATTACAAAAATAACTTATGCATCAATATGATTTAAAACATAGGTGGGCACTCCGCTAGTGATATTAACTGAAACTGGAACTTTTTTCATGCAGGAAAAGCAAAAACGCACCTCAACAGAAACCCAAAAATTTCCAGCACACTTTATGCTTTGACAACACGCACACAATAACTTCGTTTATGGTACAAACCTTTTTGTTGATTGTTTTCCAACATTTTCACTAGAGCAAAGCCGAAAGAAATTTGGAAACTGCATAATGATGCCAGCCATCGTGGCATCATCTTCTCTGGAAAATTATTGACAAATCATCACCCAAAAACTTCAGCAAAGCCTCCATCAATAGTATGTAATACTTTAGGTGACACTAAAAAGAAAGAGACAATATTTTCGTGTAATTTAACCCATCAATAAACGCATCAATAGTTAGTGTGGCCACGGTTTAAACCTCATTAATTTCATGCTATTTAAGGCTTTTACAACTTAAAAGATGTAATTCATCTGCAAGAGAAATGTTAGGTATATGAAATGAGTAGAAGTGCAAAAGCAAGCAGGTATTAAGGAAGGAAGAGTTAGTAGGTGTACTTTGACTTGCGATAAATCAATGTGATACCAGATGTGAATTTTGAGGTGTGTTTACTCCAATCTCACTGAAAAGGTAGAAATAGCTAAATTTACGAGACACACAATATTTTTTAAAATACTGCACATTCATTAAAACTTTATAAAACTCTAGTGTGAAGGGTGACTCACACTTTTAAACCGTCGATGAGCTAAGTTGTAAAAGTTTGATGAGAACCTTTTACTCTATAAATTTATGCAATATAAAATACTTTCCACATATTCAACAGCTACGAAGTTTTGTTGAAGATAAACTTCCTCAACAAATATACAGAAAAAAGCTATTTGAAAGCCAAATTTCATTAGCATATTATAAGATTATTTGTGTTTCATCTTTATAAACAATGATTTAGTCATTTAACGGATAACTAATGATTTCACTTTGTTTTTCATTCAATAAAAACTAAGTGTAGTTGGTATTAAAAACAGCTTTCATATCTCACTTTTTTTCTCACCCTAATCTGCGTAGGCAAACAATTGGTTTGTTTCAAACACCACAAAAGTAAAGCGTGACAGCATAGCCAGTGGAGAAAACAATCATCTATACTGCTGGATCAGTGGCAACTTGTGAGTGTGTCAGAGTAGTGTCTTGTTGTGTGACTCTACAAATAAATTATGAATTTGAATATACTACAAAGTTGCAAACATTGTTTTAACAAAACACAGCATTTATTTGATATTATATGTAAAGCTCAAGTTGGTATAATATATATTAAATCAATTTTAGCTTTCCTTTTGGATACTCTGAAACAAAATAAAAAAATAAACCAAAATTGGGTAAAGCCATGCAAACTAGAGAGAGAAAGGAGAGTGGGAGAGGGGGGGTGGGAGAGAAAGGTTAGGAGAGAGGATGGAAGAGAGATGGGGTAGAAGAGAGAAAGGGAGAGAGTCAGAGAGATAGTGGAAAAAGGAAGAGAGAAAGGTTAGGAGAGAGAGAAGGTGGGAGAGACGGAGAGTGGGAGAGAGAGAAGGTGGGAGAGACAGAGGGTGGGAGAGAGGGAGGGTGGGAGAGAGGGGGAGAAAGAGAGAGAGAGGTTGAGTGGAAGGTGTGGGAGAAAGAGACAGAGAGAGGAGTGAGAGAGCTTCCAAACTAACACCATTGACTCAAAAAATGTTGATAAAAACTGCAGCAAGTCTTTAAAAACGATGCTAGCAAGTTCAAAGCTCACTAAAACTTTCAAAATCAATAAAATGTCAAGTTCAAAAAACTCATCTGCGAGCAAAAAATAGTTACAGAGACAACCAGGTATTGGGCAAGAGCCAGCTAATAGGAGTACCTTTTTAGATAAACTGCATGCAGGCACAGTGAGATAGCATCGGTGAGTTGTGTCTTCATTTTAATTTCCTAAAAATGAACATAAACAAATGCTAGTAATGAAAGTTTTCAGGGTTATTAAGGGTGCAATTTTATCACTAAACATCATAGCAATAGCAAAAATTGCTCAGTACAAATTTAAGAAAAATTTCTTTTATCCATTACATAATACCCGAAATCAAATCCATTTATTCAATTCATCAAGCTGAAAAACCAAGAATAATCAGAAAGACAGTAAAATCACTTTCTAGTAGCTTTAGATCATAATTGTTGGGTTCAGCTCTTAAGCTAAGACACCGATGCACTGAAATACGAAAAAGATCAGCATACTTTTGACTGTCACAAAATTTATTTTACGAGCAACAGACATTTTAAGGTCACCCGCCACCCGCGCAGGACCACGTTGGTGAAAGGTGACCAGATATTTTAAGGTCAATCAAAATCAAGCAAAGTTCATCGTCATATTGCTTACTGCTTAATGCTGCAGCTTATTTTTGCTTACCAAGTTTCTTTCTGCAGAATAATTGTAGCTAGCTTCTCGATTTGCCATCTTTATTCCAGTCCAGCTTCAAATGACATCTTGATCGTTGCAAATATCCATGCAAGCTAAAAAATATTTATCAATCAGTACAACAACAGAAATACTTACAATGATCCAAATATTACTATTACATTACTATAACATCACACAGTAACACTATGTTTATAATTGTAATACGGAAGCATGACTTTGTGGTAGTTTGATATGCTATAGCAAAAGGTAGAAAAATCAACTGAAAAACCGACAGAAATAATCAAGTACAATTAACTAAAGTAAATAAACTTACTGAATAGTAAATATTTTACTATACTTAGTGAATTGATTTACTTCCACTAGGTTTACTTTCATGATTAAATGCTTCTGTCTATTTTCCAGTTTATAGGAATATATTAAAAGTGAAACCAATTATAATTACTATTACCTTATCTAGTTTTGACTATATATTTTTCACAAATATAAACATAGTTATATGCGTATTCCTATTGTGACTGCAGATACCATTGCGGTAACTGAAATCAAACTTCATTCTACTTCAAGTTTCAAACATTGTCCCAGTTCAAAGACTAACAAGTAAATAATTAATAACTGTGAAAGCTCCAATAAGTTACTTCATTATTAAATAAGATACAACTGATTCTACTGTATATGATACTATGGTATCTGTATTAAATTAAAACATAATTATGAAAATCAAAAGTTGTATTTTGAGCACTTATATTATAGTAATTAAATTAACAGCTTAAAATAGGCACATTAAACCATGATTGGAATTTTTATCCATTTATCTTTATAATTATATTTATTCTTTATTCTGAAAGTTGACCCAACACTGGTAACAAAACTAAAAGTAATTGATTAAGTATGATTTATTCTTCCACACTTTACCATTATATTTAGTCTTCCTGACTTTCAGTCTGTCATAGTGATTACTACTATATGAAAATGACTTTGACTTAGGAGTCATAATTATAGTCACAGTGTTGATAAGTCAACAGTGTAGGATTAACACAGCACTAGACTAGTACTACCTCCAGCTTTCAAGTTTATGTTAGGGTATCTCTAAGACTAAAGAGTAACCCTAATAATGTAAGCAAACAGCAGTGAGTAATAAGCATGCTATTCAACTTCAAGTTTCACTAGTACTATAACCAATACCACATGTATTTTAAAAAAATTATGTAGCTGGTGAGTGAACTATAAAATTAAATAGGGATCAAACTTTGAGCAATATTAATAGAAATAATATTAGGACAGAGGTTTCCAATTATTAGTATGTGAAACCAAAGGGGAATGGATAACTACTATTAGTATTATTACATTTACTTTATATTTAGTTTTACCAGTTCGTATTATGATTATCTTACTTTGAATTGTAAAGTATAATAATTATAATATTCATAGTAGTATATTTATATTAGTAATTATTATGTATATTAGTAAAAACATTTGTTTTAAGTTGCTTGTTTATTAAATTATTCTAAATCCTAATAACGATAATCCTAATATTAGTGATAATCATTATGCTCATCACTGTCCCCAAGTGCTATCAGTATGACCATCGCAATGTGAACCTAGACGTGAATGTAAAAAGGCACTGCAAAACAGAACATGGGATGGAGGCAGATATCCATACCATAATACAAATATCGATATTGAATTTGATAATCATAATTATTACACAAATATAATGATAATAACTACAATGATCAAAAATAAATAATACCAAAGAGTTTTCGAATTACTATTCATAAAATCAAATATCACATTTATAAAGATATAATCGTATCTATTATTAAATTTAAGTCAATTATACTAATAGCAATAGTAATAAAAATAGAAAAAAGAATCATTGACCAGGAGTAGGTGCAAAATAAAAGTCAATTTTAAGACAAAGAGTAAGAAAAATACTAAATCGATATTTAAAATTACTTATTTTTAATCTTAGTCACTTACAGTCAGTCTTAGTTTAATTTTTACTACTAAGTCTTTAATTTCAAGTTCATTTTGACAATAAACTTGAAGACTTTAACTAAGAATATGTATAATTCAAAATTCCAAACTGGTACAAGTAAAAGTTGCTACTGAAGCTTTGTAATATTATTTTAAATTATTGGTATGATAGCATTATATTTTGATTCATAGCAATACTGATAGTGACAATTTCAAACATACCCATACCATTACTGTTACAGTTTAAGTTACTATTGCCATTGTGATTGCCGGTAATGAGTAAATATAACTTAAATTTATATGACTATTACTATTACTATTAGTATTACTATCACTTTCAGTACCGGTCTAGTATCAGTATCACCTTAATTCAAAATCAATGTATAATTTATCAAATTACTTTTATATTATCATTTATCAATAATATGTCTATCACTATGATATTATCATGATATTGATTTTTAATTTAAACATAATAAAATCATAGGTATAATCATAATGATAATCATAATGCTTAATTTTACTTTTAGTTCAGGTTCAATGATTTAAGAGTAAGTGAAAGTTACTATAACTATTGCCATTGTGATTGCTAGAAATAAGTAAATATAATTTAAATTTATATGACTATTACTATTACCAACACTCAGACTTACTCGGACTCACTCTGTCTCTAACTCTAAGTCTGAGTCTCACTCCACCAGAGTGAGAGTGACACTGAATTACTATAACTATTAGTATTACTATAACTATTAGTATTACTATTAGTATTAGTATTAGCAAAATATATCAACCTTATGATTATCTTATTAGTTATTACAATATGTTCGGCATTGATGTTGAACTAAAAATATTAATAGTTATTACAATCACAATGACAATGCCAATATGATCAAAGACAAATGATTCCAAGCAGTTTCAGTTTGAGTTGAAGGTAAGTTATAAATATAAGTTGAAGTAGTACGTAAGTGGTAGTTGATACTGATACTATCAGTGATAGGTCTATACTCCATACCAATGAACTCAATAATATTACCTATATATTACCATAAACTATATTACTATTATTATTACCTATAACTAAAATATATTCTTTCTTTTCCAGCTCAGTGCTTCATACCCTCTACTTAGTCTAATGCCGCGCACATGACGAGAATGTGAGGTGAAGGTCACTCACAGCTAAAATCGCCAAGGATCTGAAATCCATCACTAGTAGTAGTAGTTCTAGTAGTCGTACTACCAGTAATCTGGCTTCGCTATGACACTACGAATTGAATGTTGACAAGACGCATGCATGTTTGCTGTTGGTAAACTAATTTTTACTGAATTTTAATCATGCTAAGCTGCAACCTATTTTCTAATAAAATAATATATTCAATAATAATATAATAAATATAATAATTATCATTATAATATTTTATCATTTAATTTTATAACTTTTACTTTTAGTTTTAGTATTTTGGTTTTACATCGAAATTTACATCATTATGATTATCATTATGATTACAAAATGAAAATAATTATCATTAATCATTACCTTTTAATTTATGATTATAATTAATGTTAGAATTACCACAATTACAATCATAATGATAATCATAATGGCATAATGCCAATGATAATCACAATCGTAACACTA
This sequence comes from Bugula neritina, assembly GCA_964035545.1. Taxonomy (NCBI): domain Eukaryota; kingdom Metazoa; phylum Bryozoa; class Gymnolaemata; order Cheilostomatida; family Bugulidae; genus Bugula; species Bugula neritina. Next base: position 15,592,793 of record OZ037767.1, read on the forward strand.
ATAATAATAGTAATAGTCAAACTCAAGGATTGAGCCAATGATTCAGATTGTCTAAATTTAATTAAATAAATTTCAGCCTTGGGTTTAACTTTACAGTTCACAATTTTATTTTACATTACGACTGAGAGTCACAGTAAGACTAAGAAAAAGAGTAAGTCATACCTTTCTTGCAGTTATTTTCAAAGTTTGTAGTTGTACTGGTACAGTAGTAGACCTAGTAGTAGTACTAGTAGTAGTAGTAGTAACAGTACTATTAGTAGTAGTAGTAGTAGTAGTACTAGTACTAGTAGCAGTACTAGTACTAGTTGTAGTACTAGTATCAGTGGTAGTAGTAATAGGACTGCGATCTTAGATGTAAGTCTAATGAAATACGAATAATAATAGTATAAGTATAACTTTTACATATTTAGTTTTACTATAAGTGTAAATATAATGAGTAATAGTAAAACTCAAAGTATATACATTAACTCAGTTTAGCATTAATGATAAAATATAATAATTATAATAAAGTAATATGATCACCATTACGATTATAATTAAAATTCTTAGTAACACTTTTATGATACTCAGTTTAATTTATTAATATTAAACATTAGTTTGGCTACCACAAATAACTAATAAGTGCTACTATAGGTAACTGTAAAGATAAGTATAAATTTAACTATAACATAGACTATCAGCAATAATAATATATCATATTGATATTAAACTATATATGGATAATGCAAATCATAGATCATACCTCATGATAATTATTCCTAATGATCTTACTTTTTATATGCTGATGCCAATAAGTAGTAATTTTAAATTTGATAACTCATGAATGATGAATAAGATAACAAGAATAATACTGGACCTAGTAATACTATTAGTCCTACTACTAGAATTTTATTATCTTATATTTGTAATACGCTTCTTTTAGTAATACTGCTGGTCAAAGTTAGTGTTAATCATATTTATAGTTAAATGTTGAAGGAATAAATTAGTTCATAACATAAACATTTCACTATGTGAATATGAAATTTAATATGAATATCCCAATTATACTTGCTGTTGCTCTTTAGAGACTAGAGTTATAACTTATAACTATGATATAATAATGAATACCATTATTTTAACTAATCATATTACTCAGCTAATGTTAATGATAACTGTAAGTCTAAAAACCATTACGGTTATAGGTATCACTGACTAATATTATTAATAATATAATCATTCGTTTTATACTTGTACCTATATTTATATTTATACTTATACCTATTTTTATACTTATGATCATATCTATACTTTCACGTATGCTTGTACATTTTACTCATAGTATCAGGGTGGCAATCGAAAAGTCATAATCGATATGCTAATCTAATAATAGAACCAACTGCACTATTATTATTATTATTGTTGATTGACCGTAGTTTTTTAGCTGGTGTAACCTTTTACCATTGGCCTAGTTATACTAGGCTGAAATGGCTAGAACTTTCCTCAGGATGTGAGCTTATCCTGATCCTAGTAAGGGTGTCTGCTGAATTAATGAGCATTTGTTTTCAGCTACTCCAAGTAGTGTCAGCCAGTCTACAATCTTGTATAAAGCTCCAAAGGCTCCAGTTACAACGGGATGACTTTTTTGATGTTTTCCAATAACAGGGACTGTGATATCAATTATCGTTGTTTCAGCATTATGCTTGTCAACTACTAATATATCGGGTCTCCTAACTTTGATGACTACGTCAGTGTGTATGTTAAAATCTTACAAGGTTTTCACATTATCATTTTCCAGTACTTATTCTGCTTGATGGCCGTACCAATTCTTACTTTTCTGAAACCCACGAAGTTCACACAACTACTATTGAAATTATCAATGCCAAAAGGTTGTGTTTTTTCTTATATTCTCCTTCTGCTACCTTCTCAAACTCACTCAATACGTGCATCGAAGTTTTGTCTCTTGCGTTACACATTCCACACTTCTTGCTACCCTGTTCTCTCATCCTAGCCACTTTATAATTTCTAGTAGTGAATAGTTGATTTTGCGCAGCTGTCAGCAGTCCTTCTGTTTCCTTTTTCAGCCAACCATACTTCAACCAGTTCCAGGAAAATGCTTTCATGTCTTCTACCATTTTGATGTATTGACCACGTGAAGCTTTTCTTTACACTCATCAGTTCTTTCTATCACTTTATCATTATTTAGTTCTACCGCTGTTCTGTCTTTTAGGAAGGTATTCAGTGTGGTGTTTCTATCAGTCTATGTTATATTTAAGTAGTCTGACATGCTGCAGTTTTCAATCTTTATGCATTTTTCAGTTGACAACATTCTTCTACCGCCTTCCCTTCTGCTAAAATACAGCCTGCCTACATCTGCTCTCGGATAGGGTGCACGGTTTGTTGTCATTAGCTTCCTTGTCTTTCAGTCTGTATTTTTAGCTCATGAAACAGTTCAGTCAAGTATTCTAGCTGTGTAATGCACTGCTGTTACTGCCCATGTGTTTATTGCTTTGATTGTGTTCTCACCATTCAGTTTTGAATCCAGAACTTTTCTTATTTGTTTGTAGTACTCCTTGATCTTATTTTTCATTTCATATATTTGTATTCCATCAATCTCAAGAACTCCTAGATATTTATACAGCTTCTCACCCAGATCTTTGATTACCTGTTCATCAGGCAAACTGATTCCTGTGTCCTTAATTTTCTTTCCCTTTCTCATAACCAGTGTGGCACATTTTTTAATCCAAATTTCATTTCTATATTCCTTGTGAAAATCCCGGCAGTGTTTACCAAAGCTTCCAGTTCCCACTTTGATTTCCTATTTACCTTCAGGTCATCCACATATAGGAGATGGTTTGTTTTCTGTCTCGTCGAAATTTGCATCATTGAGCCGCTTCTGTCATGCGAATCGGTAGTTGGAGAAAAGGGATAGAGATAAAGAGTCTCCTTGGAAAATTCTTAGTTTGATCTTTATTTCTCCTATCTTTTCTTCCAGGTATTTCAGTTGTGTTTTCCAGGTTTCATGCTTTTTCTTATCAACCTTATGACATTAATTGCTATTCCAGTTGTTTGCATCGTTTCTAAGATTTAATTTCCTTGTCTTTACATATGCTCCAATTTGTTGCTAACTTTATTTAGTCATTCTGCATTGGTATTATTTTTAGTTGGCTGACCCCATATATTTTATCAGAATGCTTTTGATTTTCGTGTCAGGTGCCTCTTTAGATGTACGTATTCATTTCCTCGTAATTCTTGATAAAAGCGCTTATCATTGTAAACATTGTGTTCTGATTATATTGATCAACTCATTCTGTATATCTGTTTATCTTCTGGCTTACAGCTCTCAGGTTTTGCTTCAGTTTTTCAATCACTACACCACACTCTTTGTTCTTTATCCTATATTTTTCTTCAACCATTCTTCTCAATGAATCATTGTAAGCTCTACTTTTTCACTCTGCTATTTTACTTAAGTCTGATCTAATTTCTTTTTATTTCTTCTGCAGTCGTATTTTCCATACTTGTACATTGTCAGTTTTTCTTTTTCCTTTTTGTTACACACTTGTTCTGTTACTATTTTTCGCACAAGCCATGGTGGTGTTATTAAGCTCAATGGTATTAATAATCTCAACACAGTTTAGCACATCATTAATCTGTTTTACTGCCTATAGTAATTTGACCCTCTCAATGTGCCCAAGGGCTCTTAGTGTTGGTCGATCATTAGATAGTTTGTTATGCTCATTTATAATTTTTCTACTAACACTTTTTCTACCTCTGAACTAGGTACTCTTAAAATTCTCGTGGCTGATTTATATGCTATCTCATGTTGTACTATAACATCCTCTATTTGCAAATTTAGCTCTTCATTATCTTCTTCACCAGTTGATGTGCCTAGTTCTTGCAAGGTTCCTTCTTCAATCTTATGGAGTTCTTCTTCCATAAAATGCTTGTGTTTCTTCATAGTTCTTGCTTAATCCGCTAGTCTCTATTCGCTGATGTTAAACTCTCCTCTGTTTTCCAGCGTTTGCACATTCTTTTCAAATAATTCTTTGATCCGGGTCTACAGAGCTCATACATTGTTTTTCTATAACCTCTCAATTTGGGTGTACTTTTGAAGCAGCATTTCATGACAACTTTGTTGTCTTCTCTTGAGTATCTTCTTCTAGTTGTACCATTAACGGGTTGACGGCCGTAGGTTGCCTGGCCCTCCACATACCCACTGCCAGACGAGACATGCCATGTTTAGTTAGACATACCATTAACGTCGTTGGCTTTATTAGTTCTATTTTAATGGATCATATTATTATTTTTAATTATTATTATTATCACTATCAGCAGCAAATAAATAATTTTATATTTGTTATTAGTTACTACTTATAGAAATTGAGTGCCACAGCTTGAGGGTTATAAAGTCAGTCTTAGTCAATGTAATGGGGATGCTGATACTGACATTTGGCTTTGAGCTCATAGTTAAATTGCTAACAACTATACCTAAGGATAACAGGAGTATTAAAATGTTAATTTATAAGGATTATAACCTTAGAGTGGAGATATTATTCTCAATTTATTTAGTTTTTACTTTACTAACTTTTATTTTATTCATCAACCTTACTGTCTATTTAAATAGCAAACTAAAGAATAATTATGAAGGCCTTTGAATTGAAGTACTTTTCTGTAGCTGATTAGATTTCAAGTATTAAAATAACATACTAAGACAGAATACCATTATATGAGCTAGATTAATAAAGTAAAGAAGATTTTTTTGTTAATCAAAATATAGGTGTCACATATGCCTATTTTTAAGATTATGTTCTTATATGTGCTGTCTTTTTAATATTTTTAAAGTGCTACATTTTGAGGGTAGCCTACATCAATATGACTGCCCTGTAATTGCTTGTCAACTATAAGAGTTAGACCTATAAACTGTCTCATTTTCAAATTATCTTTACTTTTCTAATTGATGTTAACATGACTATTCCTATTAGTATTTTGGTGTTTACCATTAGTAATGTTTGAACTAACATCAATATCATTGTTAATTTGTCTAATTATTCAAATTTTAATATTCATCATTTGTGAACAGTAATAAAATTTTGTCTTTCTTAAATTAATGTGATGCTAGATTAGCTACTCTAGCAAGTGTGTATTGTGCAATGAGTACTAATGCCATATTTTTGCACTTCTTGTTCTATATAATTTAGATTTAAGGTAACAATTCCTAAAGCTATCACATAATGCTGCTATCAGTTATAAAGATGTCACTGATCCAAACATTGAAAACCAGCTGAGTGCATGCAAGGTTGAAAACTTATTTTCTCTGGTTAGGTAAGTAGAAAGGTATTTGCTGTAATTTACAACTATTTTGTTTTCAACATCCTTGATGTTCATCTCTAAAAGATAAGTAGCACATAATGGTACCTGTTTTACTTAGCAGAAGAAATTATTGTCAAAGCTCTATTACTACATTTTAAATTGTATGACACTCTTTTGACTACATTTGATTTCATATCTCAAATAATTATATTTCTGATTCATGAAACTGTAACCACACACTTGAGAACAAAATAAATAATGATATGGAAGCTTTCTTTAACTTTGTCAATTTAGTCAACAGCCAATGACTGAAAACATGTTTTGTACACTATTGATTGCCTCTCTATTTCTGCTATAAGGCAGAAACTTTAATCTCAAAATTTAAGACACTGGCAATTCTTCCCAATAATCCGTTGTTCAAAACAAATATTTTTTGCCAAGTAATATAGTATTTAATTATATTTTTCAGTCAAAGAAATTTGTTTGGTTTCTTGTGTCATCTTGAATAGCTTGTTATTCATTATCTTTTTCTTTGTGTTATGACTATGAGTGTATATAACCTTTGCTGACAGGTTTTTCCCCCATCACTATATGTTTCTCTGTTTACTCTCTAACAGTTTTATTTCCGTTCATTTTTTAGAGTTTACTAAAATGACATGGGTGTGCTTTGTTGTGGCTCCTAATTGAGCGCATCCGTTGAGATTATTGGAAGTTTTGTTGAAACTGGGCTGAGGCCTCTTACTCCTAAAGGCAAGAATTTGAGTCATCTTAGCTACTTGTAGCATATCAACATCGAACAGCACCATTCCACTACTCTAAGCTTAAGGTTTTGGCTGCATTAGATCAACAGGTAAGTTTAATAGTTTGTATTTCGTACACTATTTCATGATGTCTGTTCAGCATTTACTTGGTAGCACACATTTATAGATTTTGCATTCTTTTAGTTTTTTGCAGTACAACTTTTCTACACAACTATTACACTGTTGTTGCTGTTAATTGTAGTTTATTCTGCTTGACCATGCAATTATTGAATTATGTTGCAAAGGTGATTGAGTCCTTTTATTTAATTTAGTACACACTGGAAATCTGCAGTTTTTAGCCATTTTTACAATTTAGCTGCTAATGAACAATGCTTTTTGCTTAAAATTAGTGAGACATCAAGAAATACACCTAAATAATCAAGGTTCTTCTTAATTTTGCATGATTTCTCATGTTTTTTCCTATTTATTCATTTCATTTGGATTGCCTACTGTTACAAACTAACCGTGGCGATCCCCAGTCAGAAGTTGCTGTAATTAGAAAAAAGCATAGGAAATCAAAGAAAATTAAAAAGAGCCTTGATTATTTAGGTGTATTTATTGATATTTTGTAGTTTCGGGCCAAAACTCATGTTCATTAGCAAAAACTTGAGGTCTTCAGTATGTACTAACTTAAATAAAATTAACCAATTGCAGTAAATTTCTGCATTTTCTAATACTTCTTAAATTTACACCTAAAATAGTGCTGTCTTAAGAAAATGACACTAGCTGCTGTTTTCATGTATGTGCCCCAATTGTATATAATGCTGTTGATTTGTTTAGTGCTTTTTCTATTTGTTTGTTATATAACTTTTCTTTTATGGTTGTTGCCAGCACCTAAAGCATTATTCATTAATGTCAATTAATTTCTACTCACAGTTTTACTGTTACATAGTTTATAAAGCCCTTGTGTCAACTTTTCTAGATATCCTGGTTAAAATTGTTCCACTTGATGAATGGCATAGGGCATATGCAATAGCAAAACAGTTGCAGGCTGTTTTGGAAAAAAAATTGTGCATATAACCTTTATTTTATACATGTTATTTAGGCTTCGGTAGAACTGTTGGAGAGCCTTCCTTTTGAATAAAGCTACTCAACTTCCTGGATTCTACTTTATTGACATTAACCCACTACCTACAAAACGCCTTGAAATTTAGCTAATAAATTATGTATTTTGTGATTTTTTTTAAATGTACAATGTTATGTATAAATTACAATCAGTTTATATATATATACATGTCTTTTACTACTTAGTATTACAGTGTAAAAAGCATTTCAGGGTTAACAATTTAATTAATTGACCCTAACAGTAATTATGTATAATACAGATTTGCAGATGCTTTAAATGAACCCAAAAAGCTGATGTTGTTAAACAGTGTACAAAATAGTCACCTCATATCAGCCAGACATGCTTAGTCATTACCTAGCATTAAAATCATATTATGAATGCAGTCAAGTTTTGATATGCATCCCTATTATTGATAGTTTGTGAACCAGCAATTAAATATCAAGAAGCAATATTACTAACCAATGTGCTGGTTAAAGAGTTTCAAGTTGTAGTTATAGTATCAAACTATTATAATGGCATAAAAACTATCAGTTAAAACATCTTATTAATATTTACTACAGGAATACATAATATTATAGGTGTGCTAAAAATCTGGTAGAAGCATCAATTATTTTAGATGTTTTGGATTTAGTATCTCTGTACTATAATGTAATATACAAAACATCAGGTGCTGTCTCCACAGTGCATTGATGGCATTAATGAATATTAATACATGCAGGCAGTGTTGGTAATGATTTATTGAAATAGGAGTCTAAAAACTGTTTAAACAACAATGAAAAGCCTGAGATTAGTCCAAGGAGAGGGGTATTTCAAGCTAGCAGATGAGCAATATAGATGCGAAAGTCTTGCCTAAAAATCATTATTGTTATATCTAGTCATTAATTTCTTGCAATAGATCTATTTCACTATTGAGAAGAACAAAATTAGCTAGTAAACACTGTAATAGAGTCAAGGCACTTTGGCAGTGCTAGTTTAAAATAAACCTGGGATAGTCGAATAGCAGAAGTACTTTTTGATGCATAATATAATTATGTACAGCTTAAGATTTTGCAATACTGTGTTTTCAGTGCGATATTAATTTCAATAGCTACATTAAAATAATGTACAATTCTAGCAAGTGATGCAAAATTTTCTAAGATGCTATGACTGTAGCAGTTTGCTACTAGTCTCAAGTAACAAACCAAATAGCCTTTCTTTGTGCCATCATCCAAATGCCAAACAAATAACTCATTCACTCTGTAACAACAAGGTGGTCTCCCAAGTAGATTGTTAGACATTTCAGGCATTAATAACCAAAAGCTTTTCACTTTGGCATAATTGTATAGTTACCCAGCTAAATAAATAATGTATTCATGGTATTGTAATTCCAAGCCATGCATTTATCTGTGAATGCAGCTAAGTATTTAATACGGCCATATATTTATGTACTATGTAGCAATGCCTAATGTAGCTGTCAAGCTTCTACTTATACTCATTTTAGTGATGCTTTACTTCTGATTACATGATTACAAACATAGCAGTTCAAACAAAATTATTTTAGATAGGAATAAATATAATGCTCCTAGCAAATGTTGTAAAACTATTTTCCAAAAACATATACTTTGCAAACAAACTTTTCAGAAAGTTATAATGCATTTATCATATTATTGTTTCATTTAAAAGTTATAATGATAGAATATTATACTTAAAACACACTCAAATTTTTAGATTCTTGTAATATTGTTAAACAAGAGTTAACAGTAAGATTGGCTGTAGAGTAGAATGTTTAGCTGTTTGTACTGAAGCTAACAAGTAACTGGCATTAAAAAGAGATGTAGATAAAAAGTGGCAGAATAACAACTGGCTTGTATATTGGTAGTGCAAAAAGCTGTATATAACAGTTTAAACAAATACCCATTAGAATAAATGGTAACCCAGTACTTAAAATGTGGTATGTCATAATACATATTTGTGGTGTATTGACTAGGCTAGATCAACACATAGCACTATATAATTGCTTTAGTATTTACAATTAGTTTGTGGTCTGGTGGGATTTGTTGATAGCCATTGTCTTTATTAACATAACAGTTTCATAAAATTAGCAGTTTTCCTTATTCACCTAGTTAATTTTTAAGATTTATGTACAATATTTACATATTAGGATATAAAAAATATCTTCAACCAGTGAATATCAAAATAATGATTAAAGACATATTTTACGTCATATTTTTGTGGCAATCTAAATAATAAGCTGGTCTAAATTGTACTTGTGCAAACAGAACCAGCTCATGAATATATGTTGTCTTTTTTTAACTTGACAGTTAATCTAATATGGATGTGTATTTTATACTTGCTTTTGTGTTTAAGGTGATAAAATTGCACTGGTAAGGTAAATAAACATTGCTTGTTTGGCATGCTTTTTCGTGGCATTGCATATTATGCTAAACTAATGGCCAGTTTTGCAGTAGCTTCACCATAACCTTCAAAACAATGCAAATATCATCTAATTATTGTAAGCTTTTTAAGTTAATTTGTTTAGCTATAAACACATGTAAAACTATTAGGCTATTCCAATTTCACGATATACATAGCTCTATAATTCTGAAAAACTGCTAGGTAAAGTGGAAATTAAACATGATCTATTCATTGCTAAAGTATTACAGCTATGAATAATATATATGTTATTACCTGAGTGATATCACAATCTTCACTTGCTAAGTTAGTTTAAATACAGGAAAAAAAAATAATTCTGGGGAAAAATTATATATGAGAAGCTGTTTTTGTAATAATTCCCTGCTCTAGAGTGGTTTTGAAGAATTGTTTTAAAGCAAAACTTTTGCATACATGAGATGAATAAAATCATTGAGAGTTTTATGAAGGTCTATTTGTGCATAGGTAGCCCTATGTCACAACTCAAGTTTTTAGATTTTATGTAATTTGTGGTGCAAAGTTGCAAATAAAAACCTTATTTTAATAATACTTAGACATATGCAAGCAATAAAGATAATGAAAAAAATGCTATAGTTGCTAATTAGCTAATATTACTTGCATATGATGCAAATATTTGTATGCATGCATGTTTAGTTTATTAGCATTGGTTAGATATAATTGAATATATAGATTTGATGTGGAAATTGAAGAAAATCAATATGTTGTGTTCTATATACAACAACAGTTTTTACATTGGTTTGTTAATTACTTCATAAATCATTTATTACTTCATGCAATATTTGTTCCTGCAATTTTGCAGAGTTGCAAAATGCATTTCAAAGACATATATTAAGTGATTTTAATTATACTAGAATTTTCAAACTAAGAATTTTTGGGGAGTTTTCTTCTTCCTAAGACATATGTGGCAATTGAACACATAATAAGTTGTGGGCCACAACTCCTTTATACAACCTTGCAAGAAATTATGCAGCCATTTAAATAGAAAAGGAATTATTGAATTTATTTATTCAACATTATTAGTATTTTATAAATATTTGTTGCATTTAATTAATGAGCATAAAATTTGTTTTACAAATACTGTAATTAACAGCATATGGTAAAAATATATTATATATACTGGAATATATTTTGTATTGTATTAGAATTAGGCTATAACATTGCTAATTAAAATGAGTTAATGGCTAAGTTTAAATATCTTCGGCTTATAGATTACATTTTTATGTGCTATAAAAGTTTAACTCGTTTGTTACGCCATTTCTCCATGCATAAAAGCAAAACTTACGGCAAGAAATCCTTAGCTAGAAAGATAAATAATAATTTACTTTAATTACATCAAAAGCTAATATCAGCAAGCACTCTATAAATAATGGGAATTTACCTAGCGTAATTTCTCTTAAACTAGCTAAGCTTGCTTGGTACTTTAATAAGTTTATTGGCATAGTGTATTATGTTATACTTATATATTTTTAAGACTTTAAGGAAAATGATGTTTTAGCTGCGTTATTCCTAATGCAAGCCTTATAAATTTACAATATATACTAAAATATTATATTTATAATTAGAAAGAAAACAAATTACTTTCATAAACTTATAATTATTGCATTCTGTTATTGTTAATGCTAGAATAACAAATTGAACACGGCATATGCTTCCATAACCAGATGCTTTTAAACGGATTAAAAATAATTTGTCAATTTCTAATTATGAGGAACAAACTCCTCGGTAGTTTCTACATTTGCGCATGATTTTATCAAGATAGGCTTGCTTTTGTGTCAACCTGTAGCCAGTGCAACTATACTTTATGTAACAAGTAAAACAGACTCATTTCAAAGTACACAGTCTAAAGGGTAGGAATTACTACAAAGAAAAGTGCCGGTTAAAAGTTAATTATAATTGGAAATAAAGTGAAATATCAGTCAGAAATTAAAAAGTGTCAACTAAAAAGGTGTATTGTTATTTCTTTTTGGCTTAATGAAAATGTTTTTTGAGGAAGAAGTACGAGAAACATCTAGGAGGGGTTCATATCCACCACTGGCGACTACCTGTTTATTGATGAAGAACTATCCAATGATAGTATAGTATTATGGTCTTTTGCCTTATAATTGGCTTTGATTTTTTTATGTCTAATTACGAGATACTAAACAGATGCAAAGTATGTTGTGCATAGGCAGTTTTTTTATGTCTCTAAACAACATTCTAGGAAAATATATACTGCTTCAACTACGGGCTATTATAATTATGCCGATAAACGAGATACTACACTCAGACTGCCCTGTTATAGTACTATGATTGGCTACTGCAAAATTTTTGCCGATAGACAACATTTAATTATGATGTAATGTATCTCGTATTGGTACATAAGTGTTATGTCTGAGGACGAGATACTGTGAAATTATGCCCTGGTTCTGTTATGGTTCAGTGTACAACCTATCAGTGTAATACATCTGAATCTGAACTCTATTCTCCACAATGAGTAGCAACAGCACATTTGGTGAGTGACTATGCATACAATACTTGTATTTTTATAATTCATTAGGCAACATTAAAGAGAATATTCTATCTTCAAATTTTGGAAATAAATTATATCTGTGAATAATTAAAAACATTTTCATCATTATAGTTAGAAAATCTTTTTAATGTTTTTCTATTTTTAGAATGTAACTATTAATAAATTTTATGTAACTTTAGTTTAGCTTGCAGAGCCTTTAAAACTTATTCTAATCTGATTCTAATCTACAAACTAGTTATACTGCAAATTGTTTGTATAATATCACAGTTATAACTCTTTCAGTACAACAATTGATTGTTTAAATTAAAAATACTTGCTTAGTACTAAATTGCAGTGCAATACAATAGTGTATTACATAGTTGAGTACAAAACAGGATGTATAAAATGCATTACACTATATTTCAATTTCAGACATTAAAAAACTCCCTTCAAAAAAGCGATACACAATAATATGGAGGAATTTTAACATTCCTCCACCTGCACACATAGCAAGACGATATGCTGAGATAATCCAACCAGAACCATACTATGATTATAATGAGTAAGTACTGCTTTACTGCTCAGTCTTTTTGTTGTAACCAGAACTTTTAGTCAAGCTGCTCTCTGATTACCAGATAAACTTTCTCCATATAATTATTTATAGTCTAGATCTGTCAGGTTTGTGTTTGCAAGGTTTAAATTAACAATAAAGGCATATATTTAGATATAGAAGTATTCCATGCATTCAGTAGTTCTATTAGATGATGGTGTAATTCTAAACTTTGACTGACAGAAGAGAAACTGTTATGAGTCTTCATAATAATATCTGAATAACTATTATTTTATTATACTTTAGAAAGATGACAAGTAACCTCCAAGATGGTGGACTACATACATATTATGTAATAAACTCTGATACTCAGGTGAAAAGAGAGAGCTGAATCTGCCACATGCTGATGAACTGAATTACTCAGTTTTCTGTATTTTATTAACTGATCTAAACAAGTTTCCTCAAGTGTAAAGTTAGCTGAAATGTCAAACCAGCATGTCACCATGATATTTCTATTTATATAACTATATAATTATATGATATTGTATATAAATATATAATGTACTATATTTTACTTGATTGTATTATTTGAACTAATAAAACTTTTTATTATCTTGTATATACCAGGCGGGCTGAAGTAGGAATGTGATTTGAATATATGTGCTTACAAATATATATTTTATTTCATCTAATATTAGATTGTAATCTTTGTTGCCTGCCAAACAAGCAACTTACAGAAAATTTGAGTGAAAAAATAAAAAGAGCTAAGACTCTATTTCTGTAGTAGATATTTTAATGACTGCTGCTTTCAAACATATGTAGTAACTGCTTTGAATTCAGCAGCCATCAGTCTGTATATCTGGTGTTAACGAAGAATATTTTTAATTTGCATGTATTATTATTTTAACACACCTAGCTAAGACTTTCTCTACATTTAAACATGAAATTATAATTGCAGAATCAACACATGCCAATAGTAATTATAACCTCCTGTAATATTCATTATTTTAAATTTTGCTTGCCCAAATAATTATAACGAAATTCTTAGGCCGATAAATTTTTACTGGCTTTATTCAGCTTTAACAGTACAAAAACCATATTTTGTCACTTGTGCTGCCTGTTTCTCTCCTAATAAACAAAAGTTTTGATTATTTTGGCATGGGCATGTTTCTTCAATGTTAAAGGTCTTTTAGGTAAAAGAAATTTAAGAGTTCAACAGTTTAATTTGTTTACAGGCCAATGAATGAAAATTTCGTAATTACGTATCATAATTATTATGTAATAAAATCTACTCTCAAGAGACTCACACCTTTGAAAAGCTGTATGATTGCTGGCCAATCTGTGAGGATTAAAAATTGAGAAACTCATAAAGCTAAAAATTAAAGCCTGTAAATATAAAGTTACATAATAGAGTAGCTGGTATTAGCTGGTAATTACAGTCAGTTTTGGTAAGTGCTGTGCACGTGAGCTAAGTCTATGGAATCTACTCTACTTATACTAAATTTGGTCCCATAAACAAGTTTTCAGAGTTTAGGTTGTCTTCAACACAAAGAATAACTCACTAACCAATCTTAAGCAGTATGATGGCTGCAGCAAAAGTCATCAGCTGAAGTCATCATATTAATAATTGAATTAATTGCTCCTTGCTTTATACATGCATAATGTAATTATTATATAATCTTATATTTAATCAAATATAACAAAACAAATATCGACTTGTATTGTATATTATGTTTATGATATATATAATTTGCGTTTTTAGAAAGGAGAAATTCAATAGTAAACATCTATGGAAGGGGAGTTGATGGTATGACAAAGGTTTGGAATCGTTCAAGTTCTTATGGAATGAGCTGCACTTTAGCGTAGGTAACTTACAACTATTGTTTACATCTCGTAACTAAGTAACTAGCCGCCACAATTAGCGATCCCTGACTCCGGCGCCAAAGGTTTCATTTGATTTAGTCAATGGACGTTTCCGTAGTTACCAGGTTACCAAGTGTCCGGCGAGTTTACAGATCGATACTATAATAATAGAAATAAAAATAATTATACTCTCGTGTAGTTTGAGTAATATCATTATTTCTCAAATTAATATGGTACTTTACCATGTTTACTGTCTATTTACATTATATTTATACTTACTCTCAGTCTTACTCTAACAATAACAGTAACGACTAACTCTTACTCTTAGTGAATTACTATCACTCTGTAACACACTAATACTAATAGTAATACTAATAGTAATAGTAATACTAATAGTAATACTAATAGTAATACTAATAGTAATGGTATTTGCTATTTAGTATTTAAGCGTGTCATTCTTTAAATTAAAATCATTATAATATTATTTAAAATTAAATAGTTGGTAATCTTTAACTTCAAATGTATAACAATAAATTATTGTTATAAACTCAAAGTTGAAGATTACCATATTAATCAAATGATATAAATTATTGAATATTCTATTATATTTATTATTATATTACTTATTCAAAAAGTTATTGTTATAATAAACTTAATGATTTTAATTGACTTCAAGTTTAGGGTCAAGTTTTAATAATGGAAAATTGATCTACTACTAGTACAAATTTTTAGATTCATGTTACACTTACTCAATTTGAATATCAGAATATCTTACCCATGGTACTAGTCAGTTAATAATCACAATGAATAGTAATCACTGCATGCAATCACTATTTACAATATTTCACCTTGCAAAGTCTTCTCACTATATTATCATGATGTATTCAATCGCTGTATGGTTTAATCCGCTTTTGTATGTATATAGATCTTCTCATCAGTTTTGGTAAGGAAAGTATTAGCTAGCGCCAAATCACTGCTTTTTGTATAATCTAGTATTTTCTCTCCATCATCATTCCTGACTTACCTTTATGCCATCTCTCAAAGCCCTCCAGTCTAACTGTTCAGTCATGTCCATTCCGGTCTCCTGCAAATATCAGTTGTTCTGATGCCGGGGTGCGTGTAATGGTTCCTTCCAGTTGGTTCCAGAATCGCTGCTCCTCCTGCTCTTTGCAACCCTGTCATGCAGGGCGCATATACGGTCACTATTTTGTATGTCTTCTCAGGTGTTATTAATTTCATTGCCATTTTTCTTTCAGATGCTCTCTTAGTTGCTATTACTTTGTCTTGCCACTCCTCACTAAGGCATATTGCAACTCAATTTCTCGGTCTTCCACGTCCACTATAGTATAGTTTATAAACAATTCCGATGTTTCTTGTTTTTCCTCCCTCTTGTCCTTCCTCCATCACGTTTCCTTTAAGCATTCTATGGGTATTTTTCTTTTATTCATCTTGTCTGTTACCTCTCTACTTTTTTTTTGTTAGGGTGCCTATATTAAGGGATGTCGACCTCAACTTTGTTTGCCTCTCTCGTTTTCTTTTCACAGCGTCAATGCAATGCATAAGTGCCATTGCGCATCGCTTCCGGGATATGCTCTAGTGTTAGCTGTCTATATTCTGATTGCCTCTGGCATAATTGTTTGTGGGGCATGTTTTCTTAAGGACTGGATGCTCTTCCTGATGTCCACCCTCTGTGTTTACCTGAGCTCGAGACCGGCTGTTTGCTCCCCTGGTTTGCTGAGCATTCAGGAAACATTCTGACTATCATGTATACCAGTGTTATTACCTGCCTTTGTTTAACATAGTTTTTCATGTTTTTATATGTATAGTTGGTTGTTGATGGTCTGGTTAAGACCTAGAACTTAATAGGACAGTCTTTGGTTGGGCAAGTGAAGGACAAACCTTCACAGATGTAGGTTAAATATTATGCTAAGAGTACGCATATCTTTTACAGGGTTTCCTTATCATATAACCAAGATGGCAGAATCCAGAGTTGTGAAAAAAAGACTAAACAATTCGTATCGCTGTGGGTATTGCTTGCAGTACTTCAACAAACTTGAAGATCCCAGAACTCTGCCCCATCTGCATGTGTACTGCATGAGATGTTTGAAGACTGACATCGGTGGTAGGAAGGATCATATCAGATGTGCTTATTGTAGGTGAGTTACAGTACATAACACAATATATCGTGTCATAGGCTTGCATATAATTTTCTCACTATTATCTAGGAGTTGTCTGATCTGTTTCTATGAAAAACTAACAATACTGTATATTCTATGTGAATTCTGGTTAAAAACTTGTGGATAATGAATGTATTTTTGCTAATTATTTAAATCCAATTTAAATGCTCCCACTTTTTGTACCCTCTACCCTCTATAATTTTATATAATAGAGTTTTGTTAATCATTGTAATTGAAGTCAAAGTTTTGGCATCTGAAAAGGTGTCTATTATTAAGTACTTTGCTTAGTAATTAACAATAAGTTCTCACTTTTATTAGCAGACAAAGTTTTAGCGAACAGTCTTTTTCATGGATCGATCGATCTGAGACAGTGATTGTGTAATAGCCTGTGGTCTATATAATGAATGTGTGTTGATGTGTGATGAGTATCTATTTGAGTATTTGTCAAGGACATATAGCTGTGTGTGTGGATGGAGTATTTCATTACTTGAGACATCATATTATATTATACTTCCTGGTATACTAAACAGAGATGACACACTGATTAATATATTGTAGGAAAGATCACTATGACATAACAGACCCCACTACTCTACCTGTCGCAAAGCATGGAGACCCCTTGGAATATAAATCTCCACCCAAACCTGAACCCATGCCTTGCGATGTTTGTAAAGATGGAACAGAAGCTGCCACGTTCTGTGTGGAGAGTCAAAAGAGGTTGTGTCAGCAGCATCAAGAAGTGAGTCTTTTTTACATCATTTCGCAAGATTATATCATGTCTCAAGATTGGTTACTAAACCAGTTCTGGTTTGTGTGTAGAATATTATTGAAAGGAAATGTTGAGTCTGTGTGACTTTTTATACTAAACACACAATTTCACAGTGCAGTGAGTCAACTATGACAGACTTGTTGGTGAAAATACAACCAACTAAACTGTTGACCTTTATTATACAGAATCACAGAGAGCTGATGGGAGATAGACATCAGTTTATTGATATTGAGGTCTACAGAGCTTTTCCCCAAAGATATACTACAACTGAATGTGAACATCATAAACAGGAACAGCTGACAGAAGTGTGTTCCAAGTGTCACCAGATATTCTGTATGAGATGTGATATGAAGACTGGCTGTAAAGATAAGACAGGTATTTACTTGCTGTTTTCGCTTTTGTAAAAAGAGACTGAGAATTATTACAAAAACATGTTATCTTTTATTTTATTATTAAAATGAGTTATGTAACAGCAAAAGAGGAAGTAAGTTTTTCAGACTGAGTTGATATAAATATTGAAACTGGATTTTGTGTAAAAAGTTGTAATAAACATGCTAACGGCTGGAGGTATTTTTCAGCAATAAGGTTTGTGTGAGACGGAAATGGATATATAGTGCAGGAGTTTATATTATAACTGTTTTGTTGAATATTCAGTATATTTCATCTTTCAAGTGTTTGTATCCTTAATAAGATGGTATAGGAATAGCTTTAACTCAGTGGTTTCCAATCTTTTTCATACCATTCCCTTTTTCATAGGTGTGTTTTATTGAGTTTCTCCATTTGCAAGATGAACACTAATTTAAATTTATAAACAAACTCTGAGACAAGTTCTTTTTTTAGTGATTTTTTGAGTGTAGGAAAAAGCACTTTGGTTTTGACATGAACCAGTGTCTGCCACAACTTCAGTTTAGCTTTGAAAGCAATGATACTGCTATTAAACGCAGTGAGTTGATGATTATATATTCATTCATTTTAGGTTTAGATTTTTTTAGTGGAGCAAATATATTTACTAGGTATGCAGTAAATTGTTTATAGAGATCAGTTCGACTGACAGCAAAATTTTCCTGTTGTTTTTTGCTTTAAAGAAACTTTTTAACCTCCATTCGTAGCAGGAGGGGTAGCAGCTAGAGTAGAGTGAATATTAGACACATGGATGTAGAAGTAAACTTAGATTATAGAGTGTAGTGTGGATAAATAAGTGAACTACATAAAACGGAGGTTTTATAGTTATACATATACATGTAACTTAGAATACAAGGGAAGCGCTTAAAGAGCTGGTAACAAACTTTGTGAATTTTTTAAAAATTACAACCGCTTTAAGCCCAAATTCTCCGCAAGGAGGAGCTCCCCTAAGGTTGGAGCTACTGCTTTAAATTTTTTAACTACATTATTCCAAGTGCAGTGAATAATGAGCTAATCATGTGACATCTTTCTAGAATGTCCCTTTGTGTGAATTAGTGCTAGAGAAAGGTCAGCTATGATCAACTCGGATAGCAATACTTGAGACAGAGTCCAACTGTTTAGTAATAACATAGTATCTGTATAGTGATACATCATCAACCTGTAGTCGCAGATAGTAGGTGTACAATATCATATCTAAAATATATTACTTTTATTATTAGTGTGATTTTATGTATACAGAAGAGACAGTAGCATTCCATGACTTGGCATCTTTGAGTGATTTGTCTTGTGAGTTACGAGAAAGTCTGACTGGTGGAATAGAGACTCTGTCTGAGAAAGTTGCAGAGTTGAATGACATCTCAAAGGATGCCTGGAAAGAACTGAGTAAAATAGAAGATAAAGTGAAAAAGATGGTTGCCAGAGTAAACGCTGTAGCTGATGCTCAGGTATGCGGACATGGTGATGTCATCTAATGTATTTCTGTTCGTCTGAAATTAGATTTTGCATTTGGTCTTTCAGTTGTAATCAGAAATGAATTTCATTTGTCATTAAAGCATTATCATCCTGTGTGCAAGTTGCAGTAGTCATACATCACATGTTACTCAGTGCAGAGGAACCTGTCAATACAGATGACTCACTCATCCTTCTGCAACTGTCAATCACTCAAACAGAAAGGTTGGCTGTGTGAGTGATTGACAGGTGTCAGGAGGAGGAGACTAGTCACATTATCTACTAACTTTCTGCTGTGTATTATGAAGTGTCACGTGACTGAGTCATTGTATTCTTAGTGGGTGATTAGTCACTTTCATTTCAAGTGTAGAGTTTGGGAGGTGCAGATGTGGTTACACTGTGTTACTATTTATTAGATAGAAAAGATTAGAAAGAGAGCTACAAACCTGAGGCTAGAAATATATGGATATTTGAAGATCTGCACACAGATAGTGGATAATTATAGAATTGAGCTGGCCTTGAGTAAGACAATGGGCAGACAGTCTCTGCTGGACACAGTACAACATGCAGTTGATAAGTTCAATGATGCAGGGATTGTGAGAGACTACAAAGAGATGAGTGGGAAGATGGAAAAGGCTACAGATATTGGTGTAATAGAGAAGTGTTTACTTCCAGACAGCATCTTGGTACCAACATGTAGGTGGAGTCTATAAATAGTAACACTAACTATAAATAACTTTCTGCTTGTAATCAGTTAAATTGCTTTCATTGAATATTTTAATAGGAGAATAAAGAGAAACCTCTGATAATTAGAAAAGTAGATAGAGTTTATTTATTAGATAATTAAGTTTTGTTCTACTCTCACATTATGAGACATTTCTGCAGTGTTTCAGAGTTTATGATGTATAAGTGAGCTGCTAAACTGTGTTATGCTGACTACCTGCTGTCAGTATTAACAAAATATTCTCACTTAGACCTGTGCATCACGCAGCAACTTGTAGTATAACTACAGACTGCTTGTATTTAAAATATCTTTTTATTTTAGGTTTGAAAAGCTGTTCCCCTTCTCCTCAGCTGATGAGATGCTCAAGTTATAGTATTGTTATTTTGTTGTTGCAGACAGTGAAGACAGTCTGGGACTGAAGCTGCTGCAGCCACCATCTTCTCTACAGTCTGATGGACTTCCTGTACGTGGAGCGTGTTACACAGTAAACATCTCAGCTGATGGACATCTTATGTGTGAGACACCAGTACGTGTAGAAGTAATAAATAGAGACACTCTAGATACTATCAGCTCAGTGAAGGACACCGACACTACAAAGTGGTGGGAGATAATCCAACCTGAAGGGGTGATGGTTGGCAGCTTCTATAACAGAAAGCAGAAAACAGCTGAAGTCTCACTCCTTGATCCGAACTCCTTTGAAAAGTCTCGCTCTGTCTACAAGCAGTCAGTAGATGGACTCTTCACTCACTATAGAATAGCTCAGCACTTCTCACTGCTCTATACTGTAGACAGTGAAAAGAAACAGCTGGTAGTCTGTGATCTAGTTGACAATAATATACAGAAGTTTCCTCTTCTTAAGATGGAGTACCCTTGGCCTGTATGCATCCTCCCAGACTCAACTCTCCTCATAGGAGACTTCGCTGTAGATGGTAACGTGAGAAGATATAAAGCGGAGAACACAACTCTCACTCTAATGTGGGAGTTTCCTCACACCTCAGAACCAACTGGTATTTCCTTTGATCCAACATCTGAACTGATTCACATCTGTACAGAGAGAGGACCTCTCCTCATCCTCTCACTTGAAGGTAAATATTGTGTTTATTATAGTAAGTTTAGTTATTTTATATATAATTATGTTGCAGTAAATAATATATTTTAATAATTAACAGTAAACAAATTCTACTCATAAGATATAATATTGTTAGTATTTATCATGTCACTGATGTTAATTTTAGCTAAAAGTTATGTAATAAAGACTGTAACATGCTGATAGTAGATGTTACATTCTTCATCACATGACTTATAGCTAATAATAATATTAGTGAATAATACTGCCTCCCTACAATAAGTTTATTTCCAGCTGCAGTAACATGCAGGATGTAAGCACAGGTAAAAGTGTATATTATATTGTATAGGTTTAAGGTGTATTCTGTGTAGTGTGCAGTGAGCTCTTAGTAAACTTTCCATTCAGTCTTCCTTTCCAAGGGTTCACCTGGTAGTGTAGAGGATAGGGACTCCACACTGCCAAGTGCTGCAAGGGGTTCAAACCCACCCATCAGCATGTCTATAGTTGGTATACTATGGAAGTGTTTTACAGTAGTTTTAGAGGTGCTTAGTCTAATAATTGTACAGACTGCCAGCTACACATGAGTTATGAGTTGTAGTTTGGCTTCAGTCTAGTGCTGCCATTGTGTTGGTCATCAGATAATTTAAAGATAAATAATTCAATACTTTTTGACCCGCCATTACTGAGACTATTGTAATTTGATGATGGCTGGTTGAGCAGTGTTTGCTGGTGGGACTTAAGTGGCTGTGGTTGGTTCTTGTCAAATATTTAATATGTGATAATGTTGGAGTAGCTGCAGTAGTATTAGAAATAGACATGTGGGTGTGTTCTTGCTAAAAGCCACAGGCTAAGTTTGTGGGTCAAGGTCAATACAGTAGTATAATGAGACACTATTTTCTACTCTGTTTGAATATTTACTTCACAGAGAGAAATATTAGTGTTAGAGTGAACATTAGCTGACAACTAAAACAGCTCGTTTTTTGGATCCCTAAATTGACCAGCAGTGAATAGAAATTAGTGTCAGGTACTGTTCACAGTGAATAGTATGTTAGATCAATGTTGATATAAAGAGTTGTGAAGTTGATTCTTAGTATTTATCACAATGAGCCAAGTTATGTTCAATGGTGATCTTATATATGTTCAATGGTGAGCTTAAATATTTTCGATGGTGATCTTATTTATGCTCAATAGTAATATTATATATGTTTAATAGTGATCTTATTTATGCTCAATAGTGATATTATATATGTTCAATGGTGAGCTTATTTATGCTCAATAGTGATATTATATATGTTTAATGATGATCTTATTTCTGTTCAATGATGATCTTAGATATGCTCAATGCTGAACTAAGTTATATTCAAAGCTGAACTTATAAATGTTCCATGCTGCTCTAATGTTTGTTGGAAATAAGCTTCTGCAAAAATTATTACTGATCACTCTGAACTAACTTGTCATAACTTCTAACCAGTAGGAGAGTATAGTAATGTGGATTTTATTGTATATGATAGTTGAATATAAGAAATGCAACAAAAAATAACTTCTAAAGATTAAAATAAGAAAAAAAAAAACATGAAAATAAGCATTTGCAGAATTTTTCTACAACTGTAAATTCAGTTAACTTTTCTCAATATTAGCAGAACCTGCTAAGACCATAGTGTGTCATTACATTCTTGCTCTGTAGTGTAGTGATAACCAAGCAGTTGTGGTGTGTAATGGTTAGCACACCTGTGTGCAAGTCCGAGGTCTGTGATAGTAACCCAAGTACGGGAGGGGGGGAAGGGGAAGTTTTATAACTAATTCTAGCGGTTAGTAAAGTGTGGTAGAACTCCGAGAAGAGTTGAGTGGTCAGGGAAGCTTGAAGGAGTAGTATAAAAAAGGCAGCTGAGTTCTTGAAAAGTGGGTAAGGTGTAGTGTCGAGAGCACCCAGTGACGATTGTAATGTAGTGGTGAGTGCGTCTGCTTGCAGGCTGAAGGTCTCAGCATGACTCAAAGTTTTGTAGTGGTCAAATTCTTTTTTGTGCTCCTATTCAGCATCTTTGAGTGTATGTTTTTAAAAAATGTTATGGGATCTACAACAAAAGATAAAATTTGGGTAATATTTAAACTGTATTAACATGAACAGTAAACATTTGGTTAAGATATACAATCACAAGCAGCTTATAAATCAAGTTCAACTCCGAAGAAGTTGAAGTCTAAGGCCAAAACTAATAGTATCAATGATGATAGCTATGAATCTTTCAGCATATTTTCAGCACCACCGTACCAATCGTTTGATTCTGAATAACCATACAGGCTTTGGCAAACTTATGATCATTATGTTTCGTAGTGGGTTAGTTTGGGTTAGTTTGAGCTTATCAAAATTTAGTAACAATTTTGGCCATCATTTTATTTTATTTCTTTCTTAATTACAAATGCAAGAGCTGTTGGGCATAATTAGTTTAGTTAATAGAAGCTTCTCTGCATTAAAATTATCTCAAAATGTCAGTGAACCACAATTTAAGCTGGAGTCAGCATTTTATATGGACCCCTCATATCGAGATAACAGATATTGATAAGTTTCAGTATGTCTATAAATTGAAAAACAAATAAAGTACTACCAAGAAAAATATTGCTACTTAAACATGTTTTTATATTTAATTGTGCTGTGCAAAGATAAATAAAAGAATAAACTGGTAGCACGGAAGTTAATAAAAAAATTTGCCAACTCACCATTAATATTGGCATTTTGGTACTTAGCTATAAAACAAGAAGCTAGCTTGGCAGCTGCTTAAGGCTAATAACTACTTGTAGGCTGCTAAACTGCATTATTAACAATATGAATACTTCTACAATGGGGGGGGGGGGGAATTGAAATTAATGAATTTAGCACAAATTGCTAGAAGGTGAAGTGGAAATAAAACGCTACATTTTTTGAAAATATATTGTTACAGGAAAACTTGTATCAAATTGATATAGGGATAGAGTAGTTTAGGAAATATAAGTTAATGTGGTCTCTTAAAAGTTATAGTTGCACAAATTCAATTATCTGTCTACAGCAATAGTCATACTGTCATTGTGATTGTGATATAAATTCAAAATGACAACGTTAAGCAAATGATTGAGCTTACCT
Organism: Bugula neritina; assembly: GCA_964035545.1. Lineage (NCBI taxonomy): Eukaryota > Metazoa > Bryozoa > Gymnolaemata > Cheilostomatida > Bugulidae > Bugula > Bugula neritina. The sequence continues at coordinate 15,616,975 of OZ037767.1, forward strand.
TTTGCTGCAATGACAACTTCAGTTCCTAACTCTGAAAGAAAGTGATCATCTTCTATCTCTGAGAGGTAGCTGCAATCTTTACCCATGTGATGAAATGATTCAATGTTTTCCCTGTTGTGGGGTTGTTTGGAAGCACAAATTCACTGAATCTCAAAGCACAACCTCCTAGTCTGAGCCTCTGGTGTTCACTATGCCGGCAAAATATTTCTTCTGTCAATAGCTGCGAATGAAAACTATGTGCTGTTATGTAATAACCTTTGCTTTGCTCTGTCACTGCTTGGTAAGCCAGTTTCTTGCCTTTGAATTACAATTTAAATATTTCCTTATTATAGCTCTGTTATGCAACATCTTCTTTTGTTCCACCGGGTAGTTTACACAAGTTTACACAAGGCTTTTGAAGTGGTTCACCTGATCCAGCATTGACTATTCAGTAGCTTGTTTCATTGTTAATTTTAAGCTTCTTGTTTGAAACACATTTGCTGATAACTGAGTACATTGGAGTTTAATGGTGCATCTCCCTGATCTCTCTTTTACACACATTTTAAATTAGTTGGCTTTCCTTTCCATGAATGAAATTGACTAGTGAAGCCTAAACTACCCATGCAAGAGATATGTGCAGTTAAAATTCAATTTAAGTCTTTGATAAACGGAGTGGGGCAATGTTTAATAGTAGTCTGAAAATTTGAAAATGTCTTGGCTTCAAAAACATTTCGAAATCATAAACAGCTAGTAGGTTGAAGGAGTTTCATTCCACTTATATGCTCCCCAGTTAGGTTGTATTTTTTGTTTTGGTACTAAGTATTATATACCTATATACCCTTATATAACTTTCATATCAATTGCTAAACATAAAATAACCAACAATATGATATATTTGCAATAATATTTAAATTTTTCCAAATTTGTGTTGAAAAAAAGCATTAAATGCATTAATAATAACATTTTTTCAAAAAACAAAAAATATAGAAAATGCAAAATTAATAGGTTTATGCAGAGCAAAGAAATTTATTTGTGTGCCAATTATAAAAAGCAATTGACTCAAATTTATTTAAATACACATATATTTCAATAGTATTCAAATAAATTGCAAGTAAAATGTATAAATAGCATCTAACTTGGAAGCACCAATTGAAATGACCCAAATGTAGGGTTCAACTCTATCCTAGCTTCCTATAAAGGTTTGTGATCATCATTAGTGCACATGTGAACGAATAATGTTGTTAGGTAAACAACTGCCGATTGTTCCATAATTCTTATGTAAATAAAATTTTGCTTGAACATATGTAGTTGTAGCATTGATCTCACTTTCTGCTCCTTAAAACTACTGTTTAGCTTCATTCAGACCTAGGGATGATGATTACGTAATACTTGTGAAAAGTAGCGTTGACTTAACAACTAAGTGGTTTCAGAGCTACTACAAAATATTTTTCAGCTTACACTAATCGGATTAATTTTCAATTTCATCAAAATAAGTGCAGGTCTAACAACTAATAGAGGTGTGGTGCAGGCTATACCGACAATAAAAGGCTCTTTGAACAACTTTAGTGCAAGCGCTGCACTAATATTTCTCTCTGTGTTCATGCATATAACCTGCTTAGTTTCATCTTTACAGGAAGTCTGTCTGTTTCTCTCAATACATACCAACTGCTACAATATGCTGCTATTATTTACAGGTCAACTGGTGCTTACAGTTCCCAGAGAAAGTCTTGGTGTGAGTGGCTGGGTGTATGACATTGCTGTGTATAACAGAGGCACAGTGTTTCTAGCATGTGGATATGATGGTCTAAAGAGATACACAATAAAATACTAAACTTATCAGCTACAGTTTACTAATAATCAGCTCAGTGAGGTACTGAGAGATGAAATGGATATTTGTCATCAACATAATTATATTCATTACAATTCAATACACACACTCATGATAGTGTCAGGTATATTATATTGTGTGTTTCATTTACACTGTAATTATACTTCTGTATATTATTCCATGTTCAACAGAACTTGCACTGCTTATATGCATTATTATATGATAATTGTCATGAGTTGTAGTTATTTAAGATATTTGACTGTATAAAATATGTGTTGCCATTTTACTATCTAATAAAGTTTATTTGTTAGTGAAAACATAGTCTGTTTTCATGCCTCATTAGCTTTAATTCAAGTTGAGTTTGGTTACTAAGGAATAATCTTTACTGGAGCAGTAACTGTAAATGACTCCTCTGTGGGAGAATGCATTCACTGAATTGACATGCAGGTGCAAGTAACTCCAACATGACTGTAAGCAAGTTTTTCCAACCATATATAAAAAATATTCCACTACTGTGTATACAACAGCATTGAGGAGCCAATCAAATTGTTTCTTGTCATGCATTCAGGAAGCTGATGAATAATATATAAGGCAATCAACTAGATATAAACACTTTGGCACTCTACACATGAGCTGTCTGTGATGCAGTCGCTTTGTAAAATGTATTTCATTTGATAAGTTTAGTTCAATTGGTTGCAGTTTAATTATGGTGTGTTGCCTATTCACCTGGTAAAATAGCATGTGTACTGAGAGAGAATAACTCCTAAGCATATCTAAAGGCATCCTTTTAGTAAACAAGATATTGCAATGCTACCATCTGTCTGGACAGTTGTGTTCTCTTGTGTAAATTTCAACTTATAGTTCCAAAAATATGATGGTATCAATTACATGTAAACTCAACTTTTTTAGGTATAGGCATTATAAGAGGGAATTTTACTGATGTGTTTGTAATACTTTTACCTGCAGGGCTGATTACATTATAAATTGTTTGATCTCATCCTGGAGTTGTGTCCCCAAATAGTTTCAGTAAGCGTACGCTCAAGCTCAAAATTTTTAAAAACCTGTCCCGGGAGCGACATGCTTACACGTGTGCGGGTGTATGTGCATAACTTATATAGAACTCTAAATTTTCAAATGCAAATGCTTTATTAGGCCATTAATCAGATACAGGCATCATCTGGTCATGTAGAGTCTAGCCAATCAGAACTGTGCAAAGTCTGTAGTGCTTTGAAGCTAACCAATTGCCAAAAACAATCAGCTTATTCGCCACTATATCAATAAAAAGCCACTAAGTGTGTTTAGCCAAAACAAATGTCAAATTCCACCAGGGTCCTTTTTTATATTTGCATTTTTGATTTGCATTTTTTGAGCACTTAATTTAAACATTTTGAAAAATTTACTGGTGATTCATAAATTTAAGATATGAAATAAAATAATGCATGTAATAAAAGTTGCACAGCTATTTCCTAGAAGCATGCATTTTGCATTTGAACTTGCAGAAGTTTATATAAGTTCTAGTGGTGAGAATTTTAGAGTTGGTACAAGGTAGTAAATTTACCTAATTTACATGATCTATTGTGATATTGTAGTAAACTGTGGGTTTTGAATGCAACTAGTGCCTACATGCTCTAGAGAGAATAAGCCAAGTATTTGAATACGAACGAAAGATAACTTTATTTGCATCAGATACAGCTTATGTGGTCCTACTACCAGCGAGCTCCAGTAGTAGTCTGACTTTACACCGTAACTCGCCTGCTTTTATATACAGCGAACAAAAGAACATAGAACAAAGAATCTTCCGAAGTTCGGTAGCTCCGAAATTCGGCAGGGCCGAAGATCGGGAGGACCGATCTTCGGACAAGCCGAAACTCGGAACTCCAAACATCGGACCTCAATTAACATTATTTAGCAAACAACAAAACCAAGGCACAATCTATCACAGTATTTCATGAAAATTACATTATACTGAAAGCTTTAACAACAATCACAATAATAGGGCATTAGAAAGCTAGCCCAACTTAGCTACAATTACAGCATTCAAAATATACGCAACAGTAATTATAATACTGACACACGCAGTTACAGTAGAGGATGAGAATCTATCACAATATAATTAATAAAATATATAAACGAATCTGAGTTGGAATTAATTTAAAGAGGCCCAGGTTAGTTTTGTTTTTCAGTATCTGTCATAATTTACAGCTTTCGTTAGGTATGTTTGATTTATTCCAACTATAATAACATGTTTATAGGAGTTTAACATTTTTTGGAATGCTAGTGCAGTCAGCTTGATAAAATCCATGGCTATATCTGTTCACTTTATAATATAGGTTTCTCATAAAATTCTATTCCGACTTGTTTGTTGTAGAGTTACATTATAACTTTGGGGAGCAATCAGAAAAGCTACAGAGATTTTTTCGCAACATCATATATTAAAATTCTAAAGAATAAAGTTAGTTTAGGATAACCTAAAAAAGTGCCATCTTCTAGTACATCTGTGGCTGGAAAATAGGTTTGGTCTTCCCCCACAACAAAGTGTGTTAGCTACAGCCATTGATGTTAATAAGTCATATTATAGATGCTTTGCAATTTAATTTATTGGCTTTCTATCTTATTGATAGTTGAATGTTCCAGAAAATGTTATCTACAGCACAAGCAAGCTCACGCCCGGCCAACATTACCGCCAAGTTATTAAAGTCAATGTGGCACTTGTGTCGCTGCGGGAATGACATTCCCAAGATGGTATCCTGCTGAAGCTGACTGGCGATGAAGGTCTCGCTGATCACCTGATCACGGATTCTACCAGTCAGCTTTATCACTACACGAACCCGTCCGCCAACGTGCCGTGTTCCCCTTCATATGGCTCCAGGTTCGCCCTATTTCCGGCATTGAGTGTGTCGAAAAGACACCGGCTCAGAAGATTTGTGGTGCACCCAGTATCCAGCAGCTAGAAAGTTGCAGCTTTGCCGGCAAGTTTACCGAGCAGGAAATAACTGCTTCCATTTAGCTGAGCGCTCACTGAGCGGTTCATCTCCAGAGGTGACACCTTATGTGCATGAAGTCAGGGATGCACCTGCGCTTTCCGGTTGCGTGGGCAACCGATTGACATCTCGGCCTTGCTCGCACGCAAACGGCCGAGTGAAAGCATAGTCCTGCTCACGTGTGAGCAGCCGAAAGAAATCTCGGTCTTGCTCCAACTCTTCATACGCCCCCTCATCAGGCAACTCTTCAAAGCGGTTTTTGAGTGGCCAAGTGGAGGTTTTGGCAAACCTTGCGGTCTGCTAACTCTCCGTGGGATTTGCCACTCTGACGAAAGCGGCCTCATCACTCGATTGAGCTTGAGCCTTGGCCGTGGTCTTGATCTCAGAGGGTTAAACCGAGGCCCACGGTTGGCGGAGTCTACCGTGGGCCATTGTCGTTTAACTGTTTCCTCCCACCGTGGGGCAGCTCTTCAAGAGGTGCCCGCCACTACCACAACCCCAACACAAAGGGATTTGCCTGCCGACGGCAGTTGTCGGCGACCTAGCTGGTCGCTCAACTGCCGACTGTCGGCGGAGATGCCTGATTTCGGCCAGCAGCTTTTGAACCAGGCTCGTCGTTAAGCCTGTTGACTCGTCGGCTGCCGCCGTGGCCACTTGTACAGCCGACATAGCCGACGACGGCAACATGCTGTCGTTGGCTTCTACTTGCTGTACAGTCGCCCCAGGCCGGCACGTATTGTCAGCCTGGAAATATGCATTCCTAAGCCGAAGAGCCCTCTTCATCATCTTAACTTCGGCTACCACCAAATGCCTTTTCAAGCCCATGTTGTTGATAGACTGAAGGAAGGCATCTAGTGCCAAACTCTGTCGACCTTCTGCAGGCAAGTCGCCATAAGCAACTTGTGCCAGCCGTTCTACCACGGTCGCGTGTTCTCTCAAGGAAGTATTCGGATCTCTCCTAAGCCCTTGGAGTTGCACTTGCGCATCTCTAGCGGTGAGCCCAAACCGGGCTCTCAACGCATTGAAGATGTCGCCGACATCCTGACCAATATCATAAGGTTTGGCCGATCCTGTCAGGCACAACCGCAGCTGGATCATAGCAAATCGGGCAGGCCATCGACAGATGGCTGCCACATTTCTGAACTCAGCAATAAATTGCTCCACATCTTCTTCTCCTGAGAAGGTGGGAGCCCGCAAATGATACCTGTCCATAGGCAGCGCTGGGCCGCCTATGACATCCTCTATAGCTGCCGGTTCAATCTGCTTCAGACGGAAATGTCTCCTTCGTCGGCCATATTCTTCTACTCCTCAGCCAGAAGCATTGGCTTTAAATTAATCCCACCGCTGCCACCACCGTTGTTAATTTGCGCATTCACTAATTACGGGTTATTTAGAGCTAATGCAACGTCGTCAAGATTAGAGTAAGAAAGATTTTATTTACATGAAAAATACACAAGTACCTAATTACTACACAAGTAAGAAAAGCATTACATAATTACTGATAGCAGAACATGACTTATCTAATTCACACTACAATTCAACTGCGCTCATCCAAGCGCGCTGTCCATCAACTCTAATTAACCAGCCTCCTGTATGTCATAAGCTGCTGTCCATTGTATGAGACTTAGTGGGTGCAGTACCAGGCTAGATATTCATCCCTCTAGAATGCTTGGAATACTAGAGAGATACACTTGGAGTTGCCCGTTCGATATATACACAAAAGATAAAACTCCTACAATATTATTTTAAAACTCAATTTTGTTTTAACCGCTAGATAAAACAGTAGATGAAACGTACAGGGTGTGTGTTTTGACTAGTTATACTCTAAAATTACAGCGAATTAAACTTCTCATGGAATTGCATGTTTCTCCTATAACCTGATAAATCTATTAAACTTGTTTTGAAATATTTGAAAGTTTGCTTATTTGTTGGGATATTGAGAAACAGAGATGGGTTTATAATCTACTAACAGACAAAGTGCAGAATGCTACTAGTGATCTGGTGTTGAGAGTGTTGATGATTATAGCATATTAACATATGTATGTAGCAGCAAGGTACATTTGGCTACGCCAGGAATATCAGCTAACTGTTATTACTTCTAGTTCATGAAAAACTCCAAGTAATTTGTAGTAAATTATTCATTTGATTTCATAGTTGCCTTATTGTATTAGTGTGTATGGATAAATGACACTTTATTTAGTTGTATTATTTGAACTAATGAGTCTTTCATCCATCTTTTACCCGACAATTGTTATGTATATTCGATTTTCTTATGATAAAGAGATTTTCGGCGGAGTATTTTAAGACAGTTTATATAGAGTATACAGAGTATACAGAGTAGAGTATACAGAGTAGAGTATACAGAGTAGAGTATACAAAGTATAACGACACTTACAACCCACAAAAGAGGATGATGTCTGGCTTGATGTCTCCGTGAATTATCTTACAGCATGCAGTAGCTCGATGGTGACGTACATGACTAACGACTCCGGGATCTGTAAACAGCAGACGTAGACATTACTGAGCAGTGAGCAAAGTACAGTGCAACTCATAAACTGAACAGCCAATGAGAATACAGACACACGCCAAACAGCCAATAAGAACGCAGCTTACTTCACAAAAGTTGGCCTTCATGCTGTTGTCGAGGTTGAGAAGAGAGCCGAGGGGCACCAGTTCGTTGACCATGAGGGATCCGTCGGAGAAGAAGACGGAGTGGGTGATGTCCATCAACTTGCTGCCGATATCTCTCTCGATGTTTTTGTCCATGCAGATGTACAGTTCCCACGGGCAGCTCGGCTTCTGTGCCTTCACACATACATCGTCACTCTTGGAGAAAGCTGTAGAGTCAAAAGTGTTGCACATGGAGATTTTACCTGCGTAGAAATACATATTCGTGTAATATAAACATATGCTAGTAACATAAAATTATACTAGTAATATAAACTCATACTGCACAGAGAGAAATATTAGTGCAGCGCTTGCACTAAAGTTGTTCAAAGAGCCTTTTATTGTCGGTATAGCCTGCACCACACCTCTAATAGTTGTTAGACCTGCACTTATTTTGATGAAATTGAAAATTAATCGGGTTAGTGTAAGCTGAAAAATATTTTGTAGTAGCTCTGAAACCACTTAGTTGTTAAGTCAACAATACTTTTCACAAGTATTACGTAATCATCGTCTCTAGGTCTGAATGAAGCTAAACAGTAGTTGATAAGAGCAGAAAGTGAGATCAATGCTACAACTACATATGTTCAAGCAAAATTTTATTTATATAAGAATTATGGAACAATTGGCAGTTGTTCACCTAACAACATTATTCGTTCACATGCGCACTAATGATGATCACAAACCTTTATAGGAAGCTAGGATGAAGTTGAACCCTACATTTGGGTCATTTCAATTGGTGCTTCCAAGTTAGATGCTATTTATACATTTTATGTGCAATTTATTTGAACACTATTGAAATATATGTGTATTTAAATAAATTTGAGTCAATTGCTTTTTATAATTGGCACACAAATAAATTTCTTTGCTCTGCATAAACCTATTAATTTTGCATTTTCTATATTTTTTGTTTTTTGAAAAAATGTAATTATTAATGCATTTAATGCTTTTTTTCAACACAAATTTGGAAAAATTTAAATATTATTGCAAATATATCATATTAATGGTTATTTTACGTTTAGCAATCGGTATGAAAGTTATATAAGGGTATATAGGTATATAATACTTAGTACCAAAACAAAAAATACAACTTAACTGGGGAGCATATAAGTGGAATGAAACTCCTTCAACCTACTAGCTGTTTATGATTTCGGTATTTTTTTGAACCCAAGACATTTTCAAATAGCTTGTTACCAGACTACTATTAAACATCGTCCCACTCCGTTTATCAAAGACTTAAGTTAAATTTATCAACAAAAACATTCAACTGCACATATCTCTTGCATGGGTAGTTTAGGCTTCACTAGTCAATTTCATTCATGGAAAGGAAAGCCAACTAATTTAAAATGTGTGTAAAAGAGAGATCAGGGAGATGCACCATTAAACTCCAATGTACTCAGTTATCAGCAAATGTGTTTCAAACAAGAAGCTTAAAATTAACAATGAAACAAGCTACGGAATAGTCAATTGTGGATCAGGTGAACCACTTCAAAAGCCTAAGTAACTTGTGTAAACTACCTGGTGGAACAAAAGAAGATGTTGCATAACAGAGCTATAGTAAGGAAATATTTAAATTGTAATTCAAAGGCAAGAAACTAGCTTACTAAGCATTGAAAGAGCAAAACAAAGGTTATTACATAACAGCACATAGTTTTCATTCAAGGCTATTGACAGAAGAAATATTCTGCCGGCATAGTGAACACCAGAGGCTCAGACTAAGAGGTTGTGCTTTGAGATTCAGTGAATATGTGCTTCCAAACAACCTCACAACATGAAAAACATTGAATCATTTCATCACATGGGTAAAGATTGCAGCTATCTCTCAGAGATAGAAGATGATCACTTTCTTTCAGAGTTCGGAACTGAAGTTGTCATTGCAGCAAAAGGTAAGCTCAATCATTTGCTTAACGTTGTCATTTTATATCACAATGACAATGACAGTATGACTATTGCTGTAGACAGATAATTGAATTTGTGCAACTATAACTTTTAAGAGACCACATTGACTGATATTTCCCAAACCACTCTATTCCTATATCAATTTTATACGAGTTTTCCTGTAACAATCTATTTCTAAAAAATTTAGCGTTTTATTTCCACTTCACCTTCTAGCAATTTGTGCTAAATTCATTAATTTGAATTCCCCCCCCCCCATTGTAGAAGTATTGTTAATAATGCAGTTTAGCAGCCTACAAGTAGTTATTAGCCTTAAGCAGCTGCCAAGCTAGCTTCTTGTTTTATAGCTAAGTACCAAAATGCCAATATTAGTGGTGAGTTGGCAAAATCTTTTATTAACTTCTGTGCTACCAGTTTATTCTTTTATTTATCTTTGCACAGCACAATTAAATATAAAAACATGTTTAAGTAGCAATATTTTTCTTGGTAGTAATTTATTTGTTTTTCAATTTATAGACATACTGAAACTTATCAATATCTGTTATCTCGATATGAGGGGTCCATATAAAATGCTGAATCTAGCTTAAATTGTGGTTCACTGACATTTTGAGATAATTTTAATGCAGAGAAGCTTCTATTAACTAAACTAATTATGCCCAACAGCTCTTGCATTTGTAATTAAGAAAGAAGTAAAATAAAATGATGGCCAAAATTGTTACTAAATTTCGATAAGCTCAAACTAACCCAAACACTTCGCCACATAATGATCATAAGTTTGCCAAAGCCTGTATGGTTATTCAGAGTCAAACGATTGGTACGATGGTGCTGAAAATATGCTGAAAGATTTATAGCTAACATCATTGATACTATTAGTTTTGGCCTTAGACTTTAGCTTCTTCAAAGTTGAACTTAATTTATTTAAGCTGCTTGTGATTGTATATCTTAACCAAATGTTTACTGTTCATACTAATACAGTTTAAATATTACCCAACCTTTATCTTTTGTTGTAGATCCCATAACATTTTTTAAGAACATGCACTCAAAGATGCTGAATAGGAACACAAAAAAGAATTTGACCGCTACAAAACTTTGAATCATGCTGAGACCTTCAGCCTGCAAGCAGGCGCACTCACCACTACATTACAAGCGTCACTGGGTGCTCTCAACACTACACCTTACCCACTTTTCAAGAACTCAGCTGCCTTTTTTTATACTACTCCTTCAAGCTTCCCTGACCACTCAACTCCTCTCGGGGTACTACCACACTTTACTAACCTCTGGAATTAGTTATAAAACATCCCCCTCCGTACTTGGGTTACTATCACAGACCTCAGACTTGCACACAGGTGTGCTAACCATTATACACCACAACTGCTTGGTTATCGCTACACTACAGAGCAAGAATGTAATGACACACACTATGGTCTTAACAGGTTCTGCTAATATTGAGAAAAGTTAACTGAATTTACAGTCGTAGAAAAATTCTGCAAATGTTTATTTTCATGTTTTTTTTTCTTATTTTAATTTTTAGAAGTTATTTTTTGTTGCATTTCTTATATTCAACTATCATATACAATAAAATCCACATTACTATACTCTCATACTGGTTAGAAGTTATGACAAGTTAGTTCAGAGTGATCAGTAATAATTTTTGCAGAAGCTTATTTCCAACAAAAATTAGAGCAGCATGGAACATTTATAAGTTCAGCTTTGAATATAACTTAGTTCAGCATTGAGCATATCTAAGATCATCATTGAACAGAAATAAGATCATCATTAAACATGTATAATATCACTATTGAGCATAAATAAGATCACCATTGAATATATATAAGCTCACCATTGAACATATATAATATCACTATTGAGCATAAATAAGATCACCATTGAAAATATATAAGCTCACCATTGAACATATATAAGATTACCATTGAACATAACTTTGCTCATTGTGATAAATACAAAGAATCAACTTCACAACTCTTTATATCAACATTGATCTAACATACTATTCACTGTGAACAGTACCTGACACTAATTTCTATTCACTGCTGGTCAATTTAGGAGCCAAAAAACGAGCTGTTTTAGTTGTCAGCTAATGTTCACTCTAACACTAATATTTCTCTCTGTGTGGTAATATAAACATATACTAGTAGGTAATATAAACATATGCTAGTAATATAAACTTATACTGGTAATATAAACATATACTAGTAATATAAACATATAGAAGTAATATAAACATATACTGGTAATGGTAAACAAATTAGTTTAGTTACTCTTGCAGGCCAAGAGATGAAAGGTTCAGCATTTATTATGTCCCATAATTATTATGTAACAAGATCTACTTTCAAAAGATTCACACCAGGAAAAAAGCTGTATAATTACTGATCAATCTGTGGGGTTAAAATTTGAGAAACTCAAAAAGCCAGAAATCAAAAGCTGTCATTGTATAGTTACATAATAGAGCATTCAGTTTTTGAGTAATTATATGCTGTGTATATGAGCACTAAACCTTTGAATTCAGTCCAACTTATACTAGATTGGATTTTGTAAATTTGCTTTTAAAGTTTAGGTTGTCTTTATAACATTAAAGAATAATGCGCTAACCATTTTTAACTATAACAGATGAACTTATGCTAGACTTAAATCTCTCAGCTACATTATTTCTAGCTTTTATCTGTCAGGTTGAATCTTTGGAAATGTTATTGTAAAAGTTTTACACCTATTTTCAAACCTCCAAGTTTTATTTGAAAGAAAATATGCATGGCTATAAAATATTATTAATGACAATATGTGGCACACCATAAAATATTCATTATATAGTTGAACTGGTCAAAGCGTACCTTAATTAGAAAACAATTTGTTTTCTATAATAATATAACATACTGATACATATAAAGCATGGATTTTATGACCCTCGTTTTAGTTTTCTTAAATAATTTTTAGTTTTCCTGCATATTGTGGCTTCATATATAACTATAAAACTTGAACTGTTATAAATGTTTTTGTTTGGTGCAAAAAGCATAAAATAAATCAAGTAATTTTCATTTTAATTATTTGCACTGCTTTACTTCCTTTTTACTTTTCTTTAATTAGAAATGGCAGCACCGCACCTTTAATATATAGAATGTTTTATTTTACTCTAAATAGTTAGTTTACTAGAAATGGCAGTGGGAGACAAAATTAGCCAACCGGAGTTATTATATAAATTACTAAAATATAGTTCGTTATGGTTTCAGGCGGAATTTTGAAATTTTTCTCTAAAATGCTTGGATAAGACTATTTGCATATTCAAAGGTTCTTCATCACCACTTGGAGTTTGGTTTTATAAAATATTATAAGAAGTTGGCCTAAGTTTGTATATTAACCAATCACATGCCTCCGTTACTGGATTTGCTCAACCTGGTTACTTCTGAGGTATAGGGCTCTTCCCGGGAGGTTGGGTTCTTCCCAGAGTAGTTGACCTAGTTTTATGTTGACCAATCAAATTCAAGCACATCCGGTTGTGACTATAAATACAGCAGTGTGTTCTGTTAAGGTTCAGTGTACAACTTATCTGTGTAATACATCTGAATCTGAACTCTAATCTCCACAATGAGCAGCAACAACACCTTTGGTGAGTGACTATGCATACAATACTTGTATTTTTCTAATTTAATAGGCAACATTACAGAGAATATTCTATCTTGAAGCTTTGGAACTAAATTATATCTAAGAGTAATTAAAAACATTTTCATCATTATAGTTGGAATATCTTTTTTAATGTTTTTCTATTTTTAGAATGTAACTAGTATTAAGTTTTACGTGACTTTAGTTTAGCTTGCAGAGCCTTTAAAACTTATTCTAATCTGATTCTAATCTACAAACTAGTAATACTGCAAATTGATTGTATAATATCACAGCTAACTCTTTCAGTACAAAGTATTTATTTAAACTAAAGATACTTGCTTAGTACTAAATTGCAGTAACATACAATAGTGTAATACATAGTGGAGTACAAAATGTAATGTATAAAATTGCATAACACTATATTTTAATTTCAGACATTAAAAAACTCCCTCCAAAGAAGAGATACACATTAGTATGGAAAAATTTTAACATTCCTCCACCTGCACACATAGCAAGACAATACGCTGAGATAATCCAACCAGAACCATACTATGATTATAATGAGTAAGTATACTGCTTTACTGCTAAGTCTTTTTGTTGTAACCAAAATTCTTAGTCAAACTGCTCTCTGATTACCAGATAAACTTTCTCCATATAAATTATATTTTATAGTTTAGATCTGTCAGGTTTGTGTTTTCAAGCTTCAAATCAACAATAAAAGCATATATTTAAATATGAAAATATTCCATGCATTCAGCAGTTTTATTAGATGACGGTGTAATTCTAAACTTTGACTGACAGAAAAGAAACTGTTATGAGTCTCCATATATTAATATCTGAATAACTATTATTTTATTATAGAAAGATGACAAGTTACCTCCAAGATGGTGGACTACATACATATTATGTAATAAACTCTGATACTGAGGTGAAAAGGGAGAGCTGAATCTGCCACATGCTGAGGAATTGAATTACTCAGTTTTCTGTATTTTATTAACTGATCCACACAAGTTTCCTCAAGTATAATGTTAGCTGAATTGTCAAACAAGCATATCATCACAATATTGAATTTATATAACTTTTTAACTTTATAATAATGAATATAAATATATGTACTATATTTTATTTTATTGTATTATTCAAACTAATAAAATTATTTTATTATCTCATAAACCAGGTGTGCTGAAATATAAATATATAACTTTAATTATAGATGTGCATACAAGTATATTTTATTTCATGTCGCTAGTAATAGATTGTAATCCTTGCCTATAACAACTGCTAAACGCAAAAAACTTTAGTGAAACTATAAAAAAGAGCTAAAAATCTAATGCTCTAGTAGATTACATAACATTTGTATGACTGCTTTTATTCATAGTTACTGTTTCGATTTTAGCAGCAGTCATAGTCTATACATCTAGCGCTGTCAAATATTTTTGGACTGCCTGTTTAGTTAATTTTGCAAACGAAAAGATGAAAGGCTCAGCATTTATCATATCCCATAATTATTATGTAATAAAATCTCCTTTCAAAGAATTCACACCAGGAAAAATAGCTGTATAATTACTGACCAATCAGAGAGGATTAAAATTTGAGAAACTCAGAAAGCCAAAAGTCGAAGGCTGTAACTAAAGAATTACATAATAGAGTAGCTGCCATCAGCTGGTATAATTACAGTCTGGTTGTGGGTAATTATTGTACTTGCTTGTGAGCTGTATATCCTATGGAATGAGTTTAACTTGTACTAGTTTTATCCAGTAAATTTGTTTTTGGCCATATCTCAATATTAGCCTCAATAAATAACAATAAAACTTTGGTAACCTAACGTCTACTGCCTAGGGCTGGTGAGGAATCAGGACATAACGCACATGCTTGCTGTAAACATGTACGTGTTGCTATGGCTACTAATGATGATCTTATATTTGATATTTGTAGAAGACAACTCTCACAGGTATTAATAATTTGCCTTTTCTTCATTCAGCTCTTAAATTTTGCCTAGAAAAAAGAGAAGGCAAGGTGGCTCAACCAACGCTGTATTGAAATACTTGAAGAAATAACCTGTCTACATTACTAATGAGTGTTACATAACTGGAAGGTAGAGAAGCTTATATGTTTCACAACCAAACACAATTTCTCTAACTGATCTTTAGTTATAATGAGATTAAGTATAAGCAATGATCCTGATACTATTACGCCTTCCTGGTACAAGATATATAATATCTACAGGAACATCATTATAGTAGAAAAATGTACTATACAGTTTTACTTGTATTAAAATAGCAACTGAAGTATTGCATAGTCATATGTTTAGTAATCAGAGTTTAACTCTATTCAGATAGCTCAGCTTACATAGCTTCATATGGTCTACTGTAGTGCTGACTATCAACTGCTGCCTCTACAGTTCAGTCATCACCTGTACTGTACTATTTTATACATTTATATAATTAAATAAGAGAGAAGCGGTATAGGAGTTGTGTACTCTTTAGTTTATATGTTTCTATGGCAACATGTAATGTATGGAATAACAAAAGGCCATCATTTATATTATTGTAATGTGCATTACTTTCTCCCTACCAGTTCCTCACCTCATAATATATATTACAGCTGATTCTAAGTCATGTATTTAGTTTGATGTTATCAATATAATATAGTAAAACTTAACTCCTTGTCACTGACCAATGTCTATATTGTAAATATAATATAGCAATGATAGTGCAGTTTAATAAACATTATAATATTTTTAGTACAAGTAGTTATTCCATACTCTAGACATGTCTTGTTTGTTTCATAAAGAACACATCTAGTTATTTGTAAATGGAAAATTTTGAGATTTCTATTAGTATGAATGAGACTAATACAGTTTCATATATTCACTATAGCAGCCTAAAAATTATATAACTCTATATTACTAATTATCACAATCCAACTCTTGATATATAACAATCTACACGTACTACTCTATTAGTAGTTGTCAACACCTGCAGGATGGTCACATGACCACTGCTACCGCTCAGACAGCTTAATAAATGACAGAATAAGGAGAATGATGGCTGATCAGATGTAATAACATAACTTATCAATTCACTTGAAATCTTAAATTCTGTTTGTTGAAAGTTATTTGCTTGTGTTTTGAACCTTGCTTTTTAAACATTATAACTATTGTAGTGTCCTTTATAATAAATAGTAAAATTTCATAAATTTGTTTTTATTTAGTTTGCTTACTGACACTCTGCTGCCAATTTGTTCATAGCTGTTATAGTATATATCAATTAGCAATTTCGCATCTACTGAAATCGCCACACTGCGTTTGTGTTGTCACATATTGTTGTAATTCGCACAATTGCTATGATTTTCAGAATTAGGGTTGATATGCAATCCAGAGAGTTTATTTACTTGCTAGAGAACTTCACCAGAATAAGTCGAGTGAAACGAGTATATATTTTACACACAAGAACACATTACAAAAACTATACAAATACATTCGGTAATTCTACACATCTAGATCATTCAGCACTCTAACTTCAACTAACTAACAGCGGGAAAACTAACTACTGCTACTAACTATAAAAGCCGCTAATCGGCTGTCCATTGTTCCGGGTCAATTACGTGACCCTGTGTAATTTGCTGCTGGTAGCTCTACGAGCCACCACACTGCCTCCACCAGCAGAAAGCCCTCTTTCTGATACAAAAAAAATATTTCATAATTAACCGCATACATCAGTAGACCAAAAAGAAAAAAACATAACATATATATAAATACACAATAACAGACAGAGTCATTATAACAGCATGCCACATACAATTGGCCAGCTATAGAGAAGGAATACTGGCTAGTTGTAGTATTGGACAAGAGGTCAAGCTGTCGAGCTGTCAAGCATTTGCATGATAGTCTTGGGTCCCAAGAGGATGAGGCTTGCGAATCATTCCGGGCAGAAGAACCAGAGTCAGTGTTTGTCAAGCCGATGTTTGGCCTGGCGGGCACGTAGCTTTCTCTTAATCCGACCAACGGAACCTTTTAACTGATAAAGTCCCGTCAAGGTACTAAGCAGATCCGGTAAACTCAGCCTGAAGCCGGAGGAGACGTTCCTCTACGGTGGCCAAGCGGGCGGGGTCTGGGGAGGGCGTCCGTCTTCGACGAGGGGGGACTTGGAGACCGGGTCCGCCTTCTAGTTGGAGGAGGGGAGACTTCTTCTTCCTCAGGGTAAGCGAACTCTTCGGGGGTACACACAATCTGAGGGCGTTCGGACATCAACGGGGATTGTTGCCTGGCATAGTCTAGTACATGTTGAAAGCCCGAAGTCAGGACTGCCAACAACATTGCCTTCTTTACTAAGGGTCGTATCAGGGTCAGGAATTCTGGGTAGAGTTTAGCATCTACCACGTAATTCTCTCTGGAGAAACAGCCCGCCGCCCGGTGTCTAGTGACGGGGTAGGGGTAGACATCATTATATCCGCAGGGGCAGAATGTGAGTAATAGGTGGGCGTTGACATGCAGCTTCAGGAAGCGGTGAGAGGCACACTCTTCGCCACAAATCTGGCACCACGTCCTTCCTTTGGATCCCCAGGCTGTTTCTATCTGCTCCTCTGTTTCCGGAGACACCCACCGCCAGCGGCGGCACAGTGGCTCAGGCCGGTCACCATTGGTGTACTCCTCAGGATGCGGAGCGGGACGTGCTCTATCTCGTACCCTGGTTGTAACGGGTCGAGTGTAACTTGAAAGAGTTTCAACAGCGTTAGTATAATACACTGCAGTGTTGCCGGCTTGGACAGCCTGGCAACATCTCGTTCAGTTAACACTCGTAGAGATTTATGGTAGTGAATAGTTGGATAGAACACATATTGCAATGAGATTGCAAAATCTCTAAGTCAAACTGAGTTCTTACCACAGTAGTTCACTAACCTATCTCCAGCTCATTTGACTCGGTGAGTCGGGGCTGAGTGATGCAATCTAGTTTCCATATCAAGATATAGTTAACTCACCCCACGATCCGTTGTCGTAAGACATACTGAATTTGTGAAAAGGTTTGGACTATTGACTAGGAACACGTCTACTCTTGACTGCATTAGCATACGAAAAGATCGAGCAACGTGGTTGGGGTGCGTGACTAAGACTTTGCGCACCCGGCGGATGAATTTTGTTTCTAATTCCGCCGATACAAAAGTTGATATTTCCGTAGTGTTGACAACTCCCACAATTGCTCGATACTTTTCTCGTATGGTTTTTCCCTAGACTATTGGTTATTGCGCTCCACCACTCCTTTACCTTGGGGATGGTAAGGGGTGGTCCTGCTCTGATTTACTCCCCAGAGGCGGCAAAGGTCGCTCATAAGTTGGGACTAAAACTGAGCGCCATGATCAAAGTGTATCTGTTCGGGGAGCCCGAAATAACAGAATACATGTTGGTCTAGTGCCCTGGCCACTATTGGGGCTGACGCATCTGGGATAGCCAGAGCGTCTGCCCACCTAGTAAAGTGGTCGGTCAATACCAAGATCCAACTATTGCCTCTGGGGGTTAAGGGCATGGGTCTGACCAGGTCGACAGCTACTACTTGTCACGGCCTGCCAGCATATAGTCTCCGCCGTCCCGCTTCACCAGGGAGACGGCCATGCTTGCTGGCCTGGCAGATTTCTTACTGTTTTACTCTGAGCCGGACATCTCGCCCCAGTTTAGGCCAATACCACCGGAGTTGTAGTTTAGAGATCACTCTCTTGACCCCTGCGTGGGCCTGTTTGTGAGCATCCCAGATTAACTCCCGGCGTTTGGCGCTGGGGCAAACCACCCTCTTCCTCTCCGGGTGTCTGCCGTTGGCAGCTAGAGAAATGGTCAGTAGACCATCGTGCCTGATCCTCAGCGAGTCCCAACGCTGGCAGAGTAGCCGGAACTCGGCGCATCCCTGCCGTATGCGTTCCTTGCTGGGTCGACGCCCGTTCTTTTTGGCCCAATATATGTCTGCCACTACCCCAGGCAGCTCTTCCTGGAGCTTCTTCAGCTCCCGGACATTATCGGCCAAAACAGGATTGGCTCGGAGGTTTTGTACAACCTCCGGGAACTCGTCAACCTCTTGCCTGAGGTGACCTTGGTCCCAGTCAAACTGTGCTCCGTGGTGAGCCAGTGTCTCTAATTCACATCGCGGGGGACCTCCGTCCCTCCTCTCGATGTTGAGACACTGTTTGCAACCTCCATCGGGTCGGCGGCTCAAACCATCCGCATTGCTGTGTCTCTTGCCTGGTAGATGTTCGATAAGGTACGAGAACTCAGCTAGGATTTCGAGCCACCGGGCGACCTGACTGGAGGGTTCCGCTCTCTTGCACAACTAGATCAGAGAGGCATGGTCCGTACACAGCCGGAACTTCCTGCCGTATAGGTATGGTCTGAAGTGCTTCATTGACTTGAATACTGCCAGCAGCTCCTTGCGGGTAGTGCAGTGATTTCGTTCAGTGGGTGAGAGGGACTTACTGTAGTAGGCTACAACTACCTCTCGGCCTTCCTGCACTTGAGACAGCACAGCACCAACGTTCTGGTCACTGGCGTCAGTGTCGAGGATGTATTCGGGGTCTGAGTAGGCCAAGAAAGGTGCCGTCAGTAGGCAACCATTGAGGCGGTCGAACGCTCCTTGCTCGACCGGGGTCCACTGCCACGTCACTCCTTTTGCAGTGAGCCGGTTTAACGGCTGTGCTATGCTCGCAAAGTCTGGTATGTATTGCCTGTAATACCCTACCAGCCCCAAGAAAGCCCGAAGTCCGGTCAAGTCTTGGGGGGTGACCTAGTCTTTCATCGCCCGTACCTTTTCGGGATCCGTTGCCACGCCGTTTCGACCGACAGCGTGCCCCAGGTACTTGACCTCCGGCTGCAATAGAGCGCACTTGGAAGGTTTGAGCTTAAGACCTGCACCTCGGAGACTCTCGAAGACTTCCCACAGACGACTGACGGGTGTCTCGAAGTCTGGGGAAATCACGATGACATCATCGAGGTAAATCAGCAGTGTCTTTCAATGGAGCCCGCTGAGGACTTGCTCCATCAGCCTCTGGAAAGTGGCTGGGGCGGAAGTTAACCCGAAAGGCAACACCTGCTACTCCCACAAACCGTCCCGTGTGACAAACGCCGCCTTCTCCTGGGCGTCGGGACTCAGAAGAACTTGCCAGTAACCGCTCAACAAGTCTAGCGTACTGAAGTACTTGCTGCTGGCTAAGGCGTCCAATGACTCGTCAATACGAGGTAGGGGGTAGGCGTCCTGTATGGTTACGCTATTGAGCTTGCGGTAATCTACACAGAACCACCAACTGCCGTCTTTCTTCCGGACCAGTACGACCGGCGAGCTCCACGCACTATGGGCGGGCTCGATGAGGCCGCGGTCCAAAAGATTCCGGACTTGTCGGCTAACCTCCTTCTCTTTTTCCGGCTCCAGCCTGTGCGTGGGTTGCCGGATAGGGACCGTCTCCGCAGTCAGTGGTATTTCAGGTCTGACAACTCCAGTCAGTCCCACGTCATTATCTCCGCTGCTGAACACATCCCCGTGGTCGCATAGCAACTTCGCCATGGCTTGGCATTCCTTGAGCTGACTGACGATAAATGTCTCTTGGATTGTTTGATCACGGACGCGTCCCGTCAGCTCAAATATACCGTAGAAGGAAAGACCCGACCCGTCAGCCAGGGTGCCATACTCCCCCTCGCACGGTTCCATCTCGCCCCTGACCCTAGCACTGAGGATATCGAATAGTTGGCTACTTATGAGGTGCGTGGTACAGCCCGAATCAATTAGGAAAGTAACAGCTTTGCCTTCCAATTTGCCGGGCAAGAAATAGCTGTTTCCATGGGGCTGCACCTGAACTCTCTCTTCGTGCCTGGCTCTCGCAGAGAGTACCTCCCTCGTTTGGTGCAGAGGCTAGGTTTCCGGCTATCTTCGCTGGCTCTCATCCAGATTCTTGGGCCGGTAGCCCGTCGAATCGATTGTGGAGGTGCATAGAGAAGGTAGCGGCAGGGCGGGGCCTCTTGCTGGTCCGTCGTGGCTGTTGCCACCCTCGGTTGTCAGCACGTGGTACCCGTCTGGGTGACCTACGTTTCTTTTTCCCTGGGCGTTTCATCGTCAACTCGCAGGAGGTGGGAACATCTGCGGGCCGCGGTAGTTTAACCCCGGAGTTAGGAAGGGACAGTACCTGCGGAAGTGTCCTTGATTTTCGCATTCCCAGCAAAAACTGACTGTTTCCCCCGGTGGCGGCGCCGGTGGCCGTACTGGCTCAGGGGCGGTGCCTACTGGGGTTTGGGATATCAGTGTTGCTATCAGTTTGGCCAGCATGTCGGTCAGTTGAGTGACTTTCGATGCTGCCGCTAACTGGGCCACGGCAGCCGTCGCGGAGGATTCCTCCTCTCGCACCGCTGCTGTGTCCGCGCGGTCTACCTCCACTTGACGGGAGCTCCCGGGACTTTTATGCATCTGGTTTGCCACGAGATAAGCTTACCCCTCTGTCAGGGCATCTTCAACGGTGGTGATTCCCCTAGCTAGAAACTGGTGGTGGAGACCCAGATCGTTGACAGATTGTATAAAGGCGTCAAGGGTATACCTCTCACGGTTGGCTCGAGGCAAATCGCTGTACGCGATCTGTGCCAGCTTCATGACCGTGGCGGCATGTTCCTGTAGCGGGGTGTGAAGATCACGCCGCAGCCTCTGTAGTCGGGCCCGGGCATCTGTAGCAGAGATGCTGAAGCGGGCCCGCGGAGAAGCAAAGATACTCTCGATGTCTGCGCCTAGCCCATAGGGCTTGGCTTTGTCCATCAATGACATTCTGAGCTTCAGCAGGGCCACCCTAGGGGGCCACTGGGCGACGGTCCATTACGTCGCTAACCTCTTGGATGATTTGCTCTACCTCTTCTTCGCCCGTGAAGGTGGGCGCTTTTAACCGGTAGCGGTCCTCAGTCAGTTCTGGCGGAACCCTTCGCTCTTCTACCACATGATTTACAGGCATAGCATTGTCTCTACGCTCACCTTCTGCTGCCGGTGGTTGCATTCCAGCGTTTTCAGTCTCCATCTTGGATGTGCACTATCCCACCGCTGCCACCACTGTTATGATTTTCAGAATTAGGGTTGATATGCAATCCAGAGAGTCTATTTACTTGCTAGAGAACTTCACCAGGATAAGTCGAGTGAAACGAGTATATATTTTACACACAAGAACACATTACAAAAACTATACAAATTATACATTCGGTAATTCTATACATCTAGATCATTCAGCACTCTAACTTCGACTAACTAACAGCGGGAAAACTAACTACTGCTACTAACTATAAAAGCCGCTAATGGGCTGTCCATTGTTCCGGGTCAATTACGTGACCCTGTGTAATTCGCTGCTGGTAGCTCCACGAGCCACCACAACATTATAACTTTCCTAATCTATACAATTATGTTGAATATTTCAATTATTATAAAACAAGCATTTTATCAACTTATTTTATGTACTTTTTTGTGTTTAATTTGCTCTTATTCTATCATATTTTAACCATCTTGTTTTGTAAAAATTGTAGTTTCACGGTGTAAACGGTGTAAATGGTGTGAACAGTGTGAATAAAATAAACTATCTACACTAAAACATACACCCGTATGGAACTTTCATATCAACCTAGGAGGGCAGTTACAACTATTCAATGCTAGGTTTTAATCACCAGCTTTCCATGGATCGATTTGAGAAATATGCTCAGAGCAATCGTTTTTCCGTGCCAATGTCAGATCGATCTTTCAGAGTTGTCTCCTCTTAAGTTAAGGGTTTTTTGATAGTATAATATTTTGTTCGCCTATTTGAGTGATTAAAGCTACTTACTATTGTTGAAAACAAGATTGTTATGATCTAAAATTTATTCCCATGTATAAACTATACGCAGCAAAGCTTTTAGTGTAAAGCAATTTGGCCAATTTAAAATGAGTAATTTTAATTTCTTAGCTTGACAGCTTATATAAAATTGATAGCTGTTTTGCAGATTATCAATAAACTTACAGAACTGTTAGGCCTAAAATTACACAGCAAACGGCTAATGAAACTAAGTTTTAATAGTCTTTAAAATTCAATTTAAATGCTCCCATATTTTTTACCTTCTACTGCATATAATCGAGCTTTACTAATCATTGTACTAAAAGTCAAAGTTTTGGCATCCGAAAAGGTGGCTATCATAATTATTTAATACTTTGCTTAGTAATTATCAATAAGTTATCATTTTTATTAGCAGACAACATTGTAGCAACCAGTCTTTTTCTACTTCTCAGATAGAGCTGGCGTCTTTCCATGGTCTTATTGCCTTGAGATCGATCTGAGTTTGATCTCCATAGACCGACCAGCTCAGAACGACTGAGATCGATCTTTGGCATCTTTCCATGGATCGATCCATGGAAAGCTGGTGAATGACAGAAGTGAAATATTCCTGAGTACACATTTAATCAAAGAGAGTGTCAATAATAGTTACTGCATGTATACTTTGCTCCTGGTAAGTTGATTGGAATAATTTACATTATAGTTCTTTGTACTTAAGTGATGGAAAATTTTTATCTAGAGAGCAACCCTGATTGAAAACTGAAATTATCTAAAGAGTGTTACTTCAAGTACCATACAAATATTATTAGTAGGTTGGCATTTCTTATCTTACCTTATGTGTGTTTAATATAAATATAAAACTTGAGATAAACATTCTCATGTGATATAATGTAGTCTGGAGTTATATCACATGACTGGACTATTTCTTCTAGAGTTAGGGTGGGTTACCTGACAGCCCACACATATATAACCTACACTATAACACATGATGTAGGAACACTGGCACAGCTGAGGCTAGGCTGACTAATAATTATACTAAGTATGTTTTGTGTATAGAAAGAGAATACTGGCTAGTGGCTACAAAATATGGAGTAATTTTATTCACTGATAGACTAACTGTTTGATATTACATAAAGAAAGAGAATTATAGATGAAATAGAAAATATTCTTTAAACAATATTATGTTTATTAAAATTAAATGGAAGTGTTTACATTTTATTCCATATAATAAAACAGGAGTATTGCCATTCTGCAAACATTACTTTGTGAATTATTCAGCTGTAAATCTACAGGTATTAGAACTAAACGGTTTAGAATTGATAAATTTAAGAAAGGGCAAGAAATACCTGAAGAAACAATTCCTCTACAATACTAATGAGTGTTACATAACTGGGAGATAGGGATACTAGAGTCTGCAATTGATTTACTACTAGAATTAAGTGGAAAGAATGATATGTAAATAAGGCTCAATATTTTATTATATTTATTCATACAGCAACTGCCATTGTAGTTCCCTAAACCAAACATGACTGGTTACTGTATATCACGTGACTCAGCAGATACCCGCCCATTCTGCTGTAACATTATAACATAATTATGCACAGTCATTCGTTAGTTGACTGAAAAGGGCTACACACTGATAACTCGCAGGTTGGTATATCATTTATATACAAGTTTGGTTTATCAATAGTTGGCAACCAGTTTGCAAGCTATAAAATATTTTAAATTATTAAAACCTTGCTCAACATAAGATTGCTTATAATAGTGATTACATAATAATTCCAATATCAACAACTGTTTCTTTAAAGCTTTTGCAAACCATATAATCATAATGGCTGAGAATGAGTCAAGAACCGTGAAAAAAAGACTAAACAACTCGTATCGCTGTGGGTACTGCTCGCAGTACTTCAACAAACTTGAAGATCCCAGAACTCTGCCCTGTCTGCATGTGTACTGCATGAGATGTTTGAAGACTGACATCGGTGGTAGGAAGGATCATATCAGATGTGCCTATTGTAGGTGAGTTACAGTAAATAACACAATATATTGTGTCATAGGCTTGCATATGATTTTCTCACCATCATCTACACAGGATAGTTAAGGGCAACCTTTTAGCTGCAACTGCCTTGCTGAGGTTTGCATTGTAATCATATAAGAATTCAGTACCAGTAAAATAAAATCTCACCTAATTGTGCTAGAGTCAAAATTTAAAAACTATGTTGTAGATCTTCTTTTTCTCCAGTGTAATTCTTTTGGAAATTTCAATTTTTCATTTTTTTTTGGGAAGTTATAGACAAAATACTGCCGAATTTTGGCCAATTTTGCCTGAAAAGCTGACTTTTCAGTACCAGTAAAATATCTCAGCAGCAAAGCATGATATCTGAATAAAAATTGCACTGCTGGAATCCTGAGATATTTCTCCAGTGTAAATTTTTTTCTTTTTTCAATAACTCTGCTAGATTGCTCATAAATTGGTGATTTATACACTGAAAATGCCATATTTTCTCATAAGAAACTAGCAGCGCTCAGCGCTTCACGCTTCACTGAGCACGTAGGGATGAGAAGATATTGGCGCGTACATGCTAATTACAGGCTAGCTAGCTGGCAGGCTATAATGAATAACTTGCTTTGTACTTTGTTTATGTAGCACCAATAATGGAATGTTGATAGATAACGCAGCCCTAACGAAGGTTGCTGCTTATTGGTTGTAGTTTAATCTTAGGCTAAACAATTACAAGTAGGCAACACGCATGCCACCCGCAGAGCAAGATTATTCAAGAACCCGAACTACATTTTGAGAGAAATTTATGATAATTATTCTTAGTGAGGATGCCCTTAACTATCCTGTGTAGGAGTTGTCTGATCTATTTCTATGAAAAGCTAAAAATACTGTATATTCTATGTGAACTCTGGTTACTAACTTGTGGATAAGGATAGTATTTTAACTAATTATTTAAATTCAATTTAAATGCTCCCACTTTTTGTACCTTCTACCCTCTATAATTTTATATAATTGAGTTTTGTTAATCATTGTAATTGAAGTCAAAGTTTTGGCATCTGAAAAGGTGTCTATTATTAAGTACTTTGCTTAGTAATTAACAATAAGTTCTCACTTTTATTAGCAGACAAAGTTTTAGCGAACAGTCTTTTTCTACTTCTCAGATATATCTTGTATCTTTTCATGGATCGATCGATTTGAGACAGTGATTGTGTAATAGCCTGTGGTCTATATAATGAATGTGTGTTGATGAGTGATGAGTATCTATTTGAGTATTTGTCAAGGACATAGCTGTGTGTGTGGATGGAGTATTTCATTACTTGAGACATCATATTATATTAGACTTCCTGGTATACTAAACAGAGATAACACACTGAATAATATATTTTAGGAAAGATCACTATGACATAACAGACCCCACTACTCTACCTGTCGCAAAGCATGGAGACCCGCTGGAATATAAATCTCCACCCAAACCTGCACCCATGCCTTGCGATGTTTGTAAAGATGGAACAGAAGCTGCCACATTCTGTGTGGAGAGTCAAAAGAGGTTGTGTCAGCAGCATCAAGAAGTGAGTCTTTCTTATATCATGTCTCAAGATTGGTTACTAAACCAGTTCTGGTTTGTATGTAGAATATTATTGAAAAGAAATGTCAAGTCTGTGTGACTTTTTATACTAAACACACGGTTTCACAGTGCAGTGAGTCAACTATGACAGACTTGTGGGTGAAAATACAACCAACTAAACTGTTGACCTTTATTATACAGACTCACAGAGAGCTGATGGGAGATAGACATCAGTTTATTGACATTGAGGTCTACAGAACTTCTCCCCAAAGATATACTACAACTGAATGTGAACATCATAAACAGGAACAGCTGACAGAAGTGTGTTCCAAGTGTCACCAGATATTCTGTATGAGATGTGATATGAGGACTGGCTGTAAAGATAAGACAGGTATTTACTTGGTGTTTTCGCTTTCGTGAAAAGAAACTGAGAATTATTACAAAAACATGTTATCTATTATTTTATTATTAAAATGAGTTATGTAACAGCAAAAGAGGAAGTAAGTTTTTCAGACTGAGTTGATATAAATATTGAAATTGGATTTCGTGTAAAAAGTTGTAATAAACATGCTAACGGCTGGAGGTATTTTTCAGCATTAAGGTTTGTGTGAGACGGAAGTGGATATATAGTGCAGGAGTTTATATTCTCACTGTTATGTTGAATATTTAGTATATTTCATCTTTCAAGTGTTTGTTTCCTTAATAAGATGGTATAGGAATAGCTTTAACTCAGTGGTTTCCAATCTTTTTCATATCATTCCCCTTTTTATAGGTGTGTTTTATTGAGTTTCTCCATTTGCAAGATGAACACTAAATTAAATTTATAAAGAAACTCTGGGACAGGTTCTTTTCAATTAGTAATTTATTGAGTGTAGGAAAAGGCACTTTGGTTTTGACATGGACCAGTGTCTGCCACAACTTCAGTTTAGCTTTGAAAGCATTGATACTGCTATTAAGGCAGTGAGTTGATGATTATATATTCATTCATTTTAGGTTCAGATTTTTTTAGTGGAACAAATATATTTACTATAGGTATGCAGTAAATTGTTTATAGAGATCAGTTCGACTGGCAGCAAAATTTTCCTGCTGGTTTTTGCTTTAAAGAAACTTTTTAACCTCCATTCGTAGTAGGACAGGTATCAGCTAGGGTAGAGTGAATATTAGACACATGGATGTATATAGAAGTAAACTTAGATTATAGAGTGTAGTGTGGATAAATAAGTGAACTACATAAAACGAAGGTTTTATTATAGTTATACATATTACATATACATGTAACTTAGAATACAAGACAAGCGCTTAAAGAGCTGGAACAAACTGTGTGATTTTTTTAGAAATCAAAACCCCTTTTAAGCCCAAATTCTACGCAAGGAGGAGCTCCCCTAAGGTTGGAGCCATTGGTTTAAATTTTTTAACTGTATTATTCCAAGTGCAGTGAATAATGAGCTAACCATATGACACCTTTCTAGAATGTCCCTTTGTGTAAATTAGTGCTAGAGAAAGGTCAGCTATGATATCAACTCAGATAGCGATACTTGAGACAGAGTCTAACTGTTTAGTAATTACATAGTATGTGTATAGTGATACATCATCTACCTGTAGTCGCAGATAGTAGGTGTACAATATCATATCTAAAAGTATATTACTTTTATTAATAGTGTGATTTTATGTATACAGAAGAGACAGTAGCATTCCATGACTTGGCATCTTTGAGTGATTTGTCTTGTGAGTTACGAGAAAGTCTGACTGGTGGAATAGAGACGCTGTCTGAGAAAGTTGCAGAGTTGAATGACATCTCAAAGGATGCCTGGAAAGAACTGAGTAAAATAGAAGATGAAGTGAAGAAGATGGTTGCCAGAGTAAACGCTGTAGCTGATGCTCAGGTATGCTGACATGGTGATGTCATCTAATGTATTTCTGTTTGTCTGAAATTAGATTTTGCATTTGGTCTTTCAGTTGTAATCAGAAATGAATTTCATTTGTCATTAAAATTAACTGGCCATTAAAGCATTATCATTCTGTGTCCAGGTAGCAGTAGTCATGCATTCATCACATGTTACTCAGTGCAGGTGAACCTGTCAATACAGATGACTCACTCATCCTTCTGCAACTGTCAATCACTCAAACAGGGAGGTTGGCTGTGTGAGTGATTGACAGGTGTCAGGAGGAGGAGACTAGTCACATTATGTACTAACTTTCTGCTGTGTATTATGAAGTGTCATTGTATTCTTAGTGGGTGATTTGTCACTTTCATTTCAAGTGTAGAGGTTGTGAGGTTCAGAGGTGGTTATCCTGTGTTACTATTTATTAGATAGAAAAGATTAGAAAGAGGGCTACAAACCTGAGGCTAGAAATATATGGATATTTGAAGAGCTGCACACAGATAGTGGATAATTATAGAATAGAGCTGGCCTTGGGTAAAACAATGGGCAGACAGTCTCTGCTGGACACAGTACAGCATGCAGTTGATAAGTTCAATGATGCAGGGATTGTGAGAGACTACAAAGAGATCAGTGGGAAGATGGAAAAGGCTACAGATATTGGTGTAATAGAGAAGTGTGTACTTCCAGACAGCATTTTGGTACCAACATGTAGGTGGAGTCTATAAATAACTTTCTGCTTGTAATCAGTTAGCCTAGGGCCACACGGCGCGTATTTTCGCATGCGAAAATTGAAATCACAAGTAGCAAAGGTGTCCACTGTGCGCGTTGAGAAAACCTTCGCACTTGTCGCTCTGCATGCTCAACGCAAGTGCGAATCGTCTCCGTCGCCGTCACCTAATTGGTTGGTAGTTATTCAGCGAGCCCAATTTCTTTATTTAGTGCTATATTCCAGTAAATTGCGTTTTATTGAAAGCGAATGCGATTTAAAAATGAAAGCTTTATTTATCACGCATCACTGACGCTACATGCCACTTGTGATTTTATGTTTCGCATGCGAAAATACGCACAGTGTGGCCCTAGGCTTAAATTGGTTTCATTGAATATTTGAATAGGAGAATAAAAAGAAGCCTCTGATAATTAGAAAAGTAGATAGAGTTATTTATTAGAGAATTGAGTTTTGTTCTACTCTCACATTATGAGACATTGCTGCAGTGTTTCAGAGTTTATGATGTATAAGTGAGCTGCTAAACTGTGTTATGCTGACTTATACCTGCTGTCAGTATTAACAAAATATTCTCACTTAGACCTGTGCATTACGCAGCAACTTGTAGTAACTACAGACTGCTTGTATTTAAAACATCTTTTCATTTCAAGTTTGAAAAGCTGTTCCCCACCTCCTCAGGTGATTAGATTCTCAAGTTATAGTATTGTTATTTTGTTGTTGCAGACAGTGAAAACAGTCTGGGACTGAAGCTGCTGCAGCCACCATCTTCTCTACAGTTTGATGGACTTCCTGTACGTGGAGGGTGTTACACAGTAAACATCTCAGCTGATGGACATCTTATGTGTTGGACAGGAAGAGGTATAGAAGTAAGAAATAAAGACACTCTGGATACTATCAGCTCAGTGAAGGACACCAGCACTACACTGTGGGGGGAGATTATCCAACCTGAAGGGGTGATGGTTGGCAGCTGGCATAACAGAGAGGAGAAAACAGCTGAAGTCTCACTTCTTGATCCGAACTCCTTCAAAAAGTCTCGCTCTGTCTACAAGCTGTCAGTAGATGAGCCCCTTCCTTACTATAGAATAGCTCAGCACTTCTCACTGCTCTATATTGTAGACAGTGAAGAGAAACAGCTGGTAGTCTGTAACCTAGTTGACAATAAAATACAGAAGTACCCACTTCCTGAGATAAAGCGCCCTCGACCTGTATGCATCCTCCCAGACTCAACTCTCCTCATAGGAGACCGCACCGTAGATGGTGCAGTAAGAAGATATAAAGCGGAGAACACAACTCTCACTCTAATGTGGGAGTTTCGTCACATCTCACTACCAACTGGTATTTCCTTTGATCCAACATCTGATCTGATTCACATCTGTACACTGTATGGACCTCTCCTCATCCTCTCACTCGAAGGTAAATACTCTGTTTATTATAGTAAGTTTAGTTATTTTATATATAATTATGTTGTAGTAAATAATATATTTTATTAATTAACAGTAAACAACTTCCACTCATAAGATATATTATGATATTGTTAGTATATATCAAGTCACTGATGTTTTTTTTAGCTAAAAGTTATGTAATAAAGACTGTAACATGCTGATAGTAGATGTTCTATTCTTCATCACATGACTTGTAGCTAATAATAGTATTAGTGAATAATACTGCCTCCCTGCAATAAGTTTATTTCCAGCTGCAGTAACATGCAGGATGTAAGCACAGGTAAAAGTGTATATTATATTGTATAGGTTTAAGGTGTACTCTGTGTAGTGTGCAGTGAGCTCTTAGTAAACTCCCTATTCAGTCTTCCTTTCCAAGGGTTCACCTGGTAGTGTAGAAAATAGGGACTCCACACTGCCAAGTGAGTTGGTGCTGCAAGGGGTTCAAACCCACCCATCAGCATGTCTAGTTAGTATACTATGGAAGTGTTTTACAGTAATTTTAGAGGTGCTCAACCTAACAACTGTACAGACTGCCAACTACACATGAGTTATGAGTTTTAGTTTGATTTCAGTCTAGTGCTGCTATTGTTTTGATCCTCAGCTAATTTAAAGATAAATAATTTGATACTTTTTGACTGCCATTACTGAGATTATTGTAATTTGATGATGGCTGGTAGAGCAGTGTTTGCTGGTGGGACTCAGATGGCTGTTGTTGGTTCTTGTCAAGTATTTAATATGTGATAATGTTGGAATAGCTGCAGTAGTATTATAAGTAGTCATTTGGATGTGTTCTTGCTAAAAGCCAGAGGCTAGGTTTGTGGGTCAAGGTCAATACATTTGTATAATGAGACACTATTTTCTGCTTTGTTTGAATATTTACTTCATGCATATAACCTGCTTAGTTCCATCTTTAAAGGAAGTCTGTCTGTTTTTCTCAATACATACCACCTGCTACAAAAATGTAATTATTTACAGGTCAACTGGTGCTTACAGTTCCCAGAGAAAATCTTGGTGCGAGTTTCCTGGTGTGGGACATTGCTGTGTATAACAGAGACACAGTGTTTCTAGCATGTGGATCTGATGGTCTAAGGAGATACACAATAAAATACTAAACTTATCAGCTACAGTTTACTAATAATCAGCTCAGTGAGGTACTGAGAGATAAAATGGATAATATTTGTCATCAATATAATTATATTCATTACAATTCAATACACACACTAATGGTAGTGTCAGGTATATTATATTGTGTGTGTCATTTACACTGTAATTATACTTCTGTATATTATTCTATATTCATAAGAACTTGCACTGCTTATATGCATTATGTTATGTTAATTGTCATTAATTGTAGTTATTTAAGATATTTGACTGTATAAAATATGTCTTGCCATTTTACTATCTAATAAAGTTTATTTGTTAGTGAAAAGATATTCTGTTTTCATGCCTCATTAGCTTTAGTTCAAGTTGAGTTTGGTTACTAAAAAATAATCTTTACTGGAGCTGTAACTGTAAATGACTCCTCTGTGGGAGAATGCATTTACTGAATTGACATGCAGGTGCAAGTAACTCCAACATGACTGTAGGCAGATTTTTTTAACCATATTATATAATCTACATTCCACTGCTGTGTATACAACAGCATTGAGTAGCCAATCAAATTGCTTCTTGCCATGCATTCAGGAAGCTGATAAATAATATATAAGGCAATCAACTAGATATAAACACTTTGGTACTCTACACATGAGCTGTCTGTAATGCAGTTGCTTTGTAAAATGTATTTCATTTGATAAGTTCAATTCAATTGGTTGCAGTTTAATTATGACATGTTCCCTATTCACCTGGTAGAAATACTGTTCATATCTGTACTAACACTATCAAGAACAAGCATGAGGAATCCAAAGTTTTTACATAATATTTATTTACATGGTGGGAAAAGAAGTTTACATTTCAGCGCATCTGTTTCAGCAACATCTCAAGTAGATATCAGCGTATTGACAGGCAAAGAAATCAAGTTGCTATGTTGACCACCAAACAAATCCCATACATAAGATAATGAGAGAACTCTCACGTAGTGTCATATAATAGTATATGATATAAATAATAAGCAATGCAATAATGGAGAAGGTAAAACAATATTTACAACAAGGTACAGCAATAGGTAGGATGAAATATAGATTGTGATGTATTATAAAGTGTATTAGCTACAGCCATTAATGTTAATAGGTCATTTTATAGATACTCTGAAATTTAATTTATTGGCTTTCTATCTTATTGATGGTTGAATGTTCCGGAAAATGTTATCTGCAGCTAATATGTTGTTGAAGAAAGAATATCTGCAGCAAAATCTTATTTCATGATGGAATTTATTCGTTTATACTCCTTGTTATACTCTTTCACGTTAAACTCAGCCTCAAACTTTTCCCTCCATTCACACACAGAAGGTATCCTGTCACATGACTCTATGTTTAGCAGCTCTGTAAACATCTCCGCCCATAATCTCGACTTGTATACTCTGGAGAGGAGAAAACTCCATATAATAATTACATTATTCTTGCTACTCCAAATAGTATAACAGCAATGTTAATACATGTAATGCAGCTGTTGACAGAAAGTATCAATAAAGCTCCTCGCCATCAAACTTATTATTACAACATAAACTGCTGGTAAGACAATTCCTAATATCAGTGAGAAAACTTGTGCAAGCTACAAGCCTACCTGTGCAAATTGAACTTGGCTGGTTGCCAAAGCTGGCCGTTGTATGTGACAAGCATGTAGTTTTGGAAGAGTAGAGTGTACGCCGTGCCTAGTATTCCAAACAGATCCGTCTGAAATATGCATGATACTGCTGGGAATACAGTGTCAGTAATACAGTAATACTAACAGAGTAATACAGTAATACTAACTGAGTAATACTTATTTATTAAAACTGCTGGCAACCAAAATTTTAGTAAGCTAATATACATATGACTATATAGAGGTTTACTTTGTGGTAAATAGAGAAATTCAAATTATGTCTTTTATATGGTTATACATTTATATTATTTATATTATATTACAAATTATTATATAATCAATATCTTTATATCATGTTATTTGAATGTTTTATCTTCTGACTTTAATCTTTCAGTGTTCAACTGCCCAGCCAACTTGGCATCCCACAGACGTTGGCACAAACCTAAACCTGCAGCAGACTCTCAACCAAACACTTCAAAACACAGAGAGAAGACAACTACCAAACAAATAGTTATTGCAGCTCCGCAGCGAATTCCAAACTCTGGAAGGATAACTTCTCATGATGACTAAGTTAAAATCATGTGTAAAATTCTTGTGAGACTTCCTTTGCTGAATTCTTTCATTCATAGTAAAATATTTTGAAGAACAAACCCCCCCATCCACTTTCTCACTTTGTGGTTACTTATTTATATTATTTATTAGAGACCTTTACAGCCAGAGGCTTTGTGCAATCATATAATGAATATAAATATTGTCTTAGATTTTAGTGCTTTTATAGTATAAATTATATTATATATTGTTTCCTTTTCATGGTTTAATTAAAGTTATTTATGATGTTGTCCACCAATTGAACTCCGTCCAATAAAGCTCTAATTGTCAAGTATACATGTGTATACACAACTTGCTTCAAATGGAGTGGAACAAAAGTGAAAGATGAAAGTCTCTACAGTATATATAAGTTACATAATTCTGCATCTCCAGTACTAAAGCATTTAGACTAGGATGCAGCTAACTCAGAAAAAAATTAGCTATTTCTGTGAGTTTCAGGAATTAAAGTATTAGAATTATCTTTCCAGAAAACTATAAGCCTAAAGTCTTCACTTTATAAATATGAAAGTTTAGTGAAAATAATAATCTTCTAATTTTTGTCTTTACATATTTTAAAGTATTTGGAATCACTTTTGAATTTTAAAATTCTGACAATATTAAAAGAATAAAAGTTTTTAATCTTCACTGTATATATGAGTATAGAGGCAGTTTGCTTATTAATGTTTAAAACACTGTCATAGTATTTCTTTCTTGTAGTTTTAAAGTTTTCTACAGTTGCATTAAAAGTTACAAATTTTAGTTATAAGGATAATATAAAAACAGCTTTTGCTTACAAAGCTTTACAACTATAGCTAACACTTGCAGTGGAATTATTTTAGAGTTAGATCAAAAGCCTGAAATAGAATTTGCTGTTTGTTTGCGGAAATGGGGAAACTGAATTCATTTTTCTGTTTAATGTACCATCTGAACATATTTGCTGAAAAAAACATTTGCTCACTTGAAATTTTGAAAACTACATAATATAATATTAATATATAATATATAAAATATCGCACGATATAAATATAGTCAACTTGAGAAAATAGTTTATAGATATTTAGGCTAGGGGAAACCTGGGTGATATGGGCCACTTAAGCCCACAGCCCAGGCTGACTATGGTTGATTGAAAATTAGTATTTCATCATGTGGGTGCTATCTCTACTGACACACAAACAGAGTTTGAAGCTCCTATACAGATGCTTGACTGAGCTATAATTGAAAATTGGTGGACCATATCACCCGGGGATTTTTTGAAATTTCGGGTGATATGGGCCACCACAGACTCCGTCACCTAAAGTCAGCTTTTTTGTGTCTAAAATGCATTTTGCTATATTAAAAAGTAACATAAAACAATTTATTTAAAATAAATGTGTAACAGCTTCTTTTAGTGCCTCCTAACTCCAAGCATTTCAAATATTTTTGAAAAAATATTTTGGCATCTAAAATACATTGCATGAGTATGAAAGTAGTAAGGAAGGGCCAATCCTGGACCACTTTTGCCCCATGGCTCCTCGCAACAAGTTGCGAGTCCCCATGGAGGTAAAAGTATCCAGGATTGGCCCTTCCTTACTACTACTATAATAAGTTTTTTATTAAAAAAGTAATATTATGAATTTTATTAAAGGTAAAGTAATATTATAAATTTTATTAAAAATAGAGTAGTTTTTTTTTTAAATAACATCGCATAAAACGACTTTTTTTTATTTTTTTTAAGAAAATATTTTTTTTTTAAAAAAAAGCGTTAAAACGAATATTTAAACGTTATAACTTGAAAATGCGGGTTGAGATTCTGTAGATTCTACTATATCTCCATCACTCGTTGATAATACTAATAATGTTTTAATTAGTTATACTATCATAATAAAGTTTAAAATATATATAATTAAAAGGTAATGCCGCTTTAGTAATATTACTAGCGGGAGTATTGGTTAAAATTATGCCATTAGGTTTATGACTTTGATAATCACTTGAAAGAGCTATTGTAAATGAAAAATTATTATTAGCGTTAACAATTTTATTAATATTTATTTTATTATACGGAACATTATGTTCGGCACCGCTAATAGTATAAAATAAATTTTTTTTAAATTCATCGAATGGATTTACGCTATTACGAATATGTAAACCTACTTTTTTATCAGTCCAATATAACGCTTTAGTTCTATTAGTAGGAGAATTTTCGTTATAAAATTGTATTAACGCGTGCGTTATTTTAATTGGTTTATCTACTAAAAAATCATCGAGTAAATTTACCGTAAAACTATTAATATCTTTATAATAATAAAATTCTTGTTTAGATATAATACTCGTAATAAACGTTTTATTAGTCGTTATATCGACTTTACCAAATTTATAAATATTCATTTATAATTATAATAAAGTTTTACTAATACGTAATGAAAAGGTAATGCCGCGACGGTTATTTTGCTAGCGGGGGTATCGGTTAAAATTATGTCACTGGGTTTATGACTAGGATAAGTTTTTGATAACGTTATTGATAGTAAAAAGTTTTTATTAGCTTCA
The DNA here is from genome assembly GCA_964035545.1 of Bugula neritina. NCBI lineage: Eukaryota > Metazoa > Bryozoa > Gymnolaemata > Cheilostomatida > Bugulidae > Bugula > Bugula neritina. The sequence continues at coordinate 15,653,195 of OZ037767.1, forward strand.
ATAATTTTATTAGCGTTTATTTCGTTAAACGGAACATTATGTTCGCTACCGCTTATATCATAAGAAGTAGTTTCAACGGTTGGACTAAATATTTCACTACTGTTTCGAACGCTTAAAATTACTCGCTTATCAGTCCAATAAAGTTCTTTAGTACTGTGTGCTTGTTCGTTATAAAATTGCACTAATATATTCGTTATTTCAATTGGTTCATCGACTAAAAAATCTTTAATTAATGTCGCGTAAAAACCTATATTTTCATAATACGTAAATTCTGATGGAATTATAATATTCGTAATATACTGGTTTTCATCTATTATATTAGCTTTAGCCGCATTTCCAAAAATATAAACTGAAGTCATTTATATAAGTAATTTATTTATAATTAATTGAGGTGATTCGTGTGTAAACATTTTTTTAAGCCAATATAAACACAAGTGTCCGCATATAACGGTACCGAATTCTTGTACTCGTTCCGTGTTATAAAATACTGGTCCTTTTAAATATTTTATTATTTCTAGCGGTGGATGTAATCCAAAACTATCGAAATAATATTTTTTATTTCCGTTTTTATACCAAGCTACCCAATGAGTACCGTTACCCATTAAATTGTCTAAATTTAATATACCGCACTCTTTTTTACGCGGTTTATTGGGTAAGTCATTTCTTGAAAATACTCCTCTAAAATTAGGAATTTTTAATTTTTTAATAGCGAACTCTAATTCAATATTTGATAGAGCTTTATTCTCTAATTTTATACTCATTTATTATAACCGTAAGGAACCGTTGTTATACCATCTTCTAGTATTATTCTTTTATCGTCTTCGGCCGATAAAGCTACTTTATTTATAGTTTCGGCATACATTGTATGCTTATGACTTCTCAGCACGTTCATCGTTCTATGCTGATCTTTTCTAGTAATAAGGCAGTTATAATAATCGTCAAATGTTATACAATTATTACGCGTAGTCTTATTAATACCCTTACACTTTTTTTCTTCTATACCATCCATCTTGTAAGAGTACAATTTAGCTCTTAGGCCTACAAATTCTGTAATTTGTTTGCCGCCGGCTTCATCCTTAAACATGCCTATTACTTTTTTATTTACACCAGTTGGTAACGAGTGATTTTCAGGATAATTGCTAGTGTCGAATTTATTTTCAACGTCTGGTAACATATCCTTATAAAAGTCTTCAGTTTGTACGTGATACATTAAACTGTCCGTATCCGTAAACAATAACTGAGCTTTATTACCATACTTATGCTTAATATACTCGTAATGAAAGTCATACATTAGAGTTTTACTAATGTCTAAAATTGCTGCGCCTAAATATATAGGCTTGTCAAATTTTAATTTCGTCACGTTCATATTAACGGCTACTAAATTTTCGGAAAATATAGTAAAATTTTTAAAGTTAGGTTGATTCGTTAACTTTTTCGCTTCGCTTTCGCTAGTGACTAATTTAACGTCAACTCTATTACGTATATTTTCCATTGTCTTACCGAATTTCGAATTATTCATTAGCTTGAAGAAATCTTTTTCAAAATCGCTCTTAGCCAAAGTTCTCAGTTTGGTATTCAAGTTTATATATTTTCCGAGTTTATCGGATTCGTTAAAGGTTAAACCCCCGTGAATTTTTACGAGTTTTAAACCGTATTTCAGACATTGTTTTAACGCCTTGTAATGTATTACATAATTTTTCTTAGAATTTAAATTTGGAACTAATTTTTTTACTTTATTAATTGTCAACCTTTCCGGACATAAAGGATAATCTTTATGCGAGTCGTGTAACTTTTTAGAATATTCCAAATCTACTTCTAAAAAGCTAGGTGGAAAATTTAAACTTTTTTCCAACTCACGGCATTCTTTTTCGCTTAGCCACTTAAAATTACTTACGGGTAACTTTTTAGACATGGCCCATCCATATAAATTGTTAGCGTCCAAATAAGTAATATAACTACTAGGTTTTTTAGAATTATAATTGGTCATATACTTATTATTAGCTTTAGCGTACCTATGACTAATCATACTTACACCGCCTCTAATTCCTCTTTCGAAGAAGAGTAATTGGTCAACGTCGGTAATTGGATCTAGTTTTAATTTGGTATTTTTAAGCATGGCGTCCCAACTTAAACCGGGAGCCGTATAATACCAAGCCGGATCTAATTTATAATGTTCGAGACATACATTTCTAAAGTTTTCAAAAACGTCGGCTAATTGTAATACGTCGACTTTCATATACAAGTCGTGATATTCTCTAAAAGTTTTCATATTAAATTCTTGCCAAACTTTTTGAGCGTGAGCGTAATCCTCATCGCTTATATTACTCTCAGTTAAACTCGAGTAAAATTTTTCTTTTGGATGTAAAGACGTTTCATTTAATACGCTTACGTTATTAAAATAGTCATACGGAAATACTCCTTTTCTCAATAATAAGTTTAATTGTTTTTCTGCGTAATAATAATTACTTAAGTGTTTAAAGTTATCAAGCTTTAGATTCGTAACTAAACTCGCTAAACTAGAACTCATAAATTTAAACGTGTCTATAAATCTTAGTTCACGCGTAACTTCAACTTTTTTACCTTCTTTAGTAAATTCGTCTACTATTATTCGTTCGCTAAAAGATATATATTTTTCTTCGGTATTAGGTATACAAGAAATTTTGCCGCTTAAATTTTTAACAAATAAGTGGGCGTCATAACCCGACAAGTTATGAATAAATATTGGATAAAATTTCGGAATTTTATAATTTAAATTACAATTACTATGAGCCGCTCTTCTATAGTTTTCGGTCAAGTGGCAGTGATCTCTCACTCTGTCATCGCCTAATTTTTCTTCACATATATAACAATTTTCGGCTAATTGGAAAGACTCTTGCTCACTATTCGTAATTCTCATTCGTTTAGCAAACTTATGTTTCTTATACAATTTTTTAATGTCAAACTCTAATAATCTTATAAATTGTTCGCCAATATCTTCGTCTTCGGCTTCTTTGGTATAACTTCTATAATTACACTCGCCGGTAATGCTTACTATATAATATCCAAAGCCTGATGGTTCGTGTTGCTGATACTGATTAGTATAGCTTTCTCGATTATTAGGTTGACAACCTTGTATTGGTTTAGTAAAGCATTCAAAGTCCGCGTATACTACGAATGGTACTCTCATTTTATGACAATAATGTTTAGAATTAAATGTTATTTTATTTTCTAATTTTGGAAAGGTCATAGCTATACCGTTATTCGTTAAAAACCATTCTTGATGTTTTTTTAAAGATTTTTCCGTTTTAAACGCTTGCGTGCAATTTAAACAAAATTGTTTTGCGTGTCCGTTACTATTTATTTGTGAACCGAGTAATTTACTTAAATTTTTAACGTACGTATAATGACTTTTTTCTTCATTAGTTATAAGAAATAAAATTATTGTTTTAGAGCGTTTAGACGATTGTCTCCACGGATATATGGAATTACCATTCCAAGCGAGAACGGTAACGCTAATATTAGGATTAGCTTTTTCAAACGCGTCAATAGATTTAGTTGTAGCCGGAAATTCTACGCCTTCCCACGATACTTTATTAACGTGCTCTTTATAATTACTAATTCTATCCGAATGAGTTTTAGCCGGATAAAGAGCGGCTAATACGGCCCACATAAAGCACTTATTATCATTATTTTTTGGGTTTATTATAGCCTTTTTATCTTTAATTATTTTAGGAAGATCGATATACGACGAACCTTTAAGAGGTTGATATTTAACAATATTAATTTCCATTTTTATGATGGATTTAAATATCCAGCTACTTCCTTTCGCGTTAAACGAAGCTAAATTTTCATTACATTGTATAATTCATTAATATTTGTAGATTCTAATATATTTTCAATACGCGATGAAAATGATGTAATTAATAATTCAGTTTCACCGGTATTTATATTAGTTTTTTCCATTTCACATGTTAATATTATTTTAGTTTTTGTAGTAGATTTTAATAACTTTAGTACATTTAGTTTTACTAGTTTACTAAACGAATTTATATCGTATTTGGGTAAACCTTTAATTTCATAAGTTTGAAACCAACCTTTAGCGGCTTGTTCTTTAAGTTTAGGTTGATTATATAAAGCCATAATTTTATCCTTAATTGGATTTACAATTTTTGTAATTGGTTTTATAATACCCTTAATCCATTTTTCTATATTACGCGTAGTTTGCGTAAATATTTCTCGCATAATTTTTTTTACGGGTGTAGGTATTAACGGGGCTTGTCCTATATTCGGAACGGGTTCGTCCATAGGCGATAATAGCCGTATAAGTTCGGCTTTTCTTAATTGAGAATATTGTTTCAATCCTCTTTCTTTAGCTATAGCCTTCAAGGCTTTAACGGTAATTTTTGTATTGAACTCCATTTATATAGTAAAAAAATCTTTAAACTATAAAATCAATTTTTTAATAAAAAATTGGTTTTATGTATTTTCAAGAATTTTATTTATTTGCGCTTTAAGTTTAGTTACTTTACGTCGCGATGTTAAATTTTTATTAAAATGTTTAAATAATTTATCTCGATCTTCATTTGATATAGAATTAATTTTTAAGATATAATAATCGGTTAATTGCATAAATGTATGTTCGGGAAGAGGTATATTTTTTTTTTGTTTAGCTTGAGCGATTAGTTTATCGAGTAATTCATTAGTAAACTCCATATTATAAAATAATGTAATAATAAAAATCATTTTTTTATATAAATGGACTTTCGACGAGAAAAATTAGAACTCTTAAACGATGAAATTATTAAATTAGAAAACGAATACGAGCAAAAACTTAATCGTTTTAATTGGTTATCAAAATTGTTAAAAATAATTTCGGGATTATGCGGTACAACGAATTTAATATGCGGTGTCATTATTACGGCGTTATTAAACGCTAACGTTACTAAACAAACGTTATTACCATTATCTATAATAGTAAGTATAATGAGTGTAATTACTACTTCTATTTCTTCTCAAGACGCTAAATTAATTAAATCTACATTAATGTATTTAGACGTATTTACGTTTATAAAAAATTCTAAATTAGAAATTAATTCTATGTTATCAAAATTTTTAAGCGACGCTCATATAGACGAACAAGAGTATGACGCTATAACCGAAAAATATAAAGATATTAATAGCGTAATATCGAATAAAAAAAGCGACATAATAGTCGCTCGTAACAACGTTTGTTAATTAATTATATATTATAATAAATTAAAAAAGGGAGTTCAATACAAAAATATCCGTATAGGCTGCTAAATAGCGCGTAATAATCGGTCCTGAGAGCGAATTACGTGTGCCGTATTATACGCATATTTATATATATTTTCTTTAACTATAATATATTTCGTCTTTTTTCTATTTAGTCTTCAGCATATTTTAATTTAGTAAAGAATAATGGTATTCTAGCCGCTGCATAATTCATTAAACCTACGTTAAGTTCTTGAATTATTTCTTTACTTTTGTAAATAGTTTTTATTTTTAATTTTCCATTATTTTCTTTATAAATAATTTCTTTTTTATTATTATAAGTAATTTCTTCAAATGTTCCGCATTCGTTAGACGGATTAGTCATTTCGTTTAATATATTAAATTTTTTATATATAATTCTTTCTTTAATATCACCGCCTTCGTATACTCGTTTTTCACAATTATTATTTTTATATATCGTTTCGGTAATTGGGGTGCCGTCGAGGCTTTTATAAGTAATTGCTGTTGGATCAATCATTTATATATGTTTTCTTTAACTATAACAGCATACCTAAAAGAGGAATATTTTTAAACGGACTATTTGGACCTAAAATTAAACCTTCACCTTTTATATAACCGGAACCTTGTTTTAAATATAAACCATTACCCTTCATTAAATTAGACGACGCGACTGGTTTTAAAGTAATAGAACCGTTTGAATTAGGTTCTACGGAACATACGCACCCGCCTCTTTTTAAATAAAGACCTTTACTTTTAATAGCTCTTTCGACTCCAGCGCTAGCGGCTCCTGAAAGTACACCCGGTATAATAGTTTTTAATAGCGTAGGTATTACTCTCGTAGCTATACCTAATAGAGCTCCTAAAAATCCTCCGCTCATTGACGCGTTAGTTTTTACTAATGACGGAGACATTTCGAGCGTTATATTTTTTTTATTCGCGTTTAACGCTTTTAAAATATTATCATTTTGCGTTTTCGTAACGACTAGTTTATCATTTCCGCTTTCGAGAGGCAATTTAATAACGCAACCCTTACCGCTTCTATAAGCGTTCATTATTTTTTGTTTTTGCGCCTGTGGCACATTTCCTATAATTTCGCAATAACCCATTTATATAATACGTTAAACTTCTCTTAAATGAAATCTTATTGAAAGTTGTTCACCGCTAAGATCTAATAAATTACCTTTTTGATCGGTTACCGTAACGGTTAACGTCTTAATATATTTAACGTGAACGGGTAAGTATATTAAATTATGAGGTTTTTCTATTATTTTATATCCCGGACTAACGCTCAGAAAAAATGAATAAATAACGGGTTTATAAGTACCATCGATATAACTTCCATTAATACAATCAACTTGTACGTGTATAGCGTTTATATTTAAAATATTTACTATGTTTGTAGCTTCGATATAAGGTTGATCGTATATCGCCGCGTCAAAACCTAAAACGTCTCTTAAAGAATTTTCAACGTTAAAATCTACTCGGTAATTAGGTTTTAATTTAAGTATAATTCTAAAAGTTACTTTATTAGCTTGCAAAGTAATACCGTTTCTATTACCCCCCCTCTTTTACTATTTCGTCTTGAATAGCTTCTTCTAGTTGATCTAATTCGTACACTCCGATTGGTAACGAAACTAAATGCCACGTAGTACCACCGTCTTTAGACCATCTATAGGAATTTCTATCGGTACTAATGTTTGGAAAAGAATAAAACGTATCCAAACTAATAAGACACATTTCGTATTTTTTATTTTTATTTAATTCTATAGGCGGATTAAGTTGAGTAATTATTCTCGTTTTAGTATCGGTAACTCCTATAGTCATCGTTTGTTTAGAGGCCGTATTATCAGCAATTTCTCTTAAAATTTTATTATCCATTTATATAACTTTTAAATTATTTCCATCGGAACTGAGAGACATAGTTTTATCCGATAGAATTAATGCGTACGCCTGAGTATTAGCCGGTACATTTTGACTAAACTGAACTCTTAATTGAATATCGGCTACGCTACTTTTAAGAGCCTCGCTTTGCTTACTAACGTCTATTACGAACAAAGCGTAAAGATCTTGATATTCCGAAGGTAATACGTTTGAATAAGCAATTAGCTCGTTTATACCGTAATATTCTCCGCAAAATTTAGAAGCGTCTCCGTACACTCTACTAAACTTCATTTTAGCAAAATCTATATCATAATCAACTTCGGGATACCGCTCACTATTTAACATCGCGTATATACTTTTAACGTTAACGTGATCGAATACGGCCGGATTAGTCGTTTGACTTTCATTCTTTTCCGTTTGAAAACCTATAATAATATATTTAGGTTTTTCAGTATCTCCTCTAGAACCCAAACGCCACGTAAAGTTTGTAGTTTGCGGCACCGCAATACTATCACACCACCTAGACCTATAAATTATGGGAAGCTGCGTTTTACTCTCTATAATTTTATAAAGCTTATGTTTCATTTCAAAATCGGGTGTTATGTGAGGCAAGTATAAACACAATTTCGTTTCGTACTCCCGTATTTCCGGCTTTAGCGCTAGAAATTAAAAGTTCGAGTCGTTCTACTAAAGCGTTAGGATCAGACGATAAATATACTACTCCATCACCGACTTGTCTTTTAGCTTTTTTACTATCGGCGAGTTTCGCTCTCTGAGGATATAATTGTTCCCAAATAGGTCTAACAATACGTCTCCACTTGTCACTATTTTTATCTATAGGACCGTGTTTACTTTGATATATAGCGCCGCTATTATCGAGTATATTAGCATGATTCGCTAAATCATTATCATCGTATCCTATAGGCGTTTTACGCGTTAAAAGACTTAAAAGTCCTCTAGTCGCCGGATATTCTTCGTTATCAAACATTATTTTACCATCGTTAAAGCTTATAGGTTTCGTACCAATAACGTGTCTATTACCATCCCACTTTACGTTATAAGCGCCGAGTTCTAAGCCAGCTAAAGCGTTTTGTGTAAATTCGTCTAAATTTATAACTCCATCCGTTATAGCCGGTTGAACATTATAATTGGGTAATGTAAGCAATTGTTTTAACGCGTCAGTCGTTTGAGCTTGCGAATTCGTTACGGGTTCAAAAAACTTTTCTTGAGCTATAGCCGCATTTAATTCTCGCTCGCGTTCTAGTTTAAAAATTTCTTTTAATTTATTTTTTTGAGAAATAAAATCTTGTACGGTTTTATCTCTTTTTATAGGGTCGTGAATTTTTAAATAACTCATTTATATAAACATAAATTTGTGTCCACATTTGTGTCCACATTTGTGTCTAGTGTCTACATTTGTGTCCACTTTTGTGTCTAGTATTCACTTTTGTGTCCACATTTGTGTCTAGTGTCCACATTTGTGTCCACTTTTGTGTCTAATGTTCACATTTGTGTCTAGGACACAAACACATTTGTGTCCACTATAATCGTTCTAAAACGTTTAAATTTACCCAAGAGTTTTGAGAATCGGGATAACCCAACCATTTTACTAAAGCCTTTTTACCTTTCTTTTTAATTACGCGCTCTATTCTATACATTTCTTGCCTCGTCTTTTGTAATTCCTGTTCGTAAAAAGATCCTTGAATTTCTTCTCCTCCCGAGTCGGTTAATTTATAAGTAGTCGGATTAGTATATAATATTTTACTTATAGTAAACACTTCCTCCGTCCATCTAACTGTATAACCTTTTTCAAACGTTCGTTTCTTACGAGGTATACGCACTCTATCACCTATAGTAAATTTAGGTTTAGAAGGCGCTGGTAAGTTTGGATATAATTTCACGCGTACTTTATTTTCATTAGAAGGATCACTAGCTTCAATTGGTGTCATTCCAATAGACGAATGTTTAGTCTCATTATACCGTTTTACTAAATCTTTTAGTGCGTCTATATATTTATAAGTATTATTAGCCGAAAAATATTTAAACATTCGCTCTTTCATTGTTCTATTCCACCTCTCTACTACGCTAGACTTTTCTTCATTTTCCGTAGAATATAAGTCTATTAAGGACTTTACGTCTTTGTTATAAAACTCTTTTCCCTTGTCAACCCATAAATATTGTGGCTTACGACGAGTTAAAATTGTTTTTAAAGCTGAAGCCGTCGCTTTTCCAGTCTTATTTTTTAAAGGTATTATCCAACCGTATTTTGAAAACACGTCTATTACCGTTAGTAAATATTTATAACCGTTATTAAATTTAGCGAATTCAGTCATATCAACCAAGTCGGCCGCCCAAATATTATCAATACCCGATACCCAAACTCGTCTTTTACGAAATTTTTTTTGTACGGGTTTATGTAATTCTTCGGCTAACTCGTTCGTCCATCCCCATCCTAAACGCTTTTTCGCTCCTATTATTGCTGAAGCGAAACGACTGTGTCGCTGTTCAGCGGGCGTAGGATTAGGTATAGCTTTTAGTTCGTCTAGCATATTTTTATCACATATTTCGTTTCTAGTCTTAGTATCTTTATTAAGCGCGTAACACACGTCGTGTCTCATGGCTATAGCGTCGTCTCGATCTACCGGTTTACTCCATTCTTTAGGAGTCGTGTCGTCATTTAAACGCTTATTTAATTTAGTACCTGGTCCTAAAAAATTATGGCCTGGATAATGCAATTCGAAAGGTAAATTATTTATTAAATTATTCGCTAAACCCGACCCAACAAATGTAGTCTTTTTACATCCGCATTGACCGCAATTACCGTAACCCATTAGTCTATTATTTTTACTTACTCTCTTTTCGTAATTAAGAATTTTGTTTTAGTTTTACACTTACAACAATACATTTATTATAATAAATGGAAATAGAAAATCTTTCGTGGAAAAACGAAATTAATCGTAATAATAATCCTTTACTTCCTAAAAGCATAAGAGGTCTTATCGTTGGAAAGTCTGGATGCGGTAAAACTACTTTACTTTGTAATTTATTATTACAACCTAATTGGCTCGATTACGATAAACTTATGATTTACGGTAAAAGCCTTTCTCAACCCGAATATATAAATATGAGGAAGGCTTTCGAACGTAAATTAACTAAAGAAGAAATTTTAAATTTTTTTAAAAATAGTAACGCGATAGTAAATTCGGGTATAAATGTAACTCGTGTTTTAAAAAATAGTAAGGGTAACGGTAATATAGACGCCGAATTTATCGAATCTAGTGACGACGTTTATGACCCTAGCGAATTAGACGTTAGTAATAAAAATTTAATAATATTCGATGATTTAATGTTGGAAAAACAAAAAACTTGTGAAAGTTATTACGTAAGAGGACGACACAATAACGTCGATTGCTTTTATTTGTCGCAAAATTATTTTAAGCTACCTAGAAACACTATTCGGGAAAACGCTAATTTTATTTGCTTATTTCCTCAAGACGGAAAAAATTTAAATCATATATATCAAGATCACGTAAACGGAGATTTAACGTTAAACGAATTTAAAAACTTTTGTTATAAAGGATGGCAAAAACCTCACGGTTTTATTACTTTAGATTTTTCTTCCTCAAAAAATAATGGAAGGTATAGGCATAGCTTAGACGAATTTTATATACCTTAATAAATGAGTGGAAAAAATAATTTTATCGAAAGAGTTGTAACTAAAAATAATACTTTTCTTAATGAATTTTCTAGTACAACCATTAATACGGCACTATTATTAGGGTATATAGTGGATAAACCTATTGAATTAACGTACGCTTTATTAGAGTTGCAACATTTACCGGTTAATGATAATAATTCTTTATATTGGAAGGATAAAAAATTAACTTTAGTTATTGGAAATATTAACGGTCCTATTAGGCACGAAAGTAAGGAATATATAATTCGAGGAGGTGTCGCGAGTATAAAAATACCTATGCTGGAATATATTGACGCCGATAAAAATATTGGATTGGTATTGGAGTGTTCGAGCGATTATACTAGTCGTAAACCTAATGATATTATAGTTAATAATGATATCGCTTTACCATTCGAATTAATATCATTAAAGCTTTATTTTAATTATAAATGAGTGTTTATAAATTCGGAGGAAGTGGAAAAACGGAAATAAATACGAGAAAATTCGTTTTAATAAACGGTAGTAGTACTCTTACGGGTACGCTAGATATGGGGGAAAATAAAATATCTAGAGTCATTGATCCGGCTGACGATCAAGACGCGGCTACAAAAAAATACGTTGATGATACGAGTATGCCTAAAATACAGAACCCTATTAATCAATTAACTATATCAACTAATAATGGAGGCGTTATAGATAGCGATTTAAAAGTTGATGATGTCGTTACAAAAACTAATGTATCTAATTACGCCGTACCTCTTATACAAAATCCCATTAATCAGTTAACTATATCAACTGATGATGGACGTGTTATAGATAGTAATTTAAAAGTTGATGATGTCGTTACGAGAACTAATGTATCTAATTATGCAATACCTCTTATACAAAACCCAACTGAAAAATTAACCGTATCAACTAATACGGGTAATATTGCAGATAGCAGCTTAAGCGTTAGCAATGTTATTACGACTAGTAATATAAATAATTTCGCTATAAATAAAATACAACCCGCGAATGAAAAATTAACCGTTTCAACTACTTCGGGTAATGTTGTAGATAGTAGCTTAAGCGTTAGCGATGTTGTTACAACTAGTAATATAAATAATTTTGCTATGAATAAAATACAACCATCAATCGGAGGTAAATTATTAATGCTTTCGAGTAATGGTAATATCGTAGAAACGGGTATAAATATTTCGAATATTATTACTACTTATAATATAGATAATTACGCTATTCCTAAATTACAAGGAGCAGTTGGTAATAGATTAGTATTATCAACGAGTGATGGAGATATAGTAGAATCTACAGAATCTCAACCCGCATTTTCAAGTTATAACGTTTAAATATTCGTTTTAACGCTTTTTTTTAAAAAAAAATATTTTTTTAAAAAAATAAAAAAAAGTCGTTTTATGCGATGTTATTTAAAAAAATAAAAACTACTCTATCTTTAATAAAATTTTATAATATTACTTTACCTTTAATAAAATTCATAATATTACTTTTTTAATAAAAACTTATTATAGTAGTAGTAGGGAAGGGCCAATCCTGGATACTTTTGCCTCCATGGGGACTCGCAACTTGTTGCGAGGAGCCATGGGGCAAAAGTGGTCCAGGATTGGCCCTTCCCTACTACTTATGAATATTTCAAGCACACATTCTACGGCAACTGGCTATATTGTTGTCTTATCAATATTTAGAAGTTTAATGCTTCATCATTTTCTGAAACACTTGAGAAATAGTATTATTTTTCTTCAAACAAGTATATAAACAGAAAAATTCACGGTCCATATCACCCCCCAAGTGGCGGTCCATATCACCCAAAAATCATGTCACCAAAAATTTTGAATTCTTACAGGCAGAGAGTGGACAAGTATTATGTATACTATTTGGGTATTTATACATACCTTCCACACATTATCTGTAGATACAGGCCCCTTACTCCAGGTAATTTTTTTCAATGAAAATATATCCACAAAATTTGTGAAAAGTTATAAGAAAATGAGCAAAAAGAGAAAATGTGTCTTTATTTTCTAAGACAAAGAGACAAGTCTAAAATATGTAGACAGGAAGTTAGATATTCCTAATTCTAAGCAATGAGACACTTTCCAACTTTCTGGTAGCCTTGGATACTGCAAAACATGCATGGTCCATATCACCCGGGTGGTTCATATCGCACCCAGGTTTCCCCTATATAACAAGCTTTGTACTCTCCATCAAGCTTTTCTTATAAAGCTCATAGGTACTGCTTCAAGCTATGGAAACAGCCATGACTAGCTAAAAACTATAATATTCTGATTATAATTTCTATAAATATAGAAAGATTAGATGTCCAGTTATTAGTAAGATCTGACTGGGGTATGGCTAGTGACTGCAGTGAAGCTAGCTATATAGGGATAATTATATTAATATTCTGCATGATACTTTATATACTGCATGAAAATACTAAAAAGTTATAATGACAGTTATAATCTTTCTGTTTATTATTTATATTATTTTGCTGATAAACCTAAGTTTTTATGATAATTCTTTTCAAAATGATTATTTTTATTACCTTAATTTTTAAATTAAAATTTTTTCAACTTGAAAATGCAAGTATAGAAGATTATTTAATGGTTCAAAACAATGTTCATTATTTTACTGATAATTCAATGCTTCTATTATAATAGAATATGATTCAAACAGTTTACTTACACTGTTACATTACATTAGCTTATAACATAAGTTTAAAAGTTGCAATTTAGGATATTCTTAATGGTCTCTATTTTATTGAAATTATTCCAATATATGGTGTAAAATAATAGAATTATTTCAATTAAACTAACACAAAACATTTATAAAACTTACATTTACCTTTTTTGTTGTAGAACTGCAATAAAGCTCTACTATCCCAAGGTGTGGTGATTCATCACAATAATACTATGCATTAATTATACCAATTGAAGCCCTTCCACAAATATATTATTCTCTCTGCATCTTCTTGTTTTTTTCTGGAATGTTATAGGAATTGTCTTTACCTGGTAAGCATTGTTGCTAGCAAGAAATAATTTTATTATTCTACAAGATCTTTTAATTTGAAATTGTAACTGATTAACAGTTTGGTTTACTGCTGATTATAAGACTTCATGATGGCAGCTCAAATTCAAACAGCTTACATCCACTATTTTATTACCTTTTTTTTTAAAGAAAACTCTTTTTATAAAAATAACTATAACTTATACAAATTTAAAAAAGTATGTTTTAATGGCTTTAACTAGAATTAAAATTAAAACAATATTTTTTTGGATTAAGGTATTAAAATTTGTTCAACTGAAACAAAAGGAAAATTTATAAACTGTATTAAGCATTTGACTGGTTTTGTTGTAGAGTTACAGTAAAATTCTGGAGAGAATTCAAACAAGCTACAGAAGTTAAAATTCTAATGAATGAAGTTGGTATAGGAAGACCTAAATAAGTGCCATCTTCTAGTACATCTGTGACAAGAAAGTGATGTTTATAAAAATATAAGTGTTTTACAAGAAGCATTACTGCAACTGGATGTGTTCCTCTCAACTAATACTATGATTGAACAGCCCAGGTCATCTAGAGGTCAAAGTGCCTCAACTCGTAGTGTTCAGACTGTAAGCAACACAACTCACTAAGTGTCCATCTCTGCGCAGAGCTGTGAGCTGAGTTTCTCCAGCACCGAGGTCAGGTGCTGGACAGCCTTAAGTGATGCTATATTATGTTAACAAAATTCAATCCATATTTTTGTATTTTTATGTGTGAAATTATCATATGAATGATGTAAATGTGTGATAGTTGAATTATAATATACAGAAGTTTAAAGTGTGCATTTTTTTAAACATCAAACTGCCAAGTTTTATATACCTTCAAGTTTAAATGTTTGTTAAGTTTTCAAGTTATTTTTGATATTTAAATATACCTGAGCTATTTTCTCAACATTTAAACTTAAAATTATAACACGTGCCAATATAAAAAAACAGCCCGCAACGTTTAGTACTGCATGAATGATTTTAATTACAAATTGTTAAAAGCATCATTATATTCTGTTTGCCTAAATAGTTAGAATTCTCCTACTCTAGCCGCAGTTTAAGTAGTTCAAGCACTTTCGCCGCCTACTTTCTTTCAGGCAAAAAATTTCCATTATTTCAGCCTCAGCTTTCAATAATATATAATCAGTGAAATTTTCAGCTAAACAAATTAGTCTAGTTAAACTTGCAAGTCAAAAAAGAAGGTTTAGAATTTATTCTGTACCATAATAATTACGTAACAAGATCCACTTTTAAAAGACTCACACCCTTGAAAAGCTGTATATAATTAATGACCAATCTGAGAGGATTAAAATTGAGAAACTCAGATAGCCAAAAGTCAAAGGCTGTAGTAAAAGAATTACATAATAGAGTAGCTGTCATCAGCTGGTAATTACAGTCCAGTTGTGGGTAATTATTGTATTTGCATGTGAGCTGTATATCCAATGAAATGAGTCTAACTTATACTAAATTGGATCCAGTAAATTTGTTTTTAAAGTTTAGGTCGCTTCTAACACCAAAGAATAATGCACCAACTATTCTTAATTATAGCAAATGAATTCTTGCAAGACTTTATTTTCTCAACCATCATTTTAGCTCTGATTTGTCAGGTTTAATTATTGGAAATGTAGTTGTACAAGTTTCACACCTATTCTCAAACTTCCAAGTTTTATTTGAGAGAAAATATGGTTACAAAATACTATTAATAAAAATATGTTATACACACCATAAAACATACATTATATATTAGTTGAACTGGTCAAAGCATACTTCAATTCAAAAACAATTTGTTTTTCAATAATATAACATATACTATATACATATAAAGCATGGATTTTATGACGTCATCATTTTAGTCTTCTTGCATATTGTGGCTTCATATATAGTTATGAAACTTGAGCTGTTATAAATGTTTTTGTTTGCTGCAAGAAGCATCAAATAAATCAAAGGATTTTCATGTTAATTATTTACACTACTTTACTTCCTTTTTACCTTTTCTTAAGTAGAAATGGCAACACTTTTCATCAATAGGATGTTTTATTTTACTCTAAATAGTTACTTTACTATAAATGGCAGTGGGAGACAAAATTAACCAACCAGAGTTATTATATAAATTACTAAAATATAGTTCGTTATATGGTTTCAGCTGGAATCTTGAACTATTTTTCTAAAATGCTTGGATAAGACTATTTGCATATTCAAAGGTTCTTCATCACCACTTGGAGTTTGGTTTTATAAAATATTATAAGTAGTTGGCCTAAGTTTATATATTAACCAATCACATGCATTCGTTACTTCATTTGCTTAACCTGGTTACTTCTGAGGTAAAGGGTTCTTCCCAGGAGGTAGGGTTCTTCCCAGAGTAGTTGACCTAGTTTTATGTTGACCAATCAAATTCGAACACAATCGATTGTGACTATAAATACAGCAGTGTGTTCTGTTGAGGTTCAGTCTACAACTTATCTGTGTAACACATCTGAATCTGAACTCTATTCTCCACAATGAGCAGCAACAGCACATTTGGTGAGTGACTATGCATACAATACTTGTATTTTTCTAATTTATTAGGCAACATTAAAGAGAATATTCTATCTTGGAGCTTTGAAACTAAATTATATCTGAAAATAAATAAAAGCATTTTCATCATTATAGTTGAAACATCTTTTTTAACATTTTGCTATTTTTAAAATGTAACTATTAATAAACTTTATGTAACTTTAGTTCAGCTCGCAGAGCCTTTAAAACTTATTCTAATCTGATTCTAATCTACAAACTAGTAATACTGCAAATCGGTTGTAATATCACAGCTAACTCTTTCAGTACAACTTGATTGTTTAAACTAAAAATACTTGCTTAGTACTAAATTGCAATGCAATACAATAATGTAATACATAGCGGAATGCAAAATGTGATGTATAAAATTGCGTAACTTTATATTTTAATTTCAGACATTAAAAAACTCTCTCCAAAGAAAAGATACACGTTAATATGGAGGAATTTTAACATTCCTCCACCTGCACACATAGCAAGACGATATGCTGAGATAACCCAACCAGAACCATACTATGATTATAATGAGTAAGTACTGCTTTACTGCTGAGTCTTTCTGTTGTAACCAAAATTCTTAGTCAAACTGCTCTCTGATTACCAGATAAACTTTCTCCATACTGATATTTCTAGCCTAGATCTGTCAGGTTTGTGTTTGCAAGGTTTAAATTAACAATAAAGACATATATTTAGTTGTAGAAATATTCCATGCAATCAGTAGTTCTATTAGATGATTGTGTAATTCTAAACTTCTGACAAAAGAGAAACTGTTATGAGTCTTCATAATAATATCTGAATAACTATTATTTTATTATACTTTTAGAAAGATGACAAGTAACCTCCAAGATGGTGGACTACATACATATTATGTGAAAAACTTTGATACTCTGGTGAAAAGGGAGAGCTAAATCTGCCACATGCTGATGAATTGAATTACTCAGTTTTCTGCATTTTATTAACTGATCTAAACAAGTTTCCTCAAGTGTAAAGTTAGCTGAAATGTCAAACAAGCGTGTCAACACAATATTGATATTAATTAACTTTGTAACTTTATAATAATGAATGTAAATATATGTGCTATATTTTATTTTATTGTATTATTCAAACTAATGAAACTATTTTATTTTCTCATAAACCAGGTGTGCTGAAATATAAATATATGACTTTAATTATAGATGTGCATACAAGTATATTTTATTTCATGTAGCTAGTAATAGATTGTAATCCTTACCTATAACAACTGCCAAACACAGAAAATTTGAGTGAAACTATAAAAAAGAGCTAAAAATCTAATGCTGTAGTATATTTAGATTACATGACAGTTGTATGGCTGCTGCTTTTATCTATTCTTACTGTTTCTATTTCAGCAGCAGTTATAGTCTGTACATCTAGTGCTAACAAATATTTTTAGACTGCCCGTCTAGTTAATTTTGCAAGCCAAAAGATGAAATGTTCAGCATTTATCATGTCCCATAATTATTATGTAATAAAATCTCCTTTCAAAGAATTCACACCAGGAAAAATAGCTGTATAATTACTGACCAATCAGAGAGACTAAGAATAGCACACAGTAGACTAAGAATAGCACACAGTAAACTAAGAATAGCACACAGTAGACTAATAATAGCACATAGTAGACTAAGAATAGCACACAGTAGACTAAGAATAGCACACAGTAGACTAAGAATAGCACATAGTAGACTAAGAATAGCACATAGTAGACTAAGAATAGCACACAGTAGACTAAAAATAGCACACAGTAGACGCTGACCTGAGATGCTGAGTCATGGCAAAGTCTACGGATGGTCTGGCTGCCGAAGTGAACTTAGGAGCAGCTGCCGTGTTCTTTATTGAGCTGACTTCAAATTCCGACAGCGGTGCGGCATCAGAGTTAAACGGAGTGGAGGCCAGCCGGGCTTGCTGGGAGAAGTTGAACTCTGTGTGACACTCGGTCACCTCCCTGCAAGGAATGGCAGACGTGAGGAAAACAGCAAGCTGTCGACAGCACACACACAGCAGCCTTCAGAAATCTGCTGCTTTGTGTCTTTTAATATCCAATATTGGGTGGCTTGAAGGAAAATATCATTGTCATATACACTGACTGAACGCCAGAAAAGGAGAACATTTAGAGAGAAAAAGAACATGGTTTATTTGGTGCTCAAAGCTACTGGTTTACTGCAACACTTCTCAGTAACCTCAATTAGTATATAACAAGCCAACTCACAAAAATTGACTTTTAAAAAAAAATCTTTTTAGCTCATGCTTTTATAAAATAACTTGAATGTTCTAATTTAAGTGAAAAGCAGAAACAGCTGGATGATTTCCATCTCTAGGTAATGCTGTGCTAGTCAATGCAAGAGAGAACATGTGGTGGAGATAACATACTGTTGCAAAGTATCCGTGCTTTGTGGTGGGACTCTTGCAGGCTGATTCTCCTAAAACAGAAGGAAAATGAAGCTTTAGTTCTGTGGACTTATCTGTTGAGATGAATCATTACGAAACTCAATCCAAACCTTAACTTACAATACAAACTGCATCAGCTTAACAAGCACATGCTTATATTATACTTCTACAGACTAACATTAATCCCATATGAAAGAGTGTCTCAGGATAGCTGGCAGTGTCAAGTGTGACAGGTGTGTCAAGTGTAACAAGTGTCTAAAAGGTGACAAGGGTGGCAGGTGTGTCAAGTGTAACAGGTGTGTCAAGTGTAACAGGTGTCTAAAGTGTGACAAGGGTGGCAGGTGTGTCAAATGTGTGACAGGTGTCTGAAGTGTGTCAAGTGTCTAGTGTGTCAATTGTTTCAAATGTGTTAAATGTGACGGGTATCTTCAGTATGGCAAGTGTGTCAAGTGTGGGCCAAGCGTGATAAGTGTGTAGAGTGTAACATGTGTGCCAAGTGTGGCAGGTGTGTCAGGGGTGGCAAGGGTGTCAAGCACAGCATGTGACATGTGTGCCATGTGTGTCAAATGCATCAGGTGTGGCAAGTGTTTTAAGTGTGGTAGGGGTGGCAGATGCGGCAGTGACACCAACAGCCTGTACCTTATCAGAGTAGACTGAGAACGCTGAATGTCGTCCAATGCTGACTTTTGGTGAATGCTGCTCGACATCAAGTGGCCTCTGCTGCCCGGAGGCTGCTTCTACCTGTTGACATCCATGTGAGGGAGAAACAAATCTCTCGAGAGGCGCAATACCCGTATTCGGCTCATCAGTATCAACTTTAAAGTTAGAAGGTTTGAGGCTTGCGCTAACAGGTTCTTGGTCATCAACATAAACCTGGAAGTTTGATGACTTTGGAATGGCAGCAGCAGTTTGCTGCTCAACATCAGCCCTTGCCAAAGCAGATAACCTACAGAGAGTATAAAACAGCTGAGAGAAGGAGACGCAAAGCCTTCCGAGTTTAAACACAAAGTTCAGTCCATCAACTCCAGTATTTGAGAAGTAAGACAATGACACAGACTAGGTCTAATGGGTCACACATTACTAATGTGTCACACACAGCCGGGGTGTCACACATTACTCAGGGAGGGGGGCACACATTACTAATGTGTCACACATAGCCAAAGTGTCACACATCACTCGGGGGGGGGGGGCACACATTGCTAGCGTGTCACACATTGCTAGCGTGTCACACGTTGCTAGAATGTCAGACATTGCTAAGATGTCACAAATTGCTAATGTGTCACACATTGCTAGGGGGTCACACGTTGCTAGAGTGTCACAATTTACTAAAGTGTCACACATTGCTAGGATGTCATATATTGCTAGGGTGTTACATCCCGTTAGCCTGTGTCTAGTTCTCGGGAAGAACTCACCTAGTTGATGGTATTCTATCTATTCGAGAGCTCTGATTGGATGCACTGAATGTTTGGTTATACAAGTCGTTCATCAGCCTGTCACAGTCTTTAGTCATTCCAAAAGGTGACATCTACAGCACACAAAACACAAAAGTAAAATCTGCAGCAAACAAGGTGTCAGCATTGTCTCAGCTTTTTAGCAGCATCAACTAACTACAAACTCTTGTCCAACTCGAACATAGTGACAGCCAGGCTCTGCACCAATATGCGGGGGGGGGGGCTGAGCAAGCTCACCTTGATAAAGGACTTCTTGGCACAAGATGTGTCTGGTGTGCGGTGTCTCTTTGAGCTCCTTACAGACGACACAGACTTGGGATCAGGAGTCCTACAACAGAAAACATGTGTGAAACCAGACGTGAGAGCAAACTGTGAAGAGAGTAACTGAAGGTTGTTGACTAAACTTCCACGTACTTGTCATCCATCTGCTGAGAATGCGCTTCCTTGTTAGAGCCAGAGCAAGAGAGCTTGGTGTCAGTCGTGGATCCAGAGAGCTCAGGGCCAGTGGTGGATCCAGAGAGCTTAGGACCAGTGGTGGATCCAGATGGCCAGTGGTCAGTGGTGGATCCAGCGAGCCGGTGGTCAGTGGTGGATCTAGAGATCCTGTGGTCAGTGGTGGATCTAGAGAGCTCAGGGCCAGTGGTGAATCCAGAGATCCTGTGGTCAGTGGTGGATCCAGAGATCCTGTGGTCAGTGGTGGATCCAGAGAGCTCAGGGCCAGTGGTGGATCTAGATGGCTTATCACTATAGAGTGCTGCTTGAGCTTTAGTTTCTTCCAGAATTTGTTTCACTGTTTCAGATCTCAGTTCTACCAACTCATCTCTAAAAGACTTCATACTACAAATAAAACATGTGACACAATTGGTACTCACAAACGAATAATACAGCACGATATATTTACAGCAATTTATCACACTGGCCCCACTTCCCTGCAATCATTAAATTAACCAGCACTTTGTAGAAGCCAGGAGTAAACAACTGCTAACTCGAATACAAAAATAATAATCAATCGTCAAATAGTAAACGCGCCAGCTAGTAAACGCGCCAGCTAGTAAACGCGCCAGCTAGTAAATGAATCGGCTAAGTAACATCCCAATAACTTTGCTATATAAAAAGGTAAGCAACATATTACTTGGAATTATTGATAAGAAAACAGTTGATAGAGTCAACAGCATAATAACAATGAACTGGAGAATTCAGACCCAAGTGGTGAAAGGAATGTGTTTTACAAGAAGCATTACTGCAACTGGATGTGTTCCTCTCAACTATATTACTATGATTGGACAGCCCAGGCCAGCTAGAGGTCAAAGGGCAGCCTCAACTTATAGTGTTCAGACTGTAAGCAACACAACTCACTAAGTGTCCATCTCTGCACTGAGCTGTGAGCTGAGTTTCTCCTGCACCGAGGTCAGGTGCTGGACAGCCTCAAGTGATGCTATTATGTTAACAAAATTCAATTCATATTTCTGTATTTTTATGTGTGAAATTATCATATTATTGGTGTAAGTGTGTGATAGTTGAATTATAATATACAGAAGTTCAAAGTGTGCATCTTGTCTAAAAGTCAAACTGCTGTGTTTTATATGCTTTATGTGCTTTATATGCCTTCAAGTTGAAATGTTTGTTAAGTTTGCAAGTAACTTTTGGATATTTCAATATACCTGAGCTAATTTCTCTACATCTAAACTTGAAATTATAACACGTGCCAATATAAAAACAGCTCACAACATTTAGCACTGAGTGATTTCAATTACAAATTGTTAAAAGCATCATTATATTCTGTTTGCCTAAATAGTTATAATTCTTCAACTCTAGCAGAAGTTTAAATAGTTGAAACACTTTAGCGCCTACTTTCTTTCAGGCAAAAAGTTTACATTATTTTGGTATCAGCTTTCAGTAATATATAATCGGTGAAATTTTCAGCTAAACAAATTAGTCTAGTTAATCTTGCAAGCCAAAAAAGAAGGTTTAGCATTTATTCTGTACCATAATAATTACGTAATAGGATCCACTTTTAAAAGACTCACACTTTTGAAAAGCTGTATAATTACTGACCAATCAGAGAGGATTAAAATTTGAGAAACTCAGAAAGCTAAAAATCAAAGGCTGTAGTTAAAGAATTACATAATAGAGTAGCTGTCATCAGCTGGTAATTACACTCAGTTTTGGGTAATTATTGTACTTGCATGTGAGCTGTATATCCAATGGAATCAGTCTAACTTATACTAAATTTGATCCAGTAAATTTGTTTTTAAAGTTTAGGTCCCTTTTACCATCAAAGAATAATGCATCAACTATTCTTAATTATAGCAAATGAATTCATGCAAGACTTTATTCTCTCAACCATCAATTTTAGCTTTGATTTGTCAGGTTTAATCTTTGGAAATGTAATTGTAAAAGTTTTTCACCTATTTCAAACTTCCAAGTTTAATTTGAAAGAAAATATGGCTATAGAATACTATTAATAAAAACATGTTACATGCCAAACAATATACATTATATAGTTGAACTGCTCAAAGCATACATTAATTCAAAACTGAATTTGTTTTCTGTAATAATAAAACATACTAATCGATGAAGCAATTATTTTATGACTATAATTTTAGTCTTCTTGCATATTTTGGTTTCATATATAACTATAAAAATGTTTTTTGTTTGCTGCAAGAAACATAAAATAAATCAAGTAATTTTCATGTTAATTCTTTGCGCTGCTTTACTTCCTTTCTACCTTTCTTTAAGTAGAAATGGCAGCACCTTTAATAAATAGGATGTTTTATTTTACTCTAAATAGTTACTTTACTATTAGCAGTGGGAGACAAAATTAACCAACCAGAGTTATTATATAAGTTACTAAAATATAGTTCATTATGGTTTCAGCTGGAACCTTGAACTTTTTCTCAAAAATTGGTAAAAACTAACAAAATGCTTAGATAAGACTATTTGCATATTCAAAGGTTCTTCATCACCACTTGGAGTTTGGTTTTATAAAATATTATAAGAAGTTGGCCTAAGTTTATATATTAACCAATCACATGCATTCGTTACTGCATTTGCTCAACCTGGTTACTTCTGAGGTATGGGGCTCTTCCCAGAAGGTAGGGTTCTTCCTAGAGTAGTTGACCTAGTTTTACGTTGACCAATCAAATTCAAACACATTCGATTGCGACTATAAATACAGCAGTGTGTTCTGTTAAGGTTCAGTCTACAACTTATCTGTGTAATACATCTGAATCTGAACTCTATTCTCTACAATGAGTAGCAACAGCACATTTGGTGAGTAACTATGCATACAGTACTTGTATTTTTCTAATTTATTAGAACTTGAAAGAGAATATTCTATCTTGAAATTTTTGAACTAAATTTTATCTGAGAGTAATTAAAAAAATTCTCATCATTATAGTTGAAAATTCTTTTTTAATGTTTTTATATTATTTTTAAAATGTAACTGTTTTTAGATTTCATGTAACTTTATAAGTTTAGCTTGCATAGAGCCTTTAAAACTAAATCTGATTCTAATCTACAAACTGTGTGTATAATATCACAGCTAACTCTTTCAGTATACAACTTTTTGTTTAAACTAAAAATACTTGCTTAGTAGGTACTAAATTGCCGTAAAATACAATAGTGTACTACATAGTGGAGTACGAAATGTAATGTATAAAATTGCTTAACACTATTTTAATTTCAGACATTAAAAAACTCCCTCCAAAGAAGAGATACACGTTAATATGGAGGAATTTTAACATTCCTCCACCTGCACACATAGCAAGACGATATGCTGAGATAATCCAACCAGAACCATACTATGACTGTAATGAGTAAGTACTGCTTTACTGCTCAGTCTTTTTGTTGTAACCAGAACTTTTAGTCAAACTGCTCTCTGATTACCAAATAAACTTTCTCCATATAATTATTTATAGTCTACATCTGTCAGGTTTGTGTTTGCAAGGCTTAAATTAACAATAAAGGCATATATTTAGATATAGAAATATTCCATGCATCCAGTAGTTTTGATGATGATGTAATTCTAAACTTTGACTGGCAGAAGAGAAACTGTTATGAATCTTCATATTAATATCTGAATAACTATTATTTTATTATACTTATAGAAAGATGACAAGTTACCTCCAAGATGGTGGATTACATACATATTATGTAATAAACTCTGATACTCAGGTGAAAAGGGAGAGCTGAATCTGTCACATGCTGAGGAATTGAATTACTCAGTTTTCTGTATTTTATTAACTGATCTACACAAGTTTCTTCAAGTGTAAAGTTAGCTGAATTGTCAAACAAGCATGTCACCACAATATTGATATTTATATAACTCTTTAACTATATAATAATGAATATAAATATATGTACTATATTTTATTTTATTGTATTATTCAAACTAATAAAATTATTTTATTATCTCATAAACCAGGTGTGCTGAAATATAAATATATAACTTTAATTATAGATGTGCATACAAGTATATATTATTTCATGTAGCTAGTAATAGATTGTAATCCTTGCCTATAACAACTGCTAAACACAAAAAACTTTAGTGAAACTATAAAAAAGAGCTAAAAATCTAATGCTCTAGTAGATTACATGACATTCGTATGACTGCTGCTTTTATTCATAGTTACTGTTTCGATTTTAGCAGCAGTCATAGTCTGTACATCTAGTGCTGTCAAATATTTTTGAACTGCCTGTTTAGTTAATTTTGCAAACCAAAAGATGAAAGGCTCAGCATTTATCATGTCCCATAATTATTATGTAATTAAATCTCCTTTCAAAGAATTCACACCAGGAAAAATAGCTGTATAATTACTGACCAATCAGAGAGGATTAAAATTTGAGAAACTCAGAAAGCCAAAAGTCGAAGGCTGTAATTAAAGAATTACATAATAGAGCAGCTGTCATCAGCTGATAATAACAGTCTGGTTGTGGGTAATTATTGTACTTGCATGTTTGTTTGTTTGTTTGTTTTTATTTTAATGTCGTAGTCGAGAAAAAATTAATTGAGAAAAAAATAAACAAAATGACAGGGCCTATGGCGCAATAGCACTGTAGCTAGTCGAGGCACTGAACCATGAATGGTTGACAGTTATATAAGATTTTTGTTTAGGTTTTTTGGAAGTTTAAATGTGAGCTGTATATCCAATGAAATGAGTCTAACTTATACTAGTTTTATCCAGTAAATTTGTTTTTGGCCATATCTCAATATTAGCCTCAATAAATAACAATAAAACTTTGGTAACCTAACGTCTACTGCCTAGGGCTGGTGAGGAATCAGGACATAACGCACATGCTTGCTGTAAACATGTACGTGTTGCTATGGCTACTAATGATGATCTTATATTTGATATTTGTAGAAGACAACTCTCACAGGTATTAATAATTTGCCTTTTCTTCATTCAGCTCTTAAATTTTGCCTAGAAAAAAGAGAAGGCAAGGTGGCTCAACCAACGCTGTATTGAAATACTTGAAGAAATAACCTGTCTACATTACTAATGAGTGTTACATAACTGGAAGGTAGAGAAGCTTATATGTTTCACAACCAAACACAATTTCTCTAACTGATCTTTAGTTATAATGAGATTAAGTATAAGCAATGATCCTGATACTATTACGCCTTCCTGGTACAAGATATATAGTATTTACAGGAACATCATTATAGTAGAAAAATGTACTAAGCAGTTTTACTTGTATTAAAATAGCAACTGAAGTATTGCAGAGTCATATGTTTAGTAATCAGAGTTTAACTCTATTCAGATATCTCAGCTTACATAGCTTCATATGGTCTACTGTAGTGCTGACTATCAACTGCTGCCTCTACAGTTCAGTCATCACCTGTACTGTACTATTTTATATATTTATATATATAATTAAATAAGAGAGAAGCGGTATAGGAGTTGTGTACTTTTTAGTTTATATGTTTCTATGGCAACATGTAATGTATGGAATAACAAAAGGCCATCATTTATACTATTGTAATGTGCATTACTTTCTCCCTACCTGTTCCTCACCTCATAATATATATTACAGCTGATTCCAAGTCATGTATTTAGTTTGATGTTATCAATATAATATAGTAAAACTTAAATCCTTGTCACTGAGCAATGTCTATATTGTGAATATAATATAGCAATGATAGTGCAGTTTATTAAACATTATAATATTTTTAGTACAAGTAGTTATTCCATACTCTAGACATGTCTTGTTTGTTTCATAAAGAACACATCTAGTTATTTGTAAATGGAAAATTTTGAGATTTCTATTAGTATAAATGAGACTAATACAGTTTCATATATTCACTATAGCAGCCTAAAGATTATATAACTCTATATTACTAATTATCACAATCCAACTCTTGATATATAACAATCTACACGTACTACTCTATTAGTAGTTGTCAACACCTGCAGGATGGTCACATGACCACTGCTACCGCTCAGACAGCTTAATAAATGACAGAATAAGGAGAATGATGGCTGATCAGATGTAATAACATAACTTATCAATTCACTTGAAATCTTAAATTCTGTTTGTTGAAAGTTATTTGCTTGTGTTTTGAACCTTGCTTTTTAAACATTATAACTATTGTAGTGTCCTTTAGAATAAATAGTAAAATTTCATAAATTTGGTTTTATTTAGTTTGCTTACTGACACTCTGCTGTAGTAATTCGTGCAATTACTGTGCGTGAGTTATCTACTTGCGTATTTAGTTGGCTATTCTACTAGCAATTACTAGGGTAGCTGTCGAGTAATTATGTTTATTATCCACAATACAATATGAAGCAAACATTACATCAAATTATCCTATATACTTAAGTCAACTACTAACACATGTTTCTACTTCAAGCCCTCGCTTACAACAACGTGATCAATGTCAATTGCCCAGGAACTGTCACGTGAGTCGGAAGCATATCTTCCGGTGCTGCTGATTGGTTACTACATAGGAGCCTTAGTATTCTCAGAACAAAGAGCAGACGATTCTCATATTAGTACATTGCGTGACTCACTACACTGCTGCCAATTTGTTCATAGCTGTTATAATATATATCAATTGGCAATTTCGCATCTACTGAAATTGCCACACTGCGTTTGTGTTGTCACATATTGTTGTAATTCGCACAATTGTTATGATTTTCAGAATTAGAGTTGATATGCAATCCAGAGAGTCTATTTACTTGCTAGAGAACTTTACCAGGATAAATCGAGTGAAACGAGCATATATTTTACACACAAGAACACATTACAAAAACTATACAAATACATTCGGTAATTCTACACATCTAGATCATTCAGCACTCTAACTTCGACTATAACTAACAGCGGGAAAACTAACTACTGCTACTAACTATAAAAGCCGCTAATTGGCTGTCCATTGTTCCGGCTCAATTACGTGACCCTGTGTAATTTGCTGCTGGTAGCTCCACGAGCCACCACACCGCCCCCACCAGCAGAAAGCCCTCTTTCTGATACAAAAAAATATTTCATAATTAAACGCATACATCAGTAGACCAAAAAGAAAAAGACATAACATATATATAGATACACAATAACAGACAGAGTCATTATAACAGCATGCCACATACAATTGGCCAGCTATAGAGAAGAAATACCGGCTAGTTGTAGTATTGGACAAGAGGTTGAGCTGTCGAGCTGTCAAGCATTTGCATGATAGTCTTGGGTCCCCAAGAGGATAAGGCTTGCAGATCATTCCGGGCAGAAGAACCAGAGTCAGTGTTTGGCAAGCCGATGTTTGGCCTGGCGGGCACGTAGCTTCCTCTTAATCCGACCAACGGAACCTTTTAACTGATAAAGTCCCGTCAAGGTACTAAGCAGATCCGGTGCTAACTGGGTAAACTCAGCCTGAAGCCGGAGGAGACGTTCCTCTACGGTGGCCAAGCGGGCGGGGTCTGGGGACGGCGTCTGTCTTTGACGAGGGGGGGACTTGGGGACCGGGTCCGCCTTCTAGTCAGAGGAGGGGAAACTTCTTCTTCTTCTTCAGGGTAAGCAAACTCTTCAGGGGTATACACAATCTGAGGGCGGTCGGACACCAACGGGGATTGTTGCCTGGCATAGTCTAGTACATGTTGAAAGCCCGAAGTCAAGACGGCCAACAACATTGCCTTCTTTACTAAGGGTCGTATCAGGGTCAGGAATTCTGGGTAGAGTTTAGCATCTACCACGTAATTCTCTCCGGAGAAACAGCCCGCCGCCCGGTGTCTGGTGACGGGGTAGAGGTAGACATCATTATATCCGCAGGGGCAGAATGTGAGTAATAGGTGGGCGTTGACATGCAGCTTCAAGGAGCAGTGAGAGGCACACTCTTCGCCACAAATCTGGCACCGCGTCTTTCCTTTGGATCCCCAGGCTGTTTCTATCTGCTACTCCGTTTCCGGGGACACCCACCGCCAGCGGCGACGCAGTGGCTCAGGCCGGTCACCATTGGTGTACTCCTCAGGATGCGGAGCGGGACGTGCTCTATCCCGTACCCTGGTTGTAACGGGTCGAGTGTAACCTGAAAGAGTTTCAACAGTGTTAGTATAATACACTGCAGTGTTGCCGGCTTGGACAGCCTGGCAACTTCTCATTCAGTTAACACTCATAGAGATTTATGGTAGTGAATAGTTGGATAGAACACATATTGCAATGAGATTGCAAAATCTCTAAGTCAAACTGAGTTCTTACCACAATAGTTCACTAACCTATCTCCAGCTCATTTGACTCGGTGAGTTGGAGCTGAGTGATGCAATCTAGTTTCCATATCAAAATATAGTTAACTCACCCAACGATCCGTTGTTGTAAGACATACTGAATTTCTGAAATGGTTTGGACTATTGACTAGGAACACGTCTACTCTTGGCTGCATTAGCACACGAAAAGATCGAGCAACGTGGTTGGGGTGCGTGACTAAGACTTTGCGCACCCGGCGGATGAATTTTGTTTCTAATTCCGCCGATACAAAAGTTGATATTTCCGTGGTGTTGACAACTCCCACAATTGCTCGATACTTTTCCCGTATGGTTTTCCCCTAGACTTTCATACGCACCGCTTTGAATGCAGTCATATACGAAGTCTTTTAAGTATGCTGGGGGTTGCCTCGTACATTTTCCCCGCTCCAGGGGAGGTGACGCACTCGTCGGTGTATTAGTAGGGGCCTCTGGTAGCGCCTCTACTTCACTGTTAGTGGTCACTTCTTCTTGTTCTCCGGATAGAGCCCCTCCCTCCGTGGGGGTTTGCACTTCGGGAACTGGCTCGGTTTTTGGAAGTGATGGATTCAGACTTGGCGCAGGCGGTGGCGGACGTGCTTCTGCAGGCAAAAGCTGTCGCTCCTCTCTCACAATGACTTCTTCCCGCGAAATGACCACTTCAAATTTAGGTCCATGCCGCCGTCGCCCGCGCGTTGTCGTTTGCCTCCTGGGCTCTAACAACGGGGGGGGGGGGGGTTCTCCCACTGCGTCCGGGCTAGCCCAATACGGCTTCAAGCGAGCCTCATCCTGGATAGACACCTGTCCTGAGCGCTTGATCTTGTAAGTATGGTTGGGCATAGCCTCAGCAATCACGTAGAGTCCCACAAACTTAGGCTGTAACTTAGCCGCCTGTCCGCGACGCCTACGGTAATTGACCATCTACACCCTATCTCCTGTCTGGTAAAGGGGTGGTTCCTCGGAATTTTCGTATCGCACCTTCCACTGCTGTTCGCGCAGTATTTCGTGTGCAACCTTTATCCGTTCCACTAGTTCACTGGCATACTCGCGAACCGAGTTGTCTTGCTCTGGAACGTGGTAGGTAAGATGGTCAGGGACACGAGTCTCTCTCCCGAGCATCAAGAGGTTTGGGGTCTCACCAGTACTGGTGTGTGGGGTGCTACGGTATGTGCGCATGACTTGCGGCAACACCGTGTCCCATTCCTCCTGACTGCGTCCGAGGAGAAGACTCCGGAGCGCATCACCTAGCATCCGGTTGTTGCGCTCCACCACCCCATTACCTTGGGGATGGTAAGGGGTGGTTCTGCTCTGATTTACTCCCCAGAGGCGGCAAAGGTCGCTCTTCAGTTGGGACTAAAACTGAGCGCCTTGATCAGAGTGTATCTGTTCGGGGAGCCCGAAATAACAGAATACATGTTGGTCTAGTGCCTGGCCACTATTTGGGCTGACGCATCTGGGATAGCCAGAGCGTCTGCCCACCTAGTAAAGTGGTCGGTCAGTACCAAGATCCTAACTATTGCCTCTGGGGGTCAGGGGCATGGGTCCGACCAGGTCAACAGCTACTACTTGCCACGGCCTGCCAGCATATAGCCTCCGCCGTCCCGCTTTACCAGGAAGACGGCCATGCTTGCTGGCCTGGCAGATTTCACACTGTTTGGCTCTGAGCCGGACATCTCGCCCCATTTTAGGGCAATACCACCGGAGTCGTAATTTAGAGATCACTCTCTTGACCTCTGCGTGGGCCTGTTTGTGAGCGTCCCAGATTAACTCCCAGCGTATGGCGCTGGGGCAGACCACCCTCTTCCTCTCCGGGTGTCTGCCGTTGGCAGCTAGAGAAATGGTCAGTAGACCATCCTGCCCGATCCTCAGCGAGTCCCAACGCTGGCAGAGCAGCCGGAACTCGGCGCATCCCTGCCGTATGCGTTCCTCGCTGAGTCGTCGCCCTTCCTTTTTAGCCCGATATATGTCTGCCACTACCCCAGGCAGCTCTTCCTGGAGCTTGTTCAGCTTCCGGACATTATCGGCTAAAACAGGATTGGCGGGGAAGTTTTGTACAACCTCCGGGGACTCGTCAACCTCCTGCCTGAGTTGACCTTGGTCCCAATCAAACTGTCCTCCGTGGTGAGCCAGTGTCTCTAATTCACATTGCAGGGGACCTCCGTCCCTCCTCTCGATGTTGAGACACTGTTTGCAACCTCCATTGGGTCGGCGGCTCAAACCATCCGCATTGCTGTGTCTCTTGCTCGGTCAATGTTCGATAAGGTACGAAAACTCAGCTAGAATTTCGAGCCACCGGGCGACCTGACTAGAGGGTTCCGCTCTCTTGCACAACCAGATCAGAGAGGCATAGTCCGTACGCAGCCGGAACTTCCTGCCGTATAGGTATGGTCTGAAGTGCTTCACTGACTTGATTACTGCCAGCAGTTCCTTGCGGGTAGTGCAGTAATTTCGTTCAGTGGGTGAGAGGCACTTACTGTAGTAGGCTACAACTACTTCTTGGCCTTCCTACACTTGAGACAGCACAGCACCAACGTTCTGGTCACTGGCGTCAGTGTCGAGGATGTATTCCAGAGTGGGTTCTGGGTAGGCCAAGATGGGTGCCGTCAGTAGGCAACCCTTGAGGTGGTCGAACGCTCCTTGTTTGACCGGGGTCCACTGCCACGTCACTCCCTTTGCAGTGAGCTGGTTTAACGGCTGTGCTATGCCCGCAAAGTCTGGTATGTATTGCCTGTAATACCCTACCAGCTCCAAGAAAGCCCGGAGTCCGGTCAAGTTTTGGGGGGTGACCCAGTCTTCTATCGCCCGTACCTTTTCGGGATCCGTTGCCACGCCGTTTCGACTGACAACGTGTCCCAGGTACTTGACCTCCGGCTGCAATAGAGCGCACTTGGAAGGTTTGAGCTTAAGACCGGGACCTCGCAGTCTCTCGAAGACCTCC
Source organism: Bugula neritina (assembly GCA_964035545.1). NCBI lineage: Eukaryota > Metazoa > Bryozoa > Gymnolaemata > Cheilostomatida > Bugulidae > Bugula > Bugula neritina. Next base: position 15,685,063 of record OZ037767.1, read on the forward strand.
CGCAGACGACTGACGTGTGTCTCGAAGTCTGGGGAAATCACGATGACATCATCGAGGTAGATCAGCAGTGTCTTCCAATGGAGCCCGCTGAGGACTTGCTCCATCAGCCTCTGGAAGGTGGCTGGGGCGGAAGTTAACACAAAAGGCAACACCTTCCACTTCCAAGAACCGTCCCGTGTGATAAACGCCGCCTTCTCCTAGGCGTCGAGACTCAGAGGAACTTGCCAGTAACCGCTCATCAAGTCTAGCGTACTGAAGTACTTGCTGCTGGCTAAGGCGTCCAATGACTCGTCAATACGAGGTAGAGGGTAGGCGTCCTGTATGGTTACGCTATTGAGCTTGCGGTAATCCACACAGAACCGCCAACTGCCGTCTTTCTTCCGGACTAGTACGACCGGCGAGCTCCACGCACTATGGGCGGGCTCGATGAGGCCGCGGTCCAAAAGATCCCGGACCTTCTCCAGCCCTAGCCTGCGCCTGGGTTGCCGGATAGGGACCGTCCCTGCAGTCAGCGGTATTTCGTGTCTGACAACTCCAGTCAGTCCCACGTCATTATCTCCGCTGCTGAACACATCCCCGTAGTCGCATAGCAACTTCGCCATGGCTTGGCATTCCTTGAGCTGACTGACAATAAACGTTTCTTGGATCGTTTGATCATGGACGCGTCCGGTCAGCTCAATTATACCGTAGAAGGGAAGACACGACCCGTCAGCCAGGGTGCCATACTCCCCCTCGTACGGTTCCATCTTGCCCCTGACCCTAGAACTGATGGTATCGAAGAGTTGGCGACTTATGAGGTTCGTGGTACAGCCCGAATCAATTAGGAAAGTAACAGCTTGGCCTTCCAATTTGCCGGGCAAGAAATAGCTGTTTCCATGGGGCTGCACCTGAACTCTCTCTTCGTGCCTGGCTCTCGCAGATAGTACCTCCCTCGCTTTAGGTTGTGAAGGAGGTCGCTTGGGATGGTGGTAAGTTGGCCTCGGAGGTGCAGAGGCTAGGTTTCCGGCTATCTTCACTGGCTCCCATTCAGATTCTTGGGCCGGTAGCCCGTCGAATCGATTGTGGAAGAGCATAGAGAAGGTGGCGGCGGGGCAGGGCGAGGCCTCTTGCTGGTCCGTCGTGGCTGTTGCCAACCTCGGTTGTCAGCACGTGGTACCCGTCTGGGTGACCTACGTTTCTTCTTCCCTGGGGGTTTCATCATCAGCCCGCAGGAGGTGGGAACATCTGCGGGCCGCGGTAGTTTAAACCCGGTGTTAGGAAGGGACAGTACCTGCGGAAGTGTCCTTGATTTCTGTTTTCCCAGCAAAAATTGACCGTTTCTTCCGGTGGCGGCGCCGGTGGCCGTACTGGCTCAGGGGCGGTGCCTACAGGGGTTTGGGATGCCAGTGTTGCTATTAGTTTGACCAGCATTTCGATCAGTTGAGTGACTTTCGATGCTGCCGTTAACTGGGCCACGGCAGCCGTCGCGGAGGGTTCCTCCTCTCGCACCTCTGCCGTGTCCGCGCGGTCTACCTCCACTTGACGGGAGCTCCCGCGACTTTTATGCATCTGGTTTGCCAGGAGATAAGCTTTCCCCTCTGTCAGGGCATCTTCAACGGTGGTGACTCCCCTAGCTAGAAACTGGTGGTGGAGACCCAGATCGTTGACAGATTGTAAAAAGGCGTCAAGGGTATACCTCTCACGGTTGGCTTGAGGCAAACACAGTTGGTTTAAGGTCATTACTTTCCAGATTCAGGCACTGCTTTATGTTATATATAAACGGTTTCCAGGGGATAGCTCGAACAGTTTTTGTCTCACATTAACAAATTTTACATGAAAAGATAGCTCTTGCATTCCTCTTTCATATACTTTTTTAATTTTTGAATAAAAATTTTTTTGAGAAAGTTGTTGCATAATAAGTAAAATTTTACACCCTCCATGTTCCACTGCTGTAGCACAGGGGATTCATTTTATAAAGTATAAAAGTTAAACTTGACATTCCTTGATATGTTTTCTCTAATATACTTTCTTTGTTTTTTGAAATTCTGTTTATGCTCTTCACAATTTGGTAAAAACATACACCATTTTGCAAGTTTCACTGCAATTTTCTAAATTCTTCATATGGTGGTTCTAGCTACGCTCCTGTGACTAATTATAACATTCCTAGTACGTTTGCCGCTCTGCGCTATCACAATAACATATAGTACCCTCTCGCACAAATTGGCAGTCTATTGGATTTCTGCCAATATAATGTTCCCTGTTTTACATTAGCACTTAGCTGAATCATCTCACTATGTTACAATAATATATTGAAAATGCCTCAGCACAACATAATTCTTTGTTTGTTTGGCAGAGTTAATTTCAGCTAAATCACTTCACTTTGCAGTCTTGTCAGTAAAGGTCTGTCTATAGAGCAGCAGGTGTACTTTCAGTTTCTCTAATTCACATATGATTATTTTAAGTACATTGTATTCTATAAGATCAATTTAAGGTTTAGTCCAGTGTTCAGTATCTAATTATTATGCATGTATGTTGTCTTACTGTTGAACAAAAGTTAAAAAAAACTTTACAATTATAGCCATATTTATTATACATGCGTAAGATTTGCATAAGTTTACAAAAAAATTTGTGACAAAACAGGGTTGAAGCATAACCTACTAACTCCTCGCTGACGCCTCTAACCTCTAGACCACGCAGTCATAGTTAATAAAGTACGCACTATATGAGTAACTATGATTACATGAATATTTCGCGCGCAAATGGGTTATAATTATTAGGCTGTCAATTGATGCTGATAGCAGTCAACTGTTGCAATAGTCTCGGGTTACTAGCAAAGCTAATGGTTTTGAACAAATAACCCAAAAGTTTAAAAATAAGTAGCTTGCGTATTACTAGCTACAAAAACAGGTCTGAAATAGACTGGTAAAGCAAGCTCTTATTGTAGAGTTTGCAGATGTGCTCTAAAATAAAACTTAAACTGTATGGTATTACATAAGTATTTGTATGCGAGAGATAAATGGACATTACTGAGTTTCTGGAAAACAACATACTTGAAGTTAACTTTGACAATGGTGTGTTATTTTCATCATACACTAGCACAGATAGGGCCTATAGCATAAATCTCTAATCATATGAATCTTTATGAAGCCCACAGCTCATGTAAGGGTGGCAATTGTAATTTGAAACTAAAAATTATGTTGCTGCATTTTGTCTAAGGTATATTAGAGAGCAGAATTTGGTTTTACTAGCCTGCCCCAACGGCATTCTACAATGCAGCTTATATGCTGGCAGTTGTAATAAGTACTGCCAATAGCAAGGTTACAATCACTGCTAGCTCTGTGCAGTATGTAACCTCTTGAATAATTGCGCCAATTTTAAACTCTTGGAAGTTGGCCAAGTTATCATATCGCAGCCAGCCACCGGAGACAAAGCATCAGAGCTATTCATATAATATTATACTGATGCACTTGGTAGCAGAGTGGCTAATCTAATATAGTTCATAGTTCAACACCCTTTACTTTGGGAATACAGCCTCTTTTTTTAGGTTTACCTTACAAAGCATGAAAATATCTAAACTGATATTCTGATAATTTAGAGGTACATTTTGAAAACTAGGTTAATTGCACTTGTTTGCACAACAACAATAATAAATTAGATATTATGCAGGATAATAAAAACACACATAATACTATATAATATATTATAATGATAATAATATAATATTATAAGTACCATTACTGCATTTTATAAATTACATGGTTGCCAAAAAAATGTATCACAAATTTTGTAATTATACATCAAAAATAGAACTAGCTAGGCAGCAGGTTAGAATAGAGTAAATTTTTAAAACATGAAATCATGATTTGACTATTGTTTTATTTAGGCCAACCAACCTAGGAATACAAGATTGGGTTTTAGCTGACAGTTTATAACATTTAGCTTTTGAGCCAGCAGCACTGGCACTTGTGAAGTATAGGCAAAGTTAGTGAAGCGAGACTAACAAGCACTCAAATACAAGGCATATTGAGACACAATAACAAGTCAGGAGCGTATAAATTTAAAAGAATGTGGAAGGGGGACTATGTTTTTCAACAAGCTATAACTTAAACATGAATTGGCTTTTGAAAAAAATAAAAAAGTATATTGGAGAACATAAGTTTCTTTATCTTTTTATATTTTTTTTGTTCCTGTGACATTCAACCTGTTCGAGCTATCAGTGGAACATTGTTCATATAGAACATAAAGCACCTGGCAAAGAGCCAGAAAATGAAAAGTATGACCTTAAACCAACTGTGAATCGCTGTACGCGATTTGTGCCAGCTTCATGACCGTGGCGGCATGTTCCTGTAGCGGGGTGTGAAGATCACGCCGCAGCCTCTGTAGTCGGGCCCGAGCATCTGTAGCAGAGATGCCGAAGCGGGCCCGCAGAGAAGCAAAGATACTATCGATGTTTGCGCCTAGCCCATAGGGCTTGACTTTGTCCATCAATGACATTCTGAGCTTCAGCAGGGCTGCCCTAGGGGGCCACTGGGCGACGTCTATTACGTCGCTAAACTCTTGGATAAATTGCTCCACCTCTTCTTCGCCCGTGAAGGTGGGCGCTTTTAACCGGTAGCGGTCCTCAGTCAGTTCTCGCGGAACCCTTCGCTCTTCTACCACATGATTTACAGGCATAGCATTGTCTCTACGCTCACCTTCTACTGCCGGTTGATGCATTCCAGCGTTTTCAGTCTCTATCTTGGATGTGCACTATCCCACCGCTGCCACCACTGTTATGATTTTCAGAATTAGGGTTAATATGCAATCCAGAGAGTCTATTTACTTGCTAGAGAACTTCACCAGGATAAGTCGAGTGAAACGAGTATATATTTTACACACAAGAACACATTACAAAAACTATACAAATACATTCGGTAATTCTATACATCTAGATCATTCAGTACTCTAACTTCGACTAACTAACAGCGGAAAACTAACTACTGCTACTAACTATAAAAGCCGCTAATTGGCTGTCCATTGTCCCGGGTCAATTACTAAACCCTGTGTAATTCGCTGCTGGTAGCTCCACGAGCCCCCACAATATTATAACTTTGCTAATCTATACTATTATGTTGAATATTTTAATAATTATAAAACAAGCAATTTATCAAATTATTTTATGTACTTTTCTGTGTTTAATTTGCTCTTATTCTATCATATTTTAATCATCTTGTTTTGTGAAAATTGTAGTTTCACGGTGTAAACAGTGTAAATGGTGTGAACAGTGTGAATAAAATAAACTATCTACACTAAAACATACACCCGTATGGAACTTTCATATCAACCTAGGAGGGCAGTTACAACTATTCAATGCTAGGTTTAAATCACCAGCTTTCCATGGATCGATCTGAGAAATGTGCTCAGATCGATAGTTTTTCCGTGCCAATGTCAGATCGATCTCTCAGAGTTGCCTCCTCTTAAGTTAAGGGTTCTTTGATAGTATAATTTGTTCGCCTATTTGAGTGATTAAAGCTACTTACTATTGTTGAAAACAAGATTGTTGTGATCTAAAACTTAATCCCAGGTATAAACTATACGCAGCAAAGGTTTTAGTGTAAAGCAATTTGGCCAATTTAAAATGATTAATTTTAATTTTTTAGCTTGACAGCTTATATAAAATTGATAGCTGTTTTGCAGATTATTATTAAACTTAAAGGACTGTTAGGCTTAAAATTACACAGCAAACGGCTAATGAAACTAAGTTTTATTAGTCTTTAAAATTCAATTTAAATGCTCCCATATTTTTTACCTTCTACTGCATATAATCGAGCTTTACTAATCATTGTACTAAAAGTCAAAGTTTTGGCATCTGAAAAGGTGGCTATCATAATTATTTAATACTTTGCTTAGTAATTATCAATAAGTTATCATTTTTATTAGCAGACAACATTGTAGCAACCAGTCTTTTTCTACTTCTCAGATAGAGCTGGCATCTTTTCACGCTGTTATTGCCTTGAGATTGATCTGAGTTTGATCTCCATAGACCGACCAGCTCAGATCGACTGAGATCGATCTTTGGCATCTTTACATGGATTGATCCATGGAAAGCTGGTGAATGACAGAAGTGAAATATTGTGATAGATTTTAGTGGTGCAATCATTATTGTTATTAATCGAAACGGTTCACTCTATACTGTTTATTATATTGTAAGTTCGACTACATCAGCATGTAGCTATGGACAGCAGTGGCACCACTAGTAACCACCAATCAGGACAGGCACACTAATTGATAGCAGATGGAGCTAGCTATTCGTAGTTGCAGTGCTCTGAGTAGCTAGCTGGCAGAGCAGCTTGGGACTTCATTTAGAGTGGTTGTGTATTGAAGCTCACTAATTATGTAATCGTTTTCTATTCATGTTAGCAGTAAATAACCTTCTTGTATTCGTGTAAATAATAAAGTTATCTTAGCGTAAACAACCTGGTGTAGTGGCTTTGTTTAAGTTGACCCACACATAATAATAGTGAACTGGCAAAATTCACTACAATATTCCTGAGTACACATTTAATCAAAGAGAGTGTCAATAATAGTTACTGCATGTAGACTTTGCTCCTGGTAAGTTGATTAGAATAATTTACATTACCGTTCTTTTTACTTAAGTGATGGAAAATTTTTATCTAGAGAGCAACCCTGATTGAAAACTGAATTTATCTAAAGTTTGTTACTTCAAGTACTATACAAATATTATTAGTAGGTTGGCATTTCTTATCTTACCTTATGTGTGTTTAATATAAATATAAAACTTGAGATAAACATTCTCATGTGATATAATGTAGTCTGGAGTTATATCACATGACTGGACGATTTCTTCTAGAGTTAGGGTGGGTTACCTGACAGCCCACACATATATAACCTACACAGTTGGTTTAAGGTCATACTTTTCATTTTCTGGCTCTTTGCCAGGTGCTTTATGTTCTATATGAACAATGTTCCACTGATAGCTCGAACAGGTTGAATGTCACAAGAACAAAAAAAATATGAAAAGATAAAAAAACTTATGTTCTCCAATATACTTTTTTATTTTTTTCAAAAGCCAATTCATGTTTAAGTTATAGCTTGTTGAAAAACATAGTCCCCCTTCCACATTCTTTTCAATTTATACGCTCCTGACTTGTTATTGTGTCTCAATATGCCTTGTATTTGAGTGCTTGTTAGTCTCGCTTCACTAACTTTGCCTATACTTCACAAGTGCCAGTGCTGCTGGCTCAAAAGCTAAATGTTATAAACTGTCAGCTAAAACCCAATCTTGTATTCCTAGGTTGGTTGGCCTAAATAAAACAATAGTCAAATCATGATTTCATGTTTTAAAAATTTACTCTATTCTAACCTGCTGCCTAGCTAGTTCTATTTTTGATGTATAATTACAAAATTTGTGATACATTTTTTTGGCAACCATGTAATTTATAAAATGCAGTAATGGTACTTATAATATTATATTATTATCACTATAATATATTATATAGTATTATGTGTGTTTTTATTATCCTGCATAGTATCTAATTTATTATTGTTGTTGTGCAAACAAGTGCAATTAACCTAGTTTTCAAAATGTACCTCTAAATTATCAGAATATCAGTTTAGATATTTTCATGCTTTGTAAGGTAAACCTAAAAAAAGAGGCTGTATTCCCAAAGTAAAGGGTGTTGAACTATGAACTATATTAGATTAGCCACTCTGCTACCAAGTGCATCAGTATAATATTATATGAATAGCTCTGATGCTTTGTCTCCGGTGGCTGGCTGCGATATGATAACTTGGCCAACTTCCAAGAGTTTAAAATTGGCGCAATTATTCAAGAGGTTACATACTGCACAGAGCTAGCAGTGATAGTAACCTTGCTATTGGCAGTACTTATTACAACTGCCAGCATATAAGCTGCATTGTAGAATGCCGTTGGGGCAGGCTAGTAAAACCAAATTCTGCTCTCTAATATACCTTAGACAAAATGCAGCAACATAATTTTTAGTTTCAAATTACATTTGCCACCCTTACATGAGCTGTGGGCTTCATAAAGATTCATATGATTAGAGATTTATGCTATAGGCCCTATCTGTGCTAGTGTATGATGAAAATAACACACCATTGTCAAAGTTAACTTCAAGTATGTTGTTTTCCAGAAACTCAGTAATGTCCATTTATCTCTCGCATACAAATACTTATGTAATACCATACAGTTTAAGTTTTATTTTAGAGCACATCTGCAAACTCTACAATAAGAGCTTGCTTTACCAGTCTATTTCAGACCTGTTTTTGTAGCTAGTAATACGCAAGCTACTTATTTTTAAACTTTTGGGTTATTTGTTCAAAACCATTAGCTTTGCTAGTAACCCGATACTATTGCAACAGTTGACTGCTATCAACATGAATTGACAGCCTAATAATTATAACCCTTTTGCGCGCGAAATATTTATGTAATGATAGTTACTCATATAGTGCGCATGTTATTATCGATGACTGCGTGGTCTAGAGGTTAGAGGCGTCGGCGAGGAGTTAGTTGGTTATGGTTCAACCCTGTTTTGTTGCAATTTTTTTTGTCAACTTATGCAAATCCTACGCATGTATAATAAATATGGCTATAATTGTAAAGTTTTTTTTAACTTTTGTTCAACAGTAAGACAACATACATGCATAATAATTAAATACTGAACACTAGACTAAACCCTAAATTGATCTTATAGAATACAATGTACTTAAAATAATCATATGTGAATTAGAGAAACTGAAAGTGCACCTGCTGCTCTATAGACAGACCTTTACTGACAAGACTGCAAAGTGAAGTGATTTAGCTGAAATTAACTCTGCCAAACAAACAAAGAATTATGTTGTGCTGAGGCATTTTCAATATATTATTGTAACATAGTGAGATGATTCAGCTAAGTGCTAATGTAAAACAGGGAACATTATATTGGCAGAAATCCAATAGACTGCCAATTTGTGCGAGAGGGTACTATATGTTATTGTGATAGCGCAGAGCGGCAAACGTACTAGGAATGTTATAATTAGTCACAGGAGCGTAGCTAGAACCACCATATGAAGAATTTAGAAAATTGCAGTGAAACTTGCAAAATGGTGTATGTTTTTACCAAATTGTGAAGAGCATAAACAGAATTTCAAAAAACAAAGAAAGTATATTAGAGAAAACATATCAAGGAATGTCAAGTTTAACTTTTATACTTTATAAAATGAATCCCCTGTGCTACAGCAGTGGAACATGGAGGGTGTAAAATTTTACTTATTATGCAACAACTTTCTCAAAAAATTTTTTATTGAAAAATTAAAAAAGTATATGAAAGAGGAATGCAAGAGCTATCTTTTCATGTAAAATTTGTTAATGTGAGACAAAAACTGTTCGAGCTATCCCCTGGAAACCGTTTATATATAACATAAAGCAGTGCCTGAATCTGGAAAGTAATGACCTTAAACCAACTGTGAATCTAATATAGTTCATAGTTCAACACCCTTTACTTTGGGGATACAGCCTCTTTTTTTAGGTTTACCTAACAAAGCATGAAAATATCTAAATTGATATTCTGATAATTTAGAGGTACATTTTGAAAACTAGGTTAGTTGCACTTGTTTGCACAACAACAATAATAAAATATATATTATGCAGTATAATAAAAACACACTTAATACTACATAATATATTATATTGATAATAATATAATATTATAAATACTATTACTGCATTTTATATCTCGGATGGTTTCCAAAAAAATGTATCACAAATTCTGTAATTATACATAAAAAAAACTAGCTAGGCAGCAGGTTAGAATTGAGTAAATTTTTAAAACATGAAATCATGATTTGAATATTGTTTTATTTAGATTTTAGGCCAACCAACCTAGGAATACTAGATCGGGTTTTAGCTGACAGTTTATAACATTTAGCTTTTGAGCCAGCAGCACCAGCACTTGTGAAGTATAGGCAGAGTTAGTGAAGCGAGACTAACGAGCACTCAAATACAAGGCATAATGAGATATACAATAACAAGTCAGGATCGTATAAATTACAAAGAATGTGGAAGGGGGACTATGTTTTTCAACAAGCTATAACTTAAACATGAATTGGCTTTTGAAAAAAATAAAAAAGTATATTGGAGAACATAAGTTTCTTTACCTTTTCATATTTTTTTTGTTCTTGTGACATTCAACCTGTTCGAGCTATCAGTGGAACATTGTTCATATAGAACATAAAGCACCTGGCAAAGAGCCAGAAACTGAAAAGCATGACCTTAAAGTAACTGTGTTAGCCACTCTGCTACCAAGTGCATCAGTATAATATTATACGAATAGCTTTGATGCTTTGTCTCCGGTGGCTGGCTGCAATATGATAACTTGGCCAACTTCCAAGAGTTTAAAATTGGCGCAATTATTCAAGAGGTTACATACTGCACAGAGCTAGCAGTGATAGTAACCTTGCTATTGACAGTACTTATTACAACTGCCAGCATATAAGCTGCATTGTAGAATGCCATTGGGGTAGGCTAGTAAAACCAAATTCTGCTCTCTAATATACCTTAGACACAATGCAGCAACATAATTTTTAGTTTCAAATTACATTGCCACCCTTACATGAGCTGTTGGCTTCATAAAGATTCATATGATTAGAGATTTATGCTATAGGGCATAGGCCCTACCTGTGCTAGTGTATGATGAAAATAACACACCGTTGTCAAAGTTAACTTCAAGTATGTTTGTCAACTTATGCAAATCCTACGCATGTATAATAAATATGGCTATAATTGTAAGTTTTTTTTAACTTTTGTTCAACAGTCAGACAACATACACGCATAATAATTAGATACTGAACACTGGGCTATACCTTAAATTGATCTTGTAGAATACAATATACTTAAAATAATCATATGTGAATTAGAGAAACTGAAAGTACACCTGCTGCACTATAGACAGACCTTTACTGACAAGACTGCAAAGTGAAGTGATTTAGCTGAAATTAACTCTGCCAAACAAACAAGGAATTATGTTGTGCTGAGGCATTTTCAATAGGTTGTAACATAGTGAGATGCTTCAGCTAAGTGCTAATGTAAAACAGGGAACATTATATTGGCAGAAATCCAATAGATTGCCAATTTGTGCGAGAGGGTACTATATGTTATTGTGATAGCGCGCAGAGTGGCAAACGTACTAGGAATGTTATAATTAGTCACAGGAGCGTAGCTAGAACCACCATATGAAGAATTTAGAAAATTGCAGTGAAACTTGTAAAATGGTGTATGTTTTTACCAAATTGTGAAGAGCATAAACAGAATTTCAAAAAACAAAGAAAGTATATTAGAGAAAACATATCAAGGAACGTCAAGTTTAACTTTTAGACTTTATAAATTGAATCCCCTGTGCTACAGCAGTGGAACATGGAGGGTGTAAAATTTTACTTATCATGCAACAACTTTCTCAGAAATTTTTTTATTGGAAAATCAAAAAAGTCTATGAAAGAGGAATGCAAGAGCTATCTTTTCATGTAAAATTTATTAGTGTGAGACAAAAACTGTTCGAGCTATCCCCTGGAAACCGTTTATATATAACGTAAAGCAGTGCCTGAATCTGGAAAGTAATGACCTTAAACTAACTGTGAAAGTTCAGAGCTTCTCAGCTCTATGTAGTGCTTTAATCAGCTATATACCACCTGAAAAAATAAAGCTGTTTGTATTTTGTAATTTAAGAATACAATATTCCACTATAAAATGAATAAAGTTTGTTACTAACTTACTGTTGTAGCATTTACGAAGTGAACTTACTGAAAAAGCTTATAACAATGCCCACATACAACAAAATTTTTCATTTATAGATTTTTCCTCATTATTCCCATGTTGAAAACTTTGTTCTTACAGTTCAAAGTGTCTGCAACTTAAGAGATATACTTATAATATTTACTTTGCAATTATTAAGTAACATGAAGTGTGTTATAGCAGCAAGATCGTCGGATATAGAAAACTGGTAAAGTGTATAACAAATAAATACGGAATACGAGGATAATTCATGCTATTTGTGTCATAAAAAGTATGAAAAATCTATATTCATGTTAATAGTGACAGTAAATATTTGAATGCCTGATAATGTTCAACTTTGTCAAATATTTCATGCTAATAGATGATAAAAAGTTGGTATCATAATTTCATTGTGATTCTCCAGCTGTTATGATAAACATGTTGTGTAACTGAGAGTGGGCGAATAATTTCAATGCATCTTGTCATAATAGATATACCAAGTAATGAGAAACAACTAGAAACTTGATATCTTTATGTATTATTTGTTTCAACAATAATCTAAAATAATGTAAATATTTAATATTTATATTATTTTATATGTCAATGTTATAACACGATTATAATAGTAATTATATATTGATAATCATAATAATATGTTTTGCTTATAAACACCACCTATAGCAAAAATATAGAAACTCCATTTTAAAGCAGCATATCCATACAATGTAGCACAATTTATCCCGATTCATTCTAAATTATAAACAGATCTTATTCAACAGAAACTAGTATACGAGTTGTTGAAATGTTACATAAAGTAACATATTGTTAAAAACATCAAAATATATCATTCATTATTATACATGTCGACTAAAATTAATTCATGAAAATATCTATAAAAAATTATTTTGCTACAAAAACTTGTTTAAAATACTACCTGAAGTGAAATTAAAACTAATTATACAATTTATAATATTGTGCGACTTAAAGCTTGCAGTATATATTGGATGTAGGATGTTTGCGATTTGTAATCAATTAGATTTCTCCGTTTACTTTGCGATTCATTAACAATACGATCTATTTTTCCAAACAAGCTGCATCCTTATGTTTGAAAATAGATTCATAAAATAAACATATAGTCTAGGCCTTTTAGAATAAGGCTGGAGTAGTTTTGTATTTTGCATAGGCAAACCAAGTTGTGTATCTTACATATGTGCAAACTAATTAAAGTATTTTGCATTCTAAAATAAATCTTTACCCTAGAAATAAAGGTTATTACAAACTCAAAGCCAATCTACTGCATGGTTAAAGGTTGAATTGGCTAGACATAGTAATAATGAAATATTGCCAGCTAAGGCTTAGTAAGATATGCTTTGCTTCAAGTAGCTTCGTAAGATTTGAAATATGAAAAACATGTTCGTTAACTTAAAAATTTTTAAAAGGTCAATTTCAATAGGCTATAGTTTATTATATCTGTTTTTTATATCTAAACTAAAAAGTTATGTTTTAAATCACAATGTGAATATTTTATATTTTTATATTTTGCTTTAATTTTATCTATTCAAAACTTTTTATTCTAAATATTATTTTTTTAAATAGTTTTGTCTGTTATTTCAAACTTTTTTTTACAAAACATTGACTAATTTAGTTGTATAATTTAAGCGCTTCTGCAACTCTGGCTGTGTTGGCATCTGGTGGACACTCTCAACCAGCTGATTGTTTGTTACAAGGACTCTAGGAACAGAGCGTTACCCATAGCATTTTCAACTCATTTGATGACCGTAGAGCTTTGTATTGGCTACTGCACTATACAAGGTAAATCTTTTTGTAACTGTTTTCAGAAATAACTACAGTATACCAAAATATTGTGTAAGAACCTATTATACCTGATAATGATGTTGATTCTTTGAAAGCGTTTATTTTTAATTTTCATCGATTTCAGTATTCTTCCATTTTAACACGACAAAGGCATATATAAGCTTGAATCTGCCAATTGTAGCTGAACTATAAAGAATTTGTGTTTTGTGATTTAGCGTGTTGTTATATTTATGAAGATCGATTAGTAATTTACTAATTTCAGGGCAGCCATATGCAGGAGTACAATCTACTGACCAGTGTTACTGTGGTGTTGAATACAACAAACATGGTGAAGTAGGGGAAACTGAGTGTCGTAGAGCATGCAGAGGGACCAGTAGTCAAATGTGTGGTGGAACATGGAGGAACAGTATCTACAAGACTTTCCCAGGTATAATGTGATTGGTTTATAAACAGTTGTCCTTCAAATCAATTGTGATTGTTTCCATGTATAATAAACTATGATATACAGATTATTCAGCTATATATAATATATAAATCAATTATTTCTCTAAATGTATTAAAACCTGCGAAGCTAAATCTCTAGTTCACAGAAACACCATCACTGTCAGCTTTGAGTGCAGCAACAATTGCATACCTGTTGTTGTGGATGGACAACAGCTGTTTGTAAACAACAGAAAACTGAAGAAATTTAGAGCGAGTAGCGGCCATGTTGGATTAGTAGATGTTGTGGTGGCTGATCTGGACACTGACCTTGACCTCATATCCGCCACATCAACTGAGAATAATTTCATTGTCGACAGCATAACTTCTCAAACTTTTTACCACATGAGTCATCCAAAGCATAAAAGATTCTCAGCGTTATCTGATCGCATGTGTAGCAGTAAATCTGTTAAGGTTTTCAAACAGCTCTCAATAGAATCATGTGCCTACGCTTGCAGTGTGCAATATGAAGATTGTGCAGCATTTTCAATAACCTCTAAAGCTGAATGTTATATTCATAATGAGGTTTTAGTTGTGTTCAAAAATTATTCAAGTTCTACTTGCTATGTGCCCGTTTAGAATTTATCTATAGATTTGAACCTAATTTTTACAGTAATATATTGAAATGTTCTTTTTAATATCTTCAAACAAAAGTTTCATTTTGTTCTTTTGTAATATCTTTTTATATACATTTGAGCTAACTGCGCATAACTCTAAATATTCAGCTATATAATATATAAATCTGATTTTGTATTCCAGTTATATTGGTAATCAACACTTGTCATACAACATTCAAATTCAATAAATAGTATTATGTAATGCATCTGGCATGGAATATAAATATTATTCTGAATTTTGAGCTTTTTGTAAACTATCTGAATATTTTCTACTGATCTTTTTTATTAAAAAATAGAAATAGATTTGTTTGAGTAACAATGACGCATCTTTGGTTTAACAATGCACGTATATATCATACTATATATAGTCCCTTATGATCTTATTCAAGTAGGGTGCAGATTTAATTGTTGGCGAATAACTCATGTGAGAGATTCTTTTATTTATGTTTAATATAATGTAACAGCTAATACTATTCTACAAAATACAAAACTACACCCCTAAGACTAGCAAATAAACAGCTCTATAATATCTTCAGACATCCTTCACTAAATTAATAAAATCTACACACTTTACTATAGAGAGCCTTTAATCATTTTTTGTTTGTTTTTGATGTTTACTAAGCAAGGATTTAAAACAAAAAATAAAGGAAGTTTTACTTAAAACCGCTGGCTTAAAAAAATTAAGTTTGGAAAAATATAGCAGCAAACAAAACAGCAAAATAAACAGAACAAGAGTAAACAACAATGAGACACTAAACATAACTTCCATATAAGATATATTGTGGTGGCTCGTGGAGCTACCAGCAGCACGGTACGCAGGGTCACATAATTGACTCGGAACAATGACAGCCAATTAGCGGCTTTAATAGTTAGTAGCAGTAGTAGTTTTCCCGCTGTTAGTCAGTCGAAGTTAGAGTGCTGAATAATCTAGATGTGTGAAATTATTAGATGTGTTTTTATAGTTTTTGTAATGTGTTATTGTGTTTAAAATATATACTCGTTCACTCGACTTATCCTGGTGAAGTTCTCTAGCAAGTAATTAGACTCTCTGAATTGCATATCAACCCTAATTCTGAAAATCATAACAGTGGTGGCAGCGGTGGGATAGTGCACATCCAAGATGGAGACTGAAAACGCTGGAATGCAACCACCTGCAGTAGAAGGTGAGCGTAGAGACAATGCTGTAGGGACAATGCCTGTCAACCATGTAGTAGAAGAGCGAAGGGTTCCGCGGGAACTAACTGAAGACCGCTACCGGTTAAAGGCGCTCACCTTCATGGGTGAAGAAGAGGTGGAGCAATTCATCCAAGAGTTTAGCGACGTAATGGACGTCGCCCAGTGCCCCCCTAGGGTGGCCCTGCTGAAGCTTAGAATGGCATTGATGGACAAAGCCAAGCCTTATGGACTGGGAGTAGACATCGATAATATCTTTGCTTCTCTGCCGGCCCGCTTCGGCCTCTCTGCTACAGATGCCCGGGCCCGACTACAAAGGCTGCGGCGTGATCCCCGCACCCCGCTACGGGAACATGCCGCCGCGGTCATGAAGCTGGCACAGATCACGTACAGCGACTTGCCCCCAGCCAACTGCGAGAGGTATACCCTTGACGCTTTCATAGCATCTGTCGACGATCTGGGTCTCAACCACCAGTTTCTAGCTAGGGGAGTCACCACCGTTGAGGATGCTCTGACAGAGGGGGAAGCTTACCTCCTAGCCAATCAGATGCATAAAAGTCGCGGGAACTCCCGTCAAGTGGAGGTAGACCGCGCGGACACGGCAGCGGGACGAGAGGAGGAAACCTCCGCGACGGCTGCCGTGGCTCAGTTAGCGACGGCATCGAAAGTCACTCAACTGACTGACATGCTGGCCAAACTGATAGCAACACTGACACCCCAAGCCCCAGTAGGTACCGCCGCTGAGCCCGTACGGCCACCGGCGCCGCCACCGTGGGAAACGGTCAGTTTTTGCTGGGAATGCGGGAATCAAGGACATTTCCGCAGGTACTGTCCCTTCCTAACTCCGGGGTTAAACTACCGCGGCCCGCAGATGTTCCCACCTTTTGCGGGCCGACGATGAAACCTCCAGGGAAAAAGAAACGCAGGTCGCCCAGACGGGTGCCGGGTGCTGGTGACCCAAGATGGCAACAGCCGCGACGGATCAGCAAGGGGCTCCGCCCCGCCGCTACCTTTTCCATGCCCCTCCACAATCGATTCGACGGGCTACCAGCCCAAGAATCTATATGGGAGCCAGCAAAGGTAGCCGGAAATCTAGCCTCGGCACCTCCGAGGCCCACTTACCAACATCCCAAGAGGCCTCCCTCGCCATCCAAGGCGAGGGAGGTACTCCCTGCAAGAGTAAGGCCTGAAGAGAGAGTTCAGGTGCAGCCCCATGGGAACAGCTATTTCTTGCCCGGTAAATTGGAAGGCAAAGCTGTTACTTTTCTCATTGATTCGGGCTGTACCACGAACCTCCTAAGCCGCCAACTCTTCGACACCCTCAGTACTAGGGTCAGGGGCGAGATGGAACCATACGAGGGGGAGTATGGCACCCTAGCTGACGGGTCATGCCTTCCCTTCTATGGTATAATTGAGTTGACGGGACGAGTCCGTGATCAAACGATCCAAGAGACGTTTATCGTCAGTCAGCTCAAGGAGGACGCCATCCTCGGGATGCCATTCCTAAAACGGCACGGATGTCACATCGACTTTAGTAAATCTGCGATGGTGATGTCCGGGCGAGAACTCGCCTGCGTCGACAAGTTCGGCCGCCCTTTAGTAGGAGGTGTGCAGGTGGTACGTAACTGTACCATACCAGGCCGCTCCCAAGCTACCATTCACTGTAGGGTGAACAGTAGCCGGATCTTTGGACTCGGGGTAGTCGTGGGCACGCACGAAAGGGTCCAACTTGCCAGCAGTCTGAACCAACTGACTGAGCAAGGGGAGATTTTAGTGCAGTGTGTCAACCCCTTTACCGAGTCTGTCAAGCTTCCGGCTGGGTCTATGCTGGGCCGGTTTCACTTCGTTCAGGAGGAGGACGTGGGCCCGTCGCTGGGTGATGCGACGGAGGCACCCCCTCAACACCCTACTCAAAGGCGAGGAACAGTCCCAACACATATCCGAGAGTTATATGAAACAGCCTGTGGTGGCTGCGCGAGTAACAAGGAACGCCAACACAGGATAGTTAAGGGCATCTTCACGAAGAATATTATAAATTTCTCTCAAAATGTAGTTTAAGTTCTTGAATAATATGGCTTTGTGGGTGTCATGCGTGTTGCCTACTTGCAATTGTTTAGCCTAAGATCAAACTACAACCAATAAGCAGCAACCTTCATTAGGACTGCGTAATCTATCAACATTCCATTATGGGTGCTACATGAACAAAGTACAAAGCAAGCTATTCATTATAGCCTGCCAGCTAGTAAGCCTGTAATTAGTATGTACGCGCCAATATCTTCTCACCCCTACGTGCTCATTGAAGCGTGGAGTACTGCGCGCAGCTAATTTTCTATGAAAAAATATAGCATTTTCAGTGTATAAATCACTAATTTATGGGCAATCTAGAAGAGTTATCGGCAAAAGAAAAAAAACTTGCACTGGAGAAATATCTCAGGATTTCAGCAGTGCAATTTTTATTCAGATATCATGTTTTCCTGCTGAGATATTTTTTTGGTACTGAAAAGTCAGCTTTTCAGGCAAAATTGGCCAAAATTGGGCAGTTTTCTGTTTATAACTTTGCAACAAAAATGAAAATTGAAATTTCCAAAAAACTTACACTGGGGAAAAAGAAGATCTAAAACATAGTTTTTAAATTTTGACTCTAGCACAATTAGGTGAGATTTTATTTTACTGGTACTGAATTCTTATATGATTACAATGCAAACCTCAGCAAGGCAGTTGCAGCTAAAAGGTTGCCCTTAACTATCCTGTGAAGCTATGGCAAAGTTACTACGCGCTTACGGTGATGTGTTCAGCAGCGGAGATCATGACGTGGGACTGACTGGAGTTGTCAGACACGAAATACCGCTGACTGCAGGGACGGCCCCTGTCCGGCAGCCCACACGCAGGCTGGGGCCGGAAAAAGAGAAGGAGGTTAGCCGACAAGTACGGGATTTTCTGGACCGCGGCCTCATAGAGCCCGCCCATAGTGCGTGGAGCTCGCCGGTCTCACTGGTCCAGAAAAAAGACGGCAGTTGGCGGTTCTGTGTGGATTACCGCAAACTCAATAGCGTAACCATACAGAACGCCTGCCCTCTACCTCGTATTGACGAGTCACTGGATGCCCTAGCCGGCAGCAAGTACTTCAGTACGTTAGACTTGCTAAGTGGCTACTGGCAAGTTCCTCTGAGTCCCGACGCCCAGGAGAAAGCGGCGTTTATCACACGGGACGGCTTGTGAAAGTGGAAGGTGTTGCCTTTCGGGCTAACCTCCGCCCCAGCCACCTTCCAGAGGCTGATGGAGCAAGTCCTCAGCGGACTCCATTGGAAGACGCTGCTGATCTACCTCGATGATGTCATCGTTATCTCCCCAGACTTCGAGACGCATGTCAGTCGTCTGCGGGAGGTCTTTGAGAGAATCCGAGGTGCCGGTCTTAAGCTCAAACCTTCCAAGTGCGCTCTGTTGCAGCCGGAGGTCAAGTACCTGGGGCACATTGTCGGTCGAAACGGCGTGGCAACGGATCCCGAAAAGGTACGGGCGATAGAAGACTGGGTCACCCCCCAAGACTTGACCGGACTTCGGGCTTTCTTGGGGCTGGTAGCGTATTACATACATACCAGACTTTGCGGGCATAGCACAGTCGTTAAACCGGCTCACCGCAAAAGGGGTGACGTGGCAGTGGACCCCGGTCGAACAAAGAGCGTTCGACCGCCTCAAGGGTTGCCTACTAACGGCACCCATCTTGGCCTACCGAGACCCCGCTCTGGAGTACATCCTCGACACTGACGCCAGTGACCAGAATATTGGCGCTGTGCTGTCTCAAGTGCAGGAAGGTCGAGAAGTAGTAGTAGCCTACTACAGCAAGTCTCTCTCACCCACTGAACGAAATTACTGCACTACCCGCAAGGAACTGCTGGCAGTAATCAAGTAAGTGAAGCACTTCAGACCATACCTATACGGCAGGAAGTTCCTGGCTGCATACGGATCATGCCTCGCTGATCTGGTTGTGCAAGAGAGCAGAGCCCTCCAGTCAGGTCGCCCGGTGGCTCGAAATCCTAGCTGAGTTCTCGTACCGGATCGAACATCGACCGGGCAAGAGACACAGCAATGCGGATGGTTTGAGCCGCCGACCTGATAGAGGTTGCAAACAGTGTCTCAACATCAAGAGGAGGGACGGAGGTCCCCCGCGATGCGAGTTGGAGACATTGGCTCACCACGGAGCACCATTTGACTGGGACCAGGGTCAACTCAGGCAGGAGGTTGACGAGTCCCCGGAGGTTGTACAAAATCTCCGCGCCAATCCTGTACTGGCCGATAATGTCCAGGAGCTGAAGAAGCTCCAAGAAGAGTTGCCTGGGGTAGTGGCAGACATATATCGGGCCAAAAAGGACGGGCGACGACCCAGCGAGGAACGTATACGGCAGGGATGCGCCGAGTTCTGGCTACTTTGCCAGCGTTGGGACTCGCTGAGGTTCGGGCAGGATGGTCTATTGACCAATTCTCTAGCTGCCAACGGCAGACACCCGGAAAGGAAGAGGGTGGTCTGCCCCAGTGTCATACGCCGCGAGTTAATTTGGGACACTCACAAACAGGCCCACGCAAGAGTCAAGAGAGTGATCTCCAAATTGCAACTCCGGTGGTATTGGCCCAAAATGGGGCGGGATGTCCGGCTCAGAGTAAAACAGCGCAAAATCTGCCAGGCCAGCAAGCATGGCCGTCTCCCTGGTGAAGCGGGACGGCGGAGGCTATATGCTGGCAGGCCTTGGCAAGTGGTAGCTGTTGACTTGGTCGGACCCATGCCCCTGACCCCCAGAGGCAATAGTTGGATCTTAGTACTGACCGACCACTTTACTAGGTGGGCAGACGCTCTGGCTATCCCAGTTGCGTCAGCCCCAACCGTGGCCAGGGCGCTAGACCAACATGTATTCTGTTATTTCGGGCTTCCCGAACAGATACACTCTGATCAAGGCGCGCAGTTTCAGTCCCAACTGATGAGCGACCTTTGCTGCCTCTGGAGAGTAAATCAGAGCAGGACCACCCCTTACCACCCCCAAAGTAACGGGGGGGGGGGTGGAGCGCAATAACCGAATGCTAGGTGATGCACTCCGGAGTCTCCTCCTCGGATGCAGTCAAGAGGAATAGGACACGGTATTGCCGCAAGTCATGCGTGCATACCGTAGCACCCCACACACCAGTACTGGTGAGATCCCAAACCTCTTGATGCTCGGGAGAGAGACCCGGGTTCCTGACCAGCTCACCTACTATGTTCCAGAGCTAGACAACTCGATTCACGAGTATGCCAGTGAACTAGTGGAACGGATGAAGGTCGCACACGATATACTGCGCAAACAGCAGTGGAAGGTGCGACACAAAGAGTCCGAGGAACCACTCTTCTACCAGACGGGAGATAAGGTGTGGATGGTCAATTACCATAGGCGTCGCGGACAGGCGGCTAAGCTACAGCCTAAGTTTGTGAGACCCTACGTGATCGTCGAGGCGATGCCCAACCATACGTACAATATTGAGCGCTCAGGACAGGTGTCTATTCAGAATGAGTCTTGCTTGAAGCCGTATTGGGCTAGCCCTGACGCAGTGGGAGAAGCCCCCCCCCCCCCGTTGTTGGAGCCCAGAAGGCAGACAACAATGCGTGGGCGGCGGCGGCAGGGACGTGAATATGACACAGGATAGTTAAGGGCAACCTTTTAGCTGCAACTGCCTTGCTGAGGTTTGCATTGTAATCATATAAGAATTCAGTACCAGTAAAATAAAATCTCACCTAATTGTGCTAGAGTCAAAATTTAAAAACTATGTTGTAGATCTTCTTTTTCCCCAGTGTAAGTTTTTTGGAAATTTCAATTTTCATTTTTGTTGCAAAGTTATAGACAGAAAACTGCCCAATTTTGGCCAATTTTGCCTGAAAAGCTGACTTTTCAGTACCAGTAAAATATCTCAGCAGCAAAACATGATATCTGAATAAAAATTGCACTGCTGGAATCCTGAGATATTTCTCCAGTGCAACTATTTTTCTTTTTCCAATAACTCTTCTAGGTTGCCCATAAATTGGTGATTTATACACTGAAAATGCTATATTTTTTCATAGAAAATTAGCAGCGCGCAGTGCTTCACGCTTCAATGAGCACGTAGGAATGAGAAGATATTGGCGCGTACATGCTAATTACAGGCTTACTAGCTGGCAGGCTATAATGAATAGCTTGCTTTGTACTTTGTTTATGTAGAGCCTATAATGGAATGTTGATAGATTTTGCAGCCCTAATAAAGGTTGCTGCTTATTGGTTGTAGTTTGATCTTAGGCTAAACATTTGCAAGTAGGCAACACGCATGCCACCCACAAAGCCATATTATTCAAGAACCTAAACTACATTTTGAGAGAAATTTATGATATTCTTAGTGAGGATGCCCTTAACTATCCTGTGGAAGTGGTCATACCGCGGGAGGAAGATTTGGTGAGAGATGAGCGACCGCTTTTACCAACAGAAGCGCGTCTGCCACCGCCAAATCTGATTCCATCACTTCCAGAAACCGAGCCGGTTCCGAAAGTGCAAACCCCCACGGAGGGAGGGGCTCCATCCGGAGAACAAGAAGAAGTGACCACTAACAGTGCAGTAGAGACGCCACCAGAGGCCCCTACTAACACACCGACGAGTGCGTCACCTCCCCTGGAGCGGGGACAATGTACGAGGCAACCCCCCGCATACTTGAAGGACTTTGTATGTGACTGCATTGAAAGCGGCGCCTATGAAAGTCTAGGGGAAAACCGTACGGGAAAAGTATCGAGCAAATGTGGGAGTTGTCAACACCACGGAAATATCAACTTTTGTCTCGGCGGAAGTAGAAACAAAATTCATCCGCCGGGTGCACAAAGTCTTAATCACGCACCCCAACCACGTTGCTCGATCTTTTCATACGCTGATGCAGTCAAGAGTAGACGTGTTCCTAATCAGTAGTCCAAACCATTTCACAAATTCAGTATGTCTTACGACAACAGATCGTGGGGTGAGTTAACTATATCTTGATATGGAAACTAGATTGCATCGCTCAGCTCCGACTCACTGAGTCAAACGAGCTGGAGATAGGCTAGTGAACTACCGTGGTAAGAACTCAGTTTGACTTAGAGATTTTACAATCTCATTGCATACGTGTTCTATCTGACTATTCACTACCATAAATCTCTACGAGGTAACTGAACGAGAAGTTGCCAGGCTGTTCAAGCTGACAACACTGCAGTATATTATACTAATGCTGTTGAAACTCTTTCAGGTTACACTCGACTCGTTACAACCAGGGTACGGGATAGAGCACTTCCCGCTCCGCATCCTGAGGAGTATACCAATGGTGACCGGCGGTGGGTGTCGCCGGAAACAGAGGGGCAGCTAGAAACAGCATGGGGATCCAAAGGAAGGACGCGGTGCCAGATTTGTGACGAGGAGTGCGCCTCTCACCGCTCCTTGAAGCTGCATGTCAATGCCCACCTCTTACTCACATTCTGCCCCTGTGGATATAATGATGTCTACCTCTACCCCGTCACCAGACACCGAGCGACGGGCTGTTTCTTCGGAGAGAATTACGTAGTGGATGCCAAACTCTATCCAGAATTCATAACTCTGTTGTTGGCCGTCTTGACCTCAGGTTTCCAGCGCGTACTAGACTATGCCAGGCAACAATCTCCATTGGTATCCGACCGCCCTCAGATTGTGTACACCCCCGAAGAGTTTGCCTATCCCGAAGAAGGAGAGGTCTCTCCTACCCCGACGAAAAGACGGACCCGGTCTCTAAGTCCCCCTCTTCGTCGCAGACGGACACCGTCCCCAGACCCCGCTCGCCTGGCTACTGTGGAGGAACGCCTCTTCCGACTGCAGGCTGAATTTACCCAGCTAGCACCGGATCTGCTTAATACCACGACGGGATTCTTTCAGTTAAAAGGCTCGGTTGGCCGGATCAAAAGCAAGTTACGTACATGCCAGGCCAAACATCGGCGTGCCCAACACTGCCTCTGGTTCTGCTGCCGGAATGATCCACAAGCCTCGTCTTCTTGGGGATCCAAGACTATCATGCAAATGCTTGACTGCTCGACAGCTCGATTCCTTGTCCAATATTACAACTAACCGGTATTCCTTCTCTATAGCTGGCCAATTGTATGTAACCTGCTGTTATAATGACTCTGTCTGTTATTGTGTATCTTTATATATGTTATGTCTTTTCTTTTGGTCTACTGACGTACGTGGTTAATGATGAAATATTTTTCTCTATTAGAAAGAGGGCTTTCTGCTGGTGGGGGCGGTGTGGTGGCTCGTGGAGCTACCAGCAGCACGGTACGCAGGGTCACATAATTGACCCGGAACAATGACAGCCAATTAGCGGCTTTAATAGTTAGTAGCAGTAGTAGTTTTCCCGCTGTTAGTCAGTCGAAGTTAGAGTGCTGAATAATCTAGATGTGTGAAATTATTAGATGTGTTTTTATAGTTTTTGTAATGTGTTATTGTGTTTAAAACATATACTCGTTCACTCGACTTATCCTGGTGAAGTTCTCTAGCAAGTAATTAGACTCTCTGGATTGCATATCAACCCTAATTCTGAAAATCATAACAATATGCAACAGTTTCGTATTTAAATGCCATTTCTAGCGTGTCTAGAGCCTCCTTCTGAGAAACCACGACTCTTTTTAGAGTTTCTGGTAAGAGGATGATGGGCCTGGGCTCCTTCCCCCATAGTCAGCGTGCTGCCAGCGCCAACAAAGTTCACAGAAGTACTGGGAGAATGAAATGAGATCAATCTTATTTATTAAAAATAGAATTGCATAATCAAAGTCAGTCAGGTCAGGCAAATGGTTAAAATAATACAAATTCTTTGATTGCAGATTTTGATTTATACTGGAGAATTAAAAAATTAATTGCTATGCAGTGTAATTTTCTTTCAAAATCTAATATGTTGAACAATCTTTGATAATATAAATGCGTTTATATGCTAATTGACTTTTAAAAACTTTGTACCTTATACTATTTTTTACAGTATACTAAAAATTATATGTCAAAAGTATTTAAAAATTTAAAAATCCTGTCAACAGCTCCTATTTGTCATCCCTTGTAACTGTCAATTTATTATTCTCAGTTAAAATCCCAGTAAATATGTACTAAATGAGATTATCATAGCTCTCGGTAACATTTTTCATGAATTGCTTGAAGTAAATCTGGAACAGATTTTCTTAATGAGAAAGTCTATTCTCACCAACAGATAATGTATAATAGCATATTATTATAGTAACAATTATTTTAGCAGTTGAACTTTCATGATAATCAAATTAATTTTATGCGCAAATCCTAAACTGCTAAAAAGTTTTACAAAACTATATAGCATTAAATAATCAAATTAGATTAAATAATAAAAATAAATTAAATACTTATTCAAGTAATTATACTTGTCAAATATATTTCTCTTGGTTTAGAAGCAAAGCAAATCTTTTTCAAGATAATCGAGGAATTGTGTTACCTTAGAGCACATTGGATGTTTGCAAAAGTATGGCCCCAAACTGATCCTGCACACGTAACAGATAGATTCCTCCAAGTAAGGGTCTAGTTGTACCTACACACCACTCAAGTAAAAGCACAATTTAGTTTTATAATTGCACTACAAGTTTGCAGAAATTCAAATATATAATATAATAATTTGAACCAAAAAATGCAAATAAATATATTATATCAATTTACATAAAAACATGACTTTAAAAACTATAATAGTTGCAGAGCATAAATACCTTCTTAGTAAACTTTGGAGTGTCTATTTCCACAAAAGCAGCGCCAAGTGCATTCCTGTAGCTGTCATGGCAGCTGAAAGTCACACGATCAGAACCTACAACAGATACAACCATGTTCTGCTACTAAATTATTTACACTATGTAATATATCAATGTATCCTTAGAGTGTTGACTGCAGTATATAGATAGTAGAGATAGCATATATATCAATGTAGTTATAGGAAAACAACAAAATTGTATATATAGTACACAATTGTGTATTATTATAGTAGAGTTATGTAAAGGTGATAATAATAAAATAGAGGAATTGTAAATGAGTTCACAGAAATACCTTTTTCCTTTATATATTATTTTTATGCGTATGGAAGTTTTCATTTTTTATTGGAAGCAAGTATTTTATAATTATATAATGAGTTACAATTGTGATGATTGTTAGAGAAATGTCATTTAGCTCATAGTAAATTTTTTGCAAGATATTTTGAATGGAGCCAACATATTATAAGCCACCGCAAAACTATGTTTTAAAAAATCTACTCTTACATATACTTGTTTGTTTGCATTTGCAAAACTAAATTACTGATTAACATTCCATCATATATTATATAATAGTCTGAAACATAAATATCACAATGTTACAAATAACATAGGGCTGTAAATATTCTAACTCTTCCATTAATTATTGCTTTTTATTTAGCGCCAAGACAATAGCTGACTTCAATCGGACTTTTATAACGCTTAATCCTAATTTCATGTAGGATAACATTTATGGTACGAAAGTTCATATAGAAGTTGAAAGTTTATATTACTCCAAATATTATATTATGAACAGCTTATGTAAGCATGTTATAATTTTGTATAGCATGATTGTCTACAACCACTGCTTGGTAGTTGGTACAACATCAGATGCGTCATGCCGTATTATTTAAAGAATGCAACAGGCTGAGTAATATGAGTTGTGTTGTCCTATCAATAATTATAATGATTTCTAATAGTATTCCCCATACACTTCGACTTGGTAACGCAATTGTTTGTTGACAGGTCGATTTAAAATGAGTAATGGGAGTGAATGGAATTTCCCATCTATTTCCTCGTGCATTCCCTGTACTACGGAACTGCATATTGTACAGGCTAGTTATAGTTAGAGTTGATAGATAAGCGCTACACAAGCAGGCACGCCATATTGAGAGGATTCTACTTAGTAATTTACAGAAAGTTAACGACTACTGTTATACACGTCTGAAAGTTCAGAGCTCAAAATGAAAAAATAATTTATAAAATAGTATTATATACAGTCTGAGGATAGACATTGTGTATTGCGGAGTTTTCTAGTCTAGCATATTAGTCTATTTCAAGAGCTGCTAAAGATGGAGAGTTCTTACTAAAAGGTCAGTTGAAATGAATCAGAATGAAGTGCTAAAGTTCAGTCAAATACTCACTAGTATTAGAGATAGAGATGATGAGGGGAATATTCTGACTGAGCTGAAGAAGTGCCTTTCTTTCATATCATTAGAAGAGAGATATAGACTATTGTGTGAGGAATATAGAACAATACACTGGGCAGCTGAGAAAGGGTATACTGACACCATCAAATGTCTACTAGATGATGTATCAGTAGAACAGAAGGTAGAGCTACTCATGATACAGAACGGTGGAGATGAGACAGCTATACACTGTTCAGCAAAGAGAGGACATACTGACATCATCAAATATCTACTAGATGGTGTATCAGCAGAACAGAAGGTAGAGCTACTCATGATACAGAACAGTGAGGATGAGACAGCTATACACAGTGCAGCATGCAAAAGACATACTGACATCATCAAATGTCTACTAGATGGTGTATCAGTAGAACAGAAGGTAGAGCTACTCATGATACCTAATGGTAATGGGTGGACAGTTATAGAAATTGTAATAGGCAATGGGCATACTGACACCACCAAATGTCTACTAGATGGTATATCAGTAGAACAGAAAGTAGAGTTACTCAAGGCAACTGAGTGTTATGCTATACACTCTGCAGCATACAGAGGACATACTGACATCATCAAATGTCTACTAGATGGTGTATCAGTAGAACAGAAAGTAGAGCTACTCAAGATACAAGACGTGGGGGATGATAAGACAGCTAT
This sequence comes from Bugula neritina, assembly GCA_964035545.1. Taxonomy (NCBI): domain Eukaryota; kingdom Metazoa; phylum Bryozoa; class Gymnolaemata; order Cheilostomatida; family Bugulidae; genus Bugula; species Bugula neritina. The sequence continues at coordinate 15,712,768 of OZ037767.1, forward strand.
ACACATTGCAGCATGCGGAGGACATACTGACATCATCAAATGTCTACTAGATGGTGTATCAGTAGAACAGAAAGTAGAGCTACTCAAGATACAGAATGATGATAAGACAGCTATACACATTGCAGCATGCGGAGGACATACTGACATCATCAAATGTCTACTAGATGGTGTATCAGTAGAACAGAAGGTAGAGCTACTCATGATACCTAATGGTGATGGGTGTACAGTCATAGAAATTGTAACAGATAATGGGCATACTGACACCATCAAATGTCTACTAGATGGTATATCAGTAGAACAGAAGGTAGAGTTACTCAAGGCAACTGAGTCTTATGCTATACACTTTGCAGCATACAGAGGACATACTGACATCATCAAATGTCTACTAGATGGTGTATCAGTAGAACAGAAGGTAGACCTACTCAAGATACAAAACTGGGATGATAAGACAGCTATACACATTGCAGCATGCGGAGGACATACTGACATCATCAAATGTCTACTAGATGGTGTATCAGTAGAACAGAAGGTGGAGCTACTCATGATACTTAATGGTGATGGGTGGACAGTTATAGAAATTGTAATAGGCAATGGGCATACTGACACCACCAAATGTCTACTAGATGGTATATCAGTAGAACAGAAAGTAGAGTTACTCAAGGCAACTGAGTGTTGTGCTATACACTCTGCAGCATACGGAGGACATACTGACTTCATCAAATATCTACTAGATGGTGTATCAGTAGAACAGAAGGTTGACCTACTCAAGATACAAGACTTGTGGGATGATAAGACAGCTATACACAATGCAGCATGCGAAGGACATACTGACATCATCAAATGTCTACTAGATGGTATATCAGTAGAACAGAAGGTAGAGCTACTCAAGATACAAAGCTCGGATGATAAGACAGCTATACACATTGCAGCAAAGAGAGGTCATACTGACACCATCAAATATCTACTAGATGGTGTATCAGTAGAACAGAAGGTAGAGCTGCTCAAGATACAGAATAGAGATGGTAATACAGTGATACAGGAAGCAGCTAAGACTAACCAAACACAGATTCTCACTCTTTTGATGAGTCAGCTGACAACAGAGCAGCAGCTAAAACTTTTTAATTTATCAAACCATGAAGAACGAACATCTTTAGATGTTGGTGTAAATAATGAAATATTTGGACTCCAGAGAATTGCCTCTATAACGGAACAAAGAGATGATGCAACAAACCAAGTTCCAGGTAAAATGACCAATTTCTAAACAGACTATTTTAATTAAGGTCAACTAATCTTAAAACAACATAACTGTGATATGTTAGCAGTACGAAGGAATATCATGCAATAATGAAAAGTAAATTCTAAAGTTTCAAAAGTCATGTTTATATTCTCCATCTATGATTCAGAGAACCTACTGTTTAGCCTCGGGTGACAATTAGCGAATGAATGCCCTGGAAACCTTTAAAATACTACATAAATGTTTTCAATGACCAAAAAGCATAATTAAATAAAGACAGAAATTTGTTCATTATGCTTTGTCACAGGTAACAATAGATTGATCATTTTTTGAACTAAACACACAGGTCAATAAAAGAGTGCAATTTAATTATTTTTAAAACAAATACAGATGCGTTTTTGAAATTTAGCATTGCCAACTTTGGAATTTTGTAAATGATGAAAAATGCAAAAAAAGTGAAATTAGTATTTCATAATAAATAGGGGTGACTGGGGGGGGGGGGAGGGGACACAACGGGCTTCTTTTTAAGTTTTTTGCTCATTAGTCTGTCTTTTAAGTTACTAGTTCAATAATCTCTAGTCCAAATGCTACACCAGTTGTCTATTATAGGTATCAGTTGGTTGTTTTTATCTCTTTCACAACTTTTAGAATAATGAAATTTTCATGAGGAGAGAAATGGCCCATGGTGCCCCAATTCTAGTCATTATTGCAATACCTTTTTATTAAAAAAAATCACGATTCTAAGTCAATATTATGTTCTCTCACAATTTGACTGGTTTTTTTGTGCCCCTATATGACCTTTGTGCACCCATTACCCCATACTAAAAAGTTGCTAATTTGACAAATTTTAAAAAATAAATTATATTATAATTATTCACCCCACAAACTGAAACATTTAATTGTATGTAACATTTTGCTGTAATTAATCCTTGTACTCATATTATTTAAGTGCCTATAACAATCATCTATAAATTTAAAAGCCCAACATAGCCCGTTCACATATTTTATATTATACACGTTTAACATTTTTTTAAACGCAGATTTCTGGAAAGAGCAGACACATCACCATCCTTTGCACAGTGGTGAGTTTCCACATTCATCACCAGGTTTGCCACATCAACCAACATCTACACAGCACTGGCTGCAACCAACACACCTAAGACAACCATCTTATCTACAAACGGCGCCACAGTTGATCCATCTTCAGCCACCTTGGTTTCAACTCCCTTCACAACACATGCATGCTGAGCCACTGAACAATACTGATGGTTCTTTTTCTATGCCGTACCTACCCACACCATCAAAACCACAGTGGTGTCCTAAATCAGAGAATTTCACAACCAGCTTACCATCTCAGCCTCTTCAATTGAATGCCCCATCTTTCAACCATTCAAAGGACTGGTCTCTATTCAACCCTCCATCTTTTAACATGCCATCTACAAACCCTTCTCATTTGAATGGTGACAGCAACATCCACAGAGAAGCAGACACTCAGTTCAAACAGCCACCACATTCAATCTCCAACTTTTCTAACAATGCTCCACCAGAAGTACAAATGCAGAAAAAAAGTTTTAGAAGCAGGGAAATAGAAAATGAACACAAATCCGATTTGAAATTGAAAAGTAACACAAATTCTCCTGTTATTGACGTTGCACAAGAAAGCAATTCGTTTATTCAAGTTTTTGACTTGAAAAAGCAAACAAACAAAGTTTCACACAACAAAAGACCTGCAGAAACAGCTATGACAGTTTTACCCCCAAATAAATATCAAAGGACTGCATGTAAGTTATATAAGTTGGTAGTCTGCTAGTCTTTGCTGATTCTTGCAGCTTACTATAAAAATTTATTTGTCCTAAATGTTGAAAATTATAAAATAGTTAGTGAGTTGTTAAACAAATGATAATTGACTGCCATATTTTAAGGTTTTTTACTAAATAAATTATTTTTATGAATCAATGTCCTCAACATTTATTATAGCTAAAATATTATTTGTATTATCTTTACAGTTGAAGCACCAACTCAGTCGACTACTCTCTCACATGATTTAACGTCAGATACGGGATCATCACAACTGAGTCACTTAAACACTGTGGCACCACACCAAGCTTTTTCAGGTCTTGAAGCGCCGCATGAACATGTGTCAGCAGAAAACACAATGGAGAACATGGCGCAGTCAACTGAGGTTCCTTCTTTGATAGATGCCGCGGTTGCAGCACCACATCAAGATATACCTGCTTATACTGTAGCGGTACACCAAGCAGTTTCACTTCCTACTAGATCAGATGGGCCATTCAAGAGTAAGTTAATTGCGTATTTGCCTCGAAGCCTACATATTTGTTACATTGATGATGTGTAATTACACTAAGATTAAAGTTGGCTTTGTGATCATGTGACGGGTTTTTCATGCAGGTAAAGTGAAAAACTGTAAAGTAACTGTAAAAGTTCAGGGAGAGAACACAGTCTACTCATTTGAAGATCACATGACTATTGGAGATCTCAGGCGTTGCATAAAGGAAGACTGTGAAACTGGTGTATTGTGTCGTGTAGTTGATGAAGGTAATGTGCATATGTGTGATGGTATAGTAAAAAGATGAAAATAAATAGCTTCATATTAAAAGAAATATAGTTAGATTTTAGACTTTTGAATTAAAAATATTTTATTATAATCTTCTAATAAACTAGCCTAGAAACTTAATTAAAAATTGAAATACTGTAAAATAGTTTTGCTCCCACTGAGATTCAACCCGAGAACTCCAGCTTGCAAGCAGGCGTGCAACCACTATACACCACAGAGGGCCCTGAGTAAACTAGAGCGCTACTTCCCACTTTGTTCTCAAAAACTCCACTGGCCCTTCTTCTACACCTTCAGTCTTCAATTGCTCCTTTGGCTTTTTAACTCCCTCGGAGTGCTACTATACTACAAAAAAGGCCGAAATCGCTTATAAAACTTTTGCCCTCAGTGGGATTCAAACCTGAGACATCCAATTTACAAGCAGACTGTTACCATTACATCACAGGGGACTACTGGGTAAACCCAACACTGCAAATACTGCATAGTATCCGTGCTCAATATTTTAATATATATGGCTAAATCTCAATATCACCATATTATTCTGCTGTTGCATTACTCATTATTGTTTCATAACGTGTAAAAGTAAATAAATGAAGATCTTCAGTAGGTAATCCTTTGTTTGAAAGCTTTATATCATTTTAGATAAATCAAGATGCTCTGACTCTCTCAGACTTGGATTAGTAGATGTGCCATTCTCAATATTTGTTGAGAACCAAGAAACACTGGTTACAGGTTTGTTGATATAAATTATAAATTACAGTAATCATGAATAAAAATGTAACATTCTATTCACATTTTATTTTAACATGTGTTTATAAAGTTTCCTATATACCTCAAGGCTACCCATTACGATAGCATGCATGACTTTTGTGTATTTTGTAGAACGAGTCAGTGACAAGCAGGCTGGCCAAGATTTGTCAGCTCCTAATGCTGCAACAAGTTTTCAATATGGTATGACAACTCTTACTATATATAATGAGATAAGACAACCCTTACTATATATATATAATGAGCAAAGACAACTCTTACTATATATAATAAGATAGGACAACTCTTACTATATATAATAAGATAAGACAACTCTTACTATATATAATGAGATAAGACAACCCTTACTATATATAATGAGATAAGACAAATCTTACTATATATAATAAGATAAGATAACTCTTACTATATATAATGAGATAAGACAACTCTTACTATATATAATGAGATGAGACAACTCTTACTATATATAATGAAATAAGACAACTCTTACTATATATAATGAGATAAGACAACTCTTACTATATATAAGATGAAGAGGCAATTGTAGAGTTTGATATATATGAACAGCTGTTATATTACACTCAGTAATATCTCCTATAGCTGAGATATAATACTAATACTTATATCTTCTCATAGCTTAATATGTAAATATTTTACCCTGTGTTCCTTGCAGTACAAACACCTGAACAGGCTATACAGTTGATGGAATACGTACATAACCAACTGGCTAGTAAAAGAGCCAAAACTATTAATGATGCTCTTAAACCAACAGGGAAATGTCGTAAAACTATTGACAGATTCAGATACATCTACTACCTGAGTGTACTAGATAAAGATAAACTAGATGAGGTAGACTTTTAACTTACATATCTTAGTGAGATAATAATAAAAGCAACATTCGTACTTTTGTTTATAGGCATTGATTTTTGTGATTTCTAGAAAGAGTATAAACCTAACATCTAAAGTTGTGCTGTTATAATGCCACAAAAATCTTCTATAAACAAAAAGTATTGTATTGAAAACTATGCAACTATCAGCATTAGGTTGACACCACCTCACGGTGTTTATTTTGAACAGGCTCATATTTTGTGTCATGTTAAAAAGTTGAGTTGTATTAAGATATAAACATCTTCTTGTAATTGAAGTTTATAGCGTTATACATTTTTATATATAACATAGTATACAAAGTATAGAAACATGCAGAAATAATTTAATTTTTTTTGCCGAGTTTTTAAAAACTATAGCATAGAAAGCGTTTTTGCCAGTTGCTTAATAATTATGTTTCATTGAAGCCACAAAACAAGTGATAGTATTACAATCTTATATTATTTTTTCTATTATGATATATAAACATTGGTACTATAATGCATTTTTATTTAAACTTCCCCCATAATATAAATTTCAGATAATTGGACAATGGATGGACAATGCAAAGAAAGGAGGCTTGTCTGCGCTTGGCGATTTATGTGAAGCAGTCACTGATGGGTCAAAAGTGAAAGAAGCAGCAAATGATGGAAAGCTTACCATTTTTGGAATGAAGAAAAACAAGTGAATAATTCTTCAACATGTCTTTACCTCACCTACGTTGACATTCTAACTGGTTGTATATGCTGCATGTACTATTAGCTTTAAGACGTTATGATCAAGTAAACTATAACTGGTAATAGATTCTATTCATGCAGCCATGTACTATCATGATATAGCAAGGAAATATTATACTTTGTAATAGTTTTGTGCTGTATTTTGATAAACTTTTTTAGACTTTATTATTGTTTAGTTTTTACCTGATTTGGTTGATTATATATTATATTACTTTATATTATATATTATTAGTTTTTATTGTTTTATAAAAGTTGATACAGCATATCATTATTATATACAGTGTTTGTTTTTGCCATACAATTATCAAAGAAAGCATTTTGAATTACATAACGAATAGAAATATTATTATGTGTAACAATTAGGCTGTTATATGTTATAGAGCTTGATTGATTTATGAATATATTACATGCATTAGTTTTATTCTAAAATAGTTTTTACAGCCCACAATAACAATATTTCTTACTATATAGCCTATATATCAATTATTATATTATACTATAATTCTGTTACTGCTTCACTACATTACTTCATCATATTTTTAAATTTTGCCTTATACATATTATTTGTTATCTTGCATGCATGGGTTTCAGTGATAAATTTACTACTTAGCATCTAAATATATATTATATAGAATGCGTTAAAGCTATACAAATATCAAATAAAGCTGAGTGTAAAAAAGTTCACTATTTTGGTGCCTTAACGTTTTTCACTTAGTAATAATACAGTCAGAGATACCAATCACAGTTTATGCTGTCACATGTTACTAGAAGGACTTATGATTATCCTTTATAACATATTGGATGCTTCTTTGATGTTTTAAACTGACGAAATAATATAAAAAGTTAGTCAAGAAAATTGAATGTTATCTTAGCGAATATTTGATTGGCTGATTTAGTAAAACACAGGCATGGCTGTTGTTTATATTAAAAACGTAGTCATTGACTTTTTATTGGCTGATCAGACAAATAATATGTATTTGCAGTCAATAAGTGAAATTATCACTGGGATATTATGAACATCTAGAGTTTTCTACTTCTGCCCATTTCATATAATATAGGTTTCTGTTGTGTTCTTTCAATTACCTTAATTGATTATGGTGTCCTTTTTTGATTAAAATGGTATATCTACTTATATTTTGAGATAAAATACATTGTAGAATCGATATTGTAATGGGATTACGTAGCATAATAATGGGGTCGTCCCCTCCTGTGTGGAATACTTATAACTATGTTCTACTATCCAATCAGAGGGACCGGAAGGCAAGGTTCCGGTCAAGTGACTGTGCGCGGGTTAGCTAGCAGAAACCATGTGTTGTTGAGAGCAGGGGCTCGTGGTAGTAACATGTGTTTATAATTGATTGATGTATTGTGGTATTTTGATGTAATGTTATAATTATTATTATCGAGTTAAATAAAGGTTATCGTACGCAAGCTCTACTAGTGATTGCTAGTTAAATTGAAACTAAATACGCAGGCAATCCACGCTTGATAATTGTGCTAAAACTCACAACAGTGTTGGCAGCGGTGGGATTTCGCGTATATCAAGATGACAGATAGAGGCACAGAGCTACCCATTTGGAGGAATGAAGGTGAGGAAGATAACGTTGCTATACCTATAGAACCAGAAGTGAGGGTGCATAGGGAATGTTATGAGGAGAAGTACCGGCTGAGGGTGCCCACCTTCTCAGGTGAGGAGCCGGTGGAGCAATTCGTTCAAGAATTCCAAGATGTAATGGAGGTTGCACAGTGGCCACCCAGAATAGCATTGCTCAAGCTCAGGATGGCACTGTCAGACAAGGCCAAGCCATACGGAGTGGGACCAGACATTGACGGAATCTTTGCTTCCCTGCGGGCCCGTTTTGGTATCTCCGCTGTAGATGCCCGGGCCCGTCTCCCGTCTCCGCAAGCAAACCGTGAGAGGTACACTTATGATGCCTTCGTGCAATCCATCAACGACTTGGGACTCCATCACCAACTCCTGGCGAGGGGAGTCACCACGGTCGAAGGTGCGCTTGCAGAAGGGGAGGCTTACCTTCTGGCCAGTCAGCTGCTCCTACCGCTTCTACCGCGGATAACCCAGCGGTGGCCATGGTGACGCAGATGACGGTGGCATCGAAGGTCGCACAAATGACCGACATGCTAGCCGAACTGGTTTGCGCCTTGGCCCCTCTCAGCCAGCTAGACACCACCCGTGAGCTTGACGGGCCACCGGTGCAGTCGCCTAGTAGAGGACACCCCTCCTGCTAGGAGTGCGGAAAACCAGGACACTTCCAGAAACACTGTCCCCAACTTCAACCAGGGTTAAACTACGACAGCCCGCGGATGCTCCCACATCCGGCAAGCCGCCGATAAAATCCCAAGGGAGGACACAGTGGCGTCCGCCACGCCGGACACCCGTCTGGGACCTCGCGGAATGGCCACCAGGACGGCAAGCAGGCTGTACAAGCCGCTTGCCGACTGTGTTCTCAATGCCACCCCGCAACAGGTTCGACAAACGACGGATCGCAGAGTCTGCGAGGGAAAGGGCTCAAACGCCGCAAGGCGTGGCGCCACCCCCTCTACAGCTGGTCTCCAGTCGTCGTCAAGAACCTAACCCCTCCGCCAGGGCGAGGGGGATGAGGTCACCCAAGATACCACTACACCCCCACGAGAGCAGCCTGTTTTTACCAAGACAGATAGCTGGCAAGCCTGCCAAATTCCTGTTAGACGCGGGCTGCACCACCAACCTCCTGGGTCGTTGATTCTTCGACACAATCAGTGCTCAGATCCGAAGCAGGTTGGGACCGTATGAAGGCGATCATGGCACCCTGGCAGACGGGTCGGGCATCCCCTTCTACGGTATCATTGAACTCCCTGGGAGCGTCTGTGACCAGACCATCCAGGAGAGGTTCAGAGTCGGACAACTCCAGGAGGACGCCATCCTTGAGATGCCATTCTTACAACGACACGGGTGTCGCATCGATTTTGGCAAATCTGCGATGTTTATGGGCGGCCGGGACCCGCCTGTGTCGATAAGTTTGGCCATCCCCTAACAGGAGGAGAGCCGATAGTACGTACCTGTACTATGCCCGGGCACTCCCGGGACACCGTCCACCGCCAGGTAGACGGTGGCCGTACCTCCAGGCCGGGAGCTGTAGAGAGCGCGCACCCGAACGTCCCACCTGTCCGCAGCTCTAACCAGCTGACACGGAGAGGAAAGACCTCGGTGCCATGCCTCCACTCCCCCTCGGAGACAGTGAGTCTACCACCCACCTCTCCACCAAGCTGTACTACTTCTGTTCAAGAAGATAACAGCCGGGCATCGCGAGAAACCACGACTTGAAGTCCTCTAAAGTGCCCGTCTCCAGAGCGAAGGACTGCCTCACCCCACGCCCCACACAGCCAGGGGACTCGTGGGAGAGAATCAGACGGTTGTGCAGATAATGAGAAGCGTCAAGAGACGGCCACGTTACTACACAAAACCGAGGCTACACCTCACCTTGGGGACCCTGACATGCCCCCAGAGGCGGCACAGGACCCCCATGCCGAACCCGTCTCAGCCGCTGGCATCAAGTAGCCACGACACCTCCAGGAACATATTCCGGGGGTGGTAGCCAACGTCTATCGAATCAAACTGGAAAGGCGACGACCCAGTGACAAACAGCGGAAGCAGGGCTGCCCCGAGTGACAGCTGTACTGCCGACGTTGGAACGCACTGCGGATCGGGCCGGATGGTCTATTAACCATATCTTTGGCCGCTAACAACAAACAACCAGACTAACCAGGAGAAGACCCTCTGTCATGCTGCCATCCGCCGGGAGTTGATAGAAGAGGTATACCAACAGGCTCAAGGGGGAGCCCAACAGGTGCTCACCGAACTACAACTCTGGTGGTATTGGCCTAACATGGAGCGTGAAGTACGACGCAGAGTTGGGCAGTGCAGAGTCTGCTGGGCCAGTAAGCATGGCCTCCCTCCTGACAAGGTGGGGCGGCGAAGGCAAAGTGCAGAAAGACCCGGGCAAACAGAGACTGCTGACCTGGTCGATAAACCGCCCAGGATGCAACCCAAAGCAGTGGAGAGGCAGGAAAAGCCACACCCGTTCAGGAAAGTGCGCTCACCGCCTTCAGCGTGCAAGCTGCCGCCACCACTTCCTAAGTCAGGAACCGACCTGGAAGTGCAAAACCTTCTCACGGGAGGGGCTCCGTACGGAAATGCTGGGGAAGCTCCATTTGTCACAAACTGGCTGGAAGCACCACCCGTGAGACGTGACCGTCCACGGGTGAGTAAACCGCCCTGGCTGAGGACGACACTTCCCCAGGCTCCGTATGGAGATGCTAGGAAAGCTCCATTTGTCACAAACTGGCTGGAAGCACCACCCGTGAGACGTGACCGTCCACGGGTGAGTAAACCGCTTTGGTTGGTGATGACACCTCGGAAACGGTGTTCTAGACCAATCTCCGCGTATCTCAAGGACTTACCACGTGCCGTTCAGGGCGCGGTCAAACGTCCTACGAGGCGCCGTACGGGAAGAGAGCAAGGCGTGGGAGTTGTGAACACCACGAGAATATCAACTTTTGCTTTGGCAGAATCTCAAACGAGATTCATACGCCGGAAGTAATAAGTCCTAGCCACGTTTCACAACCACGCTGCTCGCTCTTTCATCACATTGATACAGCTTTGAGTAGACGTACGTAGAAATCATAAACATACCACTCTCATTCACAATGGCTTGCCAAGAATCGAGAGGTAAGTTAATTATGTTTTTGGTACGAAGGCTAAACTGTATTAATCAGCTTAACTGTAACAGAATAAGCTGGAGACTTGGTAATAATTTTTAGTGGTGGGAATTCACATTGACTCTAAGACTGAGCAGTCTGTTACAGCAGTGGGTGTTTTCGATCAACTATTCATTAACTGAGCCTCACGAGTGTCTAATTGAGTTAAGTACCCACCAGGCTGTATAGGCCGGTTGTACTCAGTGTACCCTCTTACACTGTTATACTCTTGCAGATCACACTCGATTGACCAACTCTGGGTCACAAGACCAACACCCCCTCTCCTCCTTGGATAACGGACCGGAAATGGACAACGGATTGCCCGCGATACTGCGTCGAAGACACAGATGGGTGCCGCGACGGACGGAGCGGCAAATTTAAGAAGCCTGGGGACCGAGTAGGTCACAACGCACTTGCCATGTATGTTACGAAGAGCTTCCCTCACACCAAGGACTACGGCTGCATGTGATTGCACACTTCCTACTACGCTTCTGTCCGTGTGGATTCCACGACGTATACCCATACCCCGTCGTGGCACATATGATGGACTGTTTCACAGGCGAAGGCTATGTAGTGGACGTGGACAATTACGACCAGTATCTAGAAGCCATTAGACCAGTGATTAAGAAGGCTTTGACCTGAGCCGCATTATCCTTCGGGTTTTATACACTGCTAACAGCCGCCCGCCAGAAATCCCCTATGGTAAAAACGGTCGCTGCGATCATACCTCGGCCAGACAACACCCCCATGGAAGCATCAGACTCTTTAGAAGAAGTGACGCCAACTCCAACCAGGCCTAACCGACTAGCAACTGTTGAGGAAAGACTCCTACGACTGCAGGATGAATTCACCCAATTCACCCGGCTTATTCAGCACTTCAATGAGCCTTAGTGAACTAAAGGGCTCAGTGGGACGCCTTAAGCGTAGATTACATGCACGGCAAGAACGCCACCGGATCCAGTCCCTGCAAAACTAGGAGCTGGAAGTTGACAATTCCACCCCGCATATCCCCGGGGTACTACATTGTGATCGTGTAAATGCTTGATCTGCAAACGACCAATCTGTGTAACGATCCAGATCTCTCTCTCTCTGTAGCTGGCCAGCTGTGTGCTGGCCGTCTCCTTTATCTTATTTATATATATGTCGTACGTTTGATATTTCTTTTCTTTTTCTTTGTGGATTTTCCTTACTTATGTCATTTTTGCATTATTATACTCTTTTATTTTATCAGAAAGTGGGGCTTTCTGCTGGTGGGGGCGGTGTAATGGGATTACGTAGCATAACAATGGGGTTGTCCCCATCTGTGTGGAATACTTATAACTATGTTTTACTATCCAATCAGAGGGACCGGAAGGCAAGGTTCCGGTCAAGTGACTGTGCGCGGGTTAGCTAGCAGAAACCATGTGTTGTTGAGAGCAGGGGCTCGTAGTAGTAACATGTGTTCATAATTGATTGATGTATTGTGGTATTTTGATGTGATGTTATAATTATGTTTATCGAGTTAAATAAAGATATCGTACGCAAGCTCTACTAGTAATTGCTAGTTAAATTGAAACTAAATACGCAGGCAATCCACGCTTGATAATTGCGCTAAAACTCACAACAATATTAATGTTTATTAAATTCACAACAGCTTATATAGCATAAATGTCAGCGTAACTAAAATATTGTATGAAACATAGATATTATACTGTAAACATAAATATAATTGTAAATTTTACCTGCATCAGAAAGAAATTACGTTCTTTGTCAGAAAACTCAATCAATAAGTTATTATTCTTTGTCAGAAAACTCATTCAATAAATTATTATTTGTGTGATAACTTACTAAATTAAAATTGGGGTATAGTATCGTTGGTAAAAGAACCAACAGGTTGTTTAAACATTTAAAATATATAATTTAAAGATGTGTAACAGTAGAAACCTGGAGTAGTAATGAAACTAGTATTGCTGACCTCATTATGAATATAACAGAAGTTGTCTACACTATTAAATGAAAAGTAAACACAAAGGTCGCCATATTTAAACCAGACATAAGCACAAGATTCAGCTCCATTCACCTGTAACTTTTGTATAATAGACTGACTACACTGACTCTCACTAACTCTCTGATATTGAGAATATTTCTTTGTGAAATAAAATGTTTTCAGGCTTTGACTGTAGAGTATGAGAGAATCACGTGCTACAGTATACTGACTCAGTTTAGACTCTGCTTCCAGAGGAAGATTTAAAACTTGTATAGGTGGTATTAGTAGTATCTGACTAGTCTGATTGTAAATTAAATACCGAACTTCACCATTGAATAATATTGTTGGTAAATCATTTAACACTCTGAGAACTTCTGAACTGATATTTGACTCACAAGTATAACTATAAATCTCAATTGATGTGCCAAAATTATCCTCAATATGCAATTCTACTTTTGCTAAATCACTTTTGCCCTCCACACTGCTAAATCCTTGTGATTTCATCACTGGAAAATCAAAATAATTCAACATGTCAGTTACATACCCAGGGTGTCCACTGTACTCATATGCCACAGTGTGAGTTGGATAGATACTAACAATAACAGAGTATACTTCAGTCAGTACACATTTAACAACCAGTCTAATAGTCTCAGAGTCATGGTACAGAGAAAGATGTTTTGGGGTGTTCAGCATGATTGCTCGAGGTTCACTAAAGTGTCGAACTTTATCAGCTAACAAAGGGGATATATACTTGTGGAAGTCCACAATTGCCAATTTTGTAGGTTTGAAAATTAGAGAACAAAGATTTCTGTTGAAATTCAAAGAATTTAATGCAATGGTCACCTTCATCAGCCACCAAAATGACAGACTTGTTAAACAGGAAGTGATGTATATTCAGATCAGTGAAGTGAGCATAAACAATATGACTGATGGAAGCAAATGAAAGTAAGTTTTGCGTATGCAAACAACCTTGCAGCTGCACACCAGCTACTACTGTACAGTCTCCATAAGTTGTTTTGATGTAGCTGCCATTATTTTAGTATAATCAGTTGGATGTTCAATAAAGGACATGATGTCATCAGTTAGTCCTCCAACTTCAATTTTGCCGACATAGCGAATGGGTCTTGGTACACTTTGGCTAGATTCATTCTTTTCTACAGTATATATTTAAACAAAATTCAGCTGTTTGATACATTGTTGAAGTGACTTTGAATCTAAGCATATTTTACGATAAAAATCTTATTAAAATACAGGTGTACCTTTTCCAGATATTTTATAGACACTGTTTCTCCAGCCTCCACCACATATCTGACTAGTATTTCCTTTGCAAGGGTCTTTGCAGCTCGTTTCTTCACCGATTCCATACTTGTCGTACTCACTTCCACAGAAACAAGTGTCATCCGTCTGCAAACCAGCGTAGGGGTGACCTTGAAATACCAGCAGGGTTGATTAATATTCATGTCAATATTTTATTTGAATAAAAATTATGGTTTAATGAGCATATATATGTACTAGAAAATATATAAGTAGCAATTTTGCCATTATAACATAGTTACTTTTTCCTAAAATTATAGCAAATATATTATCGCTATATAGTGATAAAGAGCTGTGATTTCTAGTTAATGTGAATAAAACTTTGATTAATAAAATATTATTTGAGTATTCTTCAATTAATCCTAATATTCATAAATTTTTTTAGGACTATTCAAATAATTGCGTAATTAAATTTTCTTCTGATAATCCTAATATCATAGCATTTATATAAATAACAAAATGTTTATACTTGCTATTAATTAGGTAAACTTAAGCAAGCAGTTTCTGAACATGTATAATATTTACACTTACTGAACAAATATTACAAGCAGCTAATTGCTTGTATACCTAATGTTTCTTTATTGATTTATTTACATTTGTTGAATCAGTTTACAACTAAGGCGATTATTAATATTAGTTGACTTTATGCTGGCTAACATATTAATTTGATATAATCAATTCACTTTAAATAATTTACTTTAATATGATACTCATAACCAATGAAACAACTAGTTAGCCATGTATTTCAAAGTTATGTAGATATTTAATATATATTGCAACATGCAAATTTTCTTAAATATATTATGTGCACACATGCTAATATATACCAACTCACACAAGTTTATAGTCACCATACCTATGAGAAGATCCCTGATAGAAAGGGTTTTTGTTAAAGCGGGCTTCAGACTTATTCATATGAGGCATAGGAGCAATTATGACTGGATGCTCTTCCTAACATCACCACTGGCTTATAATGGGGCTCAAACCCATTACTTTGTGCTTACTTGTAGGCAAACACTCTGACCCCTATACCACTATGCTAGATACCGACTGCATGGCACAATTTAAATACTTGTAGCTCAGGTAAAATGTCTAAACTTTAAAGCAAGCACAATTATTTTAAGTATAAGTATGTAGCAATCTTATTTCAGGATAATTGCAATTCCTTTGAAGTTTCAGGATATTGTGAGTTACTCCTGAAATGATTGCTAATTTATTAGCTCTGCTTTATAGGTTATAATTTCACTATATTGTACAAAGTCAACTTCGTAAATGAATAGAATACTTACCTCTGTATATGCAGTAGCCAATACAAAGGTCGACTGTCATGTCATTGGAATCATACCTCAACGGTAGAGCTCTGGTTTGGGTGTCCTTGTAACAACCCATGTACACTGAACCATAAACTATAGGAACCAGTGCTATACACATCAGATATTGATGCATCTTCTAGACAGCTGCTATAGTAATAAAAACAGTTTGTTTTTGTGTTATCCTAGCTAGACGCTTCTCAGTTAGACGCTACTAATTTATTTTGGTACAATATATATTTTATGTGCAATTTATTTTAATGTTATTGAAATATATATGTATAATTATTCTATATCTATATATTGTACTATAAATATTCTTACAAGTATCAACACAAAGATAAAAATGTCTGTTTAACTTACTCTCTATAAGTATCAATAGTGAAAATAATATACTGATTTGGTTATTACTCAATTTTTAATAAATAAGAAGTTTTTAATTCACAAATAACTGTGCTGCATTTTCTTGTGGGTCAAATAAATTTGATTGAAATAATACATATTATGTTCTTTAAAACAATGTCACCTAAAAATCATAATAAAACCATCTGTTATAAATATTATTTATAGATCAGTAATTACACAACCTACAAATATTTATAATAAATTTCCAAATAAGCTTCAAATAAACAATATCTTTGATTTTTATTTTATTGAATTGTTGATACACAAATATAATATAGCAATCTACAGTCTGTAATAAATACAGACTCTGTATATATATAGTAGTTTATATATATATATATAAATATATATATATATATATATATATATATATATATATATATATATATATGTGTGTGTGTGTGTGTGTGTGTGTGTGTATAATTTCAGAGTCTTTTTAAGAGTTATATGCACACATAGAATAAAGTACAGTCATTTACTAATATACACCCACAAACCATTTCTGATAATGAAATACTAATTTCACTAAAGTTCAGAGCTTCCCAGCTCTATGTAGTCCTTTAATCAGCTATATACCACATGAAAAATAAAACTGTTCGTATTTTGTAATTTAACAAAACAATATTCCACTATAAAATGAATAAAGTTTGTTACTAACTTACTGTTGTAGCATTTACGAAGTGAACTTATTGAAAAAGCTTATAACAATGCCCACATACAACAAAAATTTTCATTTATAGATTTTTCCTTATTATTCCCATGTTGAAAATTTTGTTCTTACAGTTTAAAGTGCCGGCAACTTAAGAGATGTACTTATAATATTTACTTTGCAATTATTAAGTAACATGAAGTGTGTTATATAGCAGCAAGATCGTCGGATATAGAAAATTGGTAAAGTATATGTACACAGTTGGTTTAAGGTCATACTTTTCATTTTCTGGCTCTTTGCCAGGTGCTTTATGTTCTATATGAACAATGTTCCACTGATAGCTCGAACAGGTTGAATGTCACAAGAACAAAAAAAATATGAAAAGATAAAGAAACTTATGTTCTCCAATATACTTTTTTATTTTTTTCAAAAGCCAATTCATGTTTAAGTTATAGCTTGTTGAAAAACATAGTCCCCCTTCCACATTCTTTTCAATTTATACGCTCCTGACTTGTTATTGTGTCTCAATATGCCTTGTATTTGAGTGCTTGTTAGTCTCGCTTCACTAACTTTGCCTATACTTCACAAGTGCCAGTGCTGCTCGCTCAAAAGCTAAATGCTATAAACTGATCAGCTAAAACCCAATCTTGTATTCCTAGGTTGGTTGGCCTAAACAAAACGATAGTCAAATCATGATTTCATGTTTTAAAAATTTACTCTATTCTAACCTGCTGCCTAGCTAGTTCTATTTTTGATGTATAATTACAAAATTTGTGATACATTTTTTTGGCAACCATGTGATTTATAAAATGCAGTAATGGTACTTATAATATTATATTATTATCATTATAATATATTATATAGTATTATGTGTGTTTTTATTATACTGCATAATATCTATTTTATTATTGTTGTTGTGCAAACAAGTGCAATTAACCTAGTTTTCAAAATGTACCTCTAAATTATCAGAATGTCAGTTTAGATATTTTCATGCTTTGTAAGGTAAACCTAAAAAAAGAGGCTGTATTCCCAAAGTAAAGGGTGTTGAACTATGAACTATATTAGATTAGCCACTCTGCTACCAAGTGCATCAGTATAATATTATATGAATAGCTCTGATGCTTTGTCTCCGGTGACTGGCTGCGATATGATAACTTGGCCAACTTCCAAGAGTTTAAAATTGGCGCAATTATTCAAGAGGTTACATACTGCACAAAGCTAGCAGTGATAGTAACCTTGCTATTGGCAGTACTTATTACAACTGCCAGCATATAAGCTGCATTGTAGAATGCCGTTGGGGTAGGCTAGTAAAACCAAATTCTGCTCTCTAATATACCTTAGACACAATGCAGCAACATAATTGTTCATTTCAAATTACATTGACACCCTTACATGAGCTGTGGGCTTCATAAAGATTCATATGATTAGAGATTTATGCTATAGGCTAGCTATTATGAAAATAACACACCATTGTCAAAGTTAACTTCAAGTATGTTGTTTTCCAGAAACTCAGTAATGTCCATTTATCTCTCGCATACAAATACTTATGTAATAGCATACAGTTTAAGTTTTATTTTAGAGCACATCTGCAAACTCTACAATAAGAGCTTGCTTTACCAGTCTATTTCAGACCTGTTTTTGTAGCTAGTAATACGCAAGCTACTTATTTTTAAACTTTTGGGTTATTTGTTCAAAACCATTAGCTTTGCTAGTAACCCGAGACTATTGCAACAGTTGACTGCTATCAACATGAATTGACAGCTTAATAATTATAACCCATTTGCGCGCCGAAATATTTATGTAATGATAGTCACTCATATAGTGCGCATCTTATTAACGATGATTGCGTGGTCCAGAGGTTAGTGGCGTCAGCGACGAGTTGGTTGGTCATGGTTCAACCCTGTTTTGTTGCATTTTTTTTTTGTCAACTTATGCAAATCCTACGCATGTATAATAAATATGGCTATAATTGTAAAGTTTTTTTTTAACTTTTGTTCAACAGTAAGACAACATACATGCATAATAATTAGATACTGAACACTGGACTAAACCTTAAATTGATCTTATAGAATACAATGTACTTAAAATAATCATGTGAATTAGAGAAACTGAAAGTACACCTGCTGTGCTATAGACAGACCTTTACTGACAAGACTGCAAAGTGAAGTGATTTAGCTGAAATTAACTCTGCCAAACAAACAAAGAATTATGTTGTGCTGAGGCATTTTCAATATATTATTGTAACATAGTGAGATGATTCAGCTAAGTGCTAATGTAAAACAGGGAACATTATATTGGCAGAAATCCAATAGATTGCCAATTTGTGCGAGAGTGTACTATATGTTATTGTGATAGCGCGCAGAGCGGCAAACGTACAAGGAATGCTATAATTAGTCACAGGAGCGTAGCTAGAACCACCATATGAAGAATTTAGAAAATTGCAGTGAAACTTGCAAAATGGTGTATGTTTTTACCAAATTGTGAAGAGCATAAACAGAATTTCAAAAAACAAAGAAAGTATATTAGAGAAAACATATCAAGGAATGTCAAGTTTAACTTTTAGACTTTATAAAATGAATCCCCTGTGCTACAGCAGTGGAACATGGAGGGTGTAAAATTTTACTTATTATGCAACAACTTTCTCAGAAAATTTTTTGTTGAAAAATTAAAAAAGTATATGAAAGAGGAATGCAAGAGCTATCTTTTCATGTAAAATTTGTTAATGTGAGACAAAAACTGTTCGAGCTATCCCCTGGAAACCGTTTATATATAACATAAAGCAGTGCCTGAATCTGGAAAGTAATGACCTTAAACCAACTGTGTATTATTTATAATAAATAAATACAGAATACAAAGATAATTCATGCTATTATAGTGTCATAAAAAGTATGAAAAATCTATATTCATGCTAATAGTGACAGTAAACATTTGAATGTCTGATAATTTTTAACTTTGTCAAATATTTCATGCTATTATAGATGATGAAATGTTGGTATCTTGTTTCATTAAGATTCTCTTGATGTTATAATAAAGTTGTTGTGTAACTGAGAGTGGGCGAATAATTTCAATGCATCTTGTCATAATAGATACACCAATTATTGAAAAACAACTATAAAAGTAATATCTTTACGTATAATCTTTGTTTCAACATTAACCTAAAAAGATGTAAATAGTCAATATTTATATTATTTTATTTTATTTATATTATTTTATATATGTCAATGTTAGAACACCAATATAATAATAATTATATTGATAATCATAATAATATGTTTTGCTTATAAGCACCACCTATATAGCAAAAATATAAAATTGCCATCTTAAAGCAGCATACCCATACAATGTAGCACAATTTATCCCGATTCATTCTAAATTATAGACAGATCTAATAAACAAATACTAGTATATGCGAGTTGTTGATATGTTACATAAAGTAACATATTATTAAAAACATCAAAATATATCATTCATTATAACACATGTTGACGAAAATTAATTTAAGAAAATGTCTATAAAAAATTATTTCGCTACAAAAAGTTGTTTAAACTATTATCTAAAGTAAAGTTTAAAACTAATTATACAATTTATAATTGTGCGGCCTAAAGTGTGCAGTATATATTAGGTGTGGGATGTTTGCAATTTGTAATCAATTATATTTACTTTGCGATTCATTAATAATATGATTTATTTTTCCAAACAAGCTGTATCCTTATATTTGAAAATAGATTCATAAAATAAATATATAGTCTAAGCCTTTTAGGATAAGGTTAGACTAGATTTGCAATTTCACAGGCAAACCAAGTTGTGTATCTTACATATGTGCAAACTAATTAAAGTATTTTGCATTCCAAAATAAATCTCTACCCTAGAAATAAAAGTTATTACAAACTCAAAGCCAATTTACTGCATAGTTAAAGGCTGAACTGGCTAGACATAGTAATAATGAAATATTGCCAGCTAAGGCTTGGTAAGATATGCTTTGCTTCGGTTAGCTTCGTAAGATCTAAAATACGAAAAACATGTTCAATAACTTTAAAAATTTTCAAAGGTCAATTTCAATATAGTTTATTATATCTGTTTTTATATCTAAACTAAAAAGTTATGTTTTGACTTACATTGTGAATATTTTATATTTTTATATTTTGCTTTAATTTTATCTATTCAAAACTTTTTATTATAGATTTTATTTTTTTTTAAATACTTGCGTCTGTTAGTTCAAACTTTTTTTTACAAAACATTGACTAATTTAGTTGTATAATTTAAGTGCTGCTGCAACTCTGGCTGTGTTGGCATCTGGTGTACACTCTCAACCAGCTGTTTAGTTGTTACAAGGACTGTGTTGAATACAACAAACATGGTGAAGCAGAGGAAACTGAGTGTCGTAGAGCATGCAGAGGGAACAGTAGTCAAATGTGTGGTGGAACATGGAGGAACAGTATCTACAAGACTTTCCCAGGTAATGTGATTGGTTTATAAACAGTTGTCCTTCAAATTAATTGTTATTGTTTCTATGTATAATAAACTATGATATACTGATTATTCATCTATATATAATATATAAATCAATTATTCTTATAGATATTATATTGTAAGTGATAGGACCAATGTTAGGGAGCCAGTTTAATAGAACCAGTACTATGGGACCAGCTTGTTATAAGACCAGTATTGTAGTTCCAACACTGTAGGACCAGTTTATTATGTTATATAGGACCATGCAGTAATGTAGGGCTATAAGTAATATAGGACCAGCTTACTATAGGCCTATTGTAGGTAATATAGGATCAGTATATTATAGGACCAGTATTATGGGACCAGCTTATTTTAAGAAGACCGGTATTATATAGGACTAGTAATAAAGGAGGGGTTTAATAGGACCGGCTTTATAAGAACAGTAATATAGGACGGCTGTTATATAAAGCCAGTAATATAAGACTGGTGTTATATAAAACCAGTATCAATGGACAAGCATATATAATGTATTCTAAAGGCAGTTATAATATATTTGTTCCTGCCATGCAAGTTAAA
Organism: Bugula neritina; assembly: GCA_964035545.1. Lineage (NCBI taxonomy): Eukaryota > Metazoa > Bryozoa > Gymnolaemata > Cheilostomatida > Bugulidae > Bugula > Bugula neritina. The sequence continues at coordinate 15,734,370 of OZ037767.1, forward strand.
TTCACAAACTGTGTAACTATAAAATTTTACAGTTTAGATCATAGACTTGTAATCAGAGCATGTTACTATAATATTATAGAAGAAATTTGCTATTTCACTTCCTTTGAAAACGACCTGAACTAACAAAGCTGACAGCATAAAAGTGATAATTGGGAAAGCGTTGACAATATAAATATAAACCTATTGGAATGTCATCTATAGTCGCTCAAGTCATAACTAAATAATGATGTTTACAAAGAGTTATTAATCCTTTTGATTGTTATTTTGAACTCGGCCGATTAAGTTTTTTTACGAGTGACTTTCATAATGCAATGCAACTTGAAGAAATTTTAACTCTGCAACATTGAATTTCTGACTAGAAATTGTTAAAGTATAAAAAAAACTTAACTCATACAATACCTACCGCAGTCCATATAAGGTACCGCAATTTAAATTAAATATTCTATATTGCAAAAGTGCTATCAAGGAAATGTTTATTGTTACAGTTTTTTAAAAATCAAATAAACTCATTTTCTCACGTTCGAAAGTTGCCATTTTGCTAAGAATGTAGTTATTGCATTATATAAGCGCTTTGTAGATATGATAAATATTGTTCGTTTACATTAGAGGCCAAAATGTTGGACTTGCATGAAATCAAACAAGTTTTAAAATAATAAAACAAATTTGAACATACCATAGTACAATATTTAACACATAATTATAATTTAATTATTGAATTTGATCTTTGTCAAACAAGCCCTAAGCTAATTCATGTAGCGCTAATCAATATTCAAGTCATATATAATGTCTGTTTAAAGTATTATAAAAGTATTCAAAAAGATGAAGTTTCAACAAACTAACAAAACTTTTGGAGAATTACAGCAATACTGGATAAAATTCTTCAATTTGGTTTTTACATGAACAGTTTCATAAATTGCTAAATTGTTGAATGGATGTTTTACTATATTATTATATATGAGTTAAACAGCAATTTTCTGTTATAAATGCCGTATTGGTAATATGTTAGTCATAATTGCCCTTGTGCCCTGATTATAAAAAGCAAATATTTAGTCCGTTTAAAAAACCTTTCCATCAGTAGTTCTTACAGATATATAAAATCTACCTGAGTTTTATACAATGTGTACCTATTTGTAGGTCAAAGGTTAATAATTGATTCAGCAGACGGTCCAATCAACACTCCTTACCAGGCCACTAGTCACACTGAGGTCAAGAAAATGACTAACCATTACATCATATCCTTTATTGAACATCCAACTGATTCTACTAAAATAATAACAGCTACATCAAAACAGCTTGTAGAGATCAATCACCATGGAAACTGTACAGTAGTAGCTGGTGTGCAGCTACAAGGTTGTGCTTATTTGCAAAATTCCTACACATTCACCTTAATTAGTCATATTATATTTGCCAACCTGTCAAAATTCAACCTTTTACAATCTCACAAGAAACAGTTTATTTGTGTAGCCGACCAATCAGAGCACTGTATAAAAGCAGTAAATCTTGATGACCTACTAAATGTAAACTATGCTATGATTGGTCAATGCGGTGAAGCAGGTACTCTCATTGCATTTCAAACATACTCTCGCATCTCTGATATTAGACTTGATTCACCAACTCACATGGCAATTTTATACTTTGCAGACGTCACACTGCTAATCATAAATTGTGTGAAAAACAATAATGTCTACTCCGTAATTTTAAACATCTATCCCTCATATTGTGTTATACATGGGTACTACGGTGTTCAGTTTGGTTTTATAACTGGCTTTGCCAACAACTTTCATTATCCAACAGCTCATTCATTTGGAGTTGTTTCACTTACGGGTGAAATTAAAACATGTGAAGCTAAATCTCTAGTTCACAAAAACACCAACACTGTCAGCTTTGAGTGGAGCAACAATTGCATACCTAAATTGTTGTGGATAGACAACAGCTGTTTGTAAACAAAGGAAAACTGAAAAGATTCAAAGTGAGTGGCAGCAATGTTGGACTAGTAGATGTTGTGGTGACTGGTCTGAACACTGACCTTGACCTCATATCCGCCACATCATCTGAGAGTAATTCAGTATATATTTTCCTAGAATGTTGTTTAGCAGCATAAAAAAACTGCCTATGCACAACATACTTTGCATCTGTTTAGTATCTCGTAATTAGACATAAAAAAGTCAAAGCCAATTATAAGGCAAAAGACCATAATACTGTACTATCATTGGATAGTTCTTCATCAATAAACAGGTAGTCGCCAGTGGTGGATATGAACCCCTCCTAGATGTTTCTCGTACTTCTTCCTCAAAAAACATTTTCATTAAGCCAAAGAGAAATAATAATACACTTTTTTAGTTGACACTTTTTAATTTCTGACTGATATTTCACCTTATTTCCAATTATAATTAACTTTTAAACGGCACTTTTCTTTGTAGTAATTCCTACCCTTTAGACTGTGTACTTTGAAATGAGTCTGTTTTACTCGTTACATAAAGTATAGTTGCACTGGCTACAGGTTGACACAAAAGCAAGCCTATCTTGATAAAATCATGCGCAAATGTAGAAACTACCGAGGAGTTTGTTCCTCATAATTAGAAATTGACAAATTATTTTTTAATCCGTTTAAAAGCATCTGGTTAGGGAAGCATATGCCGTGTTCAATTTGTTATTCTAGCATTAACAATAACAGAATGCAATAATTATAAGTTTATGAAAGTAATTTGTTTTCTTTCTAATTACAAATATAATACTTTAGTATATATTATTGTAAATTTATAAGGCTTGCATTAGGAATAACGCAGCTAAAACATCATTTTCCTTAAAGTCTTAAAAATATATAAGTATAACATAATACACTATGCCAATAAACTTATTAAAGTACCAAGCAAGTTTAGCTAGTTTAAGAAAAATTACACTAGGTAAATTACCATTATTTATAGAATGCTTGCTGATATTAGCTTTTGATGTAATTAAAGTAAATTATTATTTATCTTTCTAGCTAAGGATTTCTTGCGGTAAGTTTTGCTTTTATGCATGGAGAAATGTCGTAACAAACGAGTTAAATTTTTATAGCACATAAAAATGTAATCTATAAGTCGAAGATATTTAAACTTAGCCATTAACTCATTTTAATTATAAATGTCTTGCAATGTAGCCTAAATCTAATACAATACAAAATATATACCAGTATATATAATATATTTTTACCATATGCTGTTAATTACAGTATTTGTAAAACAAATTTTATGCTCATTAATTAAATGCAACAAATAAAATTATAAAATACTAATAATGTTGAATAAATAAATTCAATAATTCCTTTTCTATTTAAATGGCTGCATAATTTCTTGCAAGGTTGTATAAAGGAGTTGTGGCCTACAACTTATTATGTGTTCAATTGCCACATATGTCTTAGGAAGAAGAAAACTCCCCAAAAATTCTTAGTTTGAAAATTCTAGTATAATTAAAATCACTTAATATATGTCTTTGAAATGCATTTTGCCACTCTGCAAAATTGCAGGAACAAATATTGCATGAAGTAATAAATGATTTATGAAGTAATTAACAAACCAATGTAAAAACTGTTGTTGTATATAGAACACAACATATTGATTTTCTTCAATTTCCACATCAAATCTATATATTCATTTATATCTAACCAATGCTAATAAACTAAACATGCATGCATACAAATATTTGCATCATATGCAAGTAATATTAGCTAATTAGCAACTATAGCATTTTTTTCATTATCTTTATTGCTTGCATATGTCTGAGTATTATTAAAATAAGGTTTTTATTTGCAACTTTGCACCACAAATTACATAAAATCTAAAAACTTGAGTTGTGACATAGGGCTACCTATACACAAATAGACCTTCATAAAACTCTCCAATTACTATTTATTGGCATCAGCATATAAAAAGTAAGATCATTAGGAATAATTATCATGAGGTATGATCTATGATTTGCATTATCCATATATAGTTTAATATCAATATGATATATTATTATTGCTGATAGTCTATGTTATAGTTAAATTTATACTTATCTTTACAGTTACCTATAGTAGCACTTATTAGTTATTTGTGGTAGCCAAACTAATGTTTAATATTAATAAATTAAACTGAGTATCATAAAAGTGTTACTAAAAATTTTAATTATAATCGTAATGGTGATCATATTACTTTATTATAATTATTATATTTTATCATTAATGCTAAACTGAGTTAATGTATATACTTTGAGTTTTACTATTACTCATTATATTTACACTTATAGTAAAACTAAATATGTAAAAGTTATACTTATACTATTATTATTCGTATTTCATTAGACTTACATCTAAGATCGCAGTCCTATTACTACTACCACTGATACTAGTACTACAACTAGTACTAGTACTGCTACTAGTACTAGTACTACTACTACTACTACTAATAGTACTGTTACTACTACTACTACTACTAGTACTACTACTAGGTCTACTACTGTACTAGTACAACTAAAAACTTTGAAAAAAACTGCAAGAAAGGTATGACTTACTCTTTTTCTTAGTCTTACTGTGACTCTCAGTCGTAATGTAAAATAAAATTGTGAACTGTAAAGTTAAACCCAAGGCTGAAATTTATTTAATTAAATTTAGACAATCTGAATCATTGGCTCAATCCTTGAGTTTGACTATTACTATTATTATTAGTGTTACGATTGTGATTATCATTGGCATTATGCCATTATCATTATGATTGTAATTGTGGTAATTCTAACATTAATTATAATCATAAATTAAAAGGTAATGATTAATGATAATTGTTTTCATTTTGTAATCATAATGATAATCATGATGATGTAAATTTTGATGTAAAACCAAAATACTAAAACTAAAAGTAAAAGTTATAAAATTAAATGATAAAATATTATAATGATAATTGTTATATTTATTATATTATTATTGAATATATTATTTCATTAGAGAATAGGTTGCAGCTTAGCATGATTAAAATTCAGTAAAAATTAGTTTACCAACAGCAAACATGCATGCATCTTGTCAACATTCAATTCGTAGTGCCATAGCGAAGCCAGATTACTGGTAGTACGACTACTAGAACTACTACTACTAGTGATGGATTACAGATCCTTGGCGATTTTAGCTGTGAGTGACCTTCACCTCACATTCTCGTCATGTGCGCGGCATTAGACTAAGTAGAGGGTATAAAGCACTGAGCTGGAAAAGAAATAATATATTTTAATTATAGGTAATACTAATAGTAATATAATTTATGGTGATATAATTATATAGGTAATATTATTGAGTTCATTGGTATGGAGTATAGACCTATCACTGATAGTATCAGTTTCAACTACCACTTACGTACTACTTCAACTTATCACTTACCTTCAACTCAAACTGCTTGGAATCATTTGTCTTTGATCATATTCATATTGATATTGGCATTGTCAATGTCATTGTGATTGTAATAACTATTAATATTTTTAGTTCAACATCAATGCCGAACATATTGTAATAACTAATAAGATAATCATAAGGTTGATATATTTTGCTAATACTAATACTAATAGTAATAGTTATAGTAATTCAGTGTCACTCTCACTCTGGTGGAGTGAGACTCAGACTTAGAGTTAGAGACAGAGTGAGTCCGAGTAAGTCTGAGTGTTGGTAATAGTAATAGTCATATAAATTTAAATTATATTTACTTATTTCTAGCAATTACAATGGCAATAGTTATAGTAACTTTCACTTACTCTTAAATCATTGAACCTGAACTAAAAGTAAAATTAAGCATTATGATTATGATTATCATTATGATTATACCTATGATTTTATTATGTTTAAATTAAAAATTAATATCATGATAATATCATAGTGATAGACATATTATTGATGAATGATGATATAAAAGTAATTTGATAAATTATACATTGATTTTGAATTAAGGTGATACTGATACTAGACCGGTACTGAAAGTGATAGTAATACTAATAATAATAGTAATAGTCATATAAATTTAAGTTATATTTACTCATTACCGGCAATCACAATGGCAATAGTAACTTAAACTGTAACAGTACTGGTATGGGTATGTTTGAAATTGTCACTATCAATATTGCTATGAATCAAAATATAATGCTATGATACCAATAATTTAAAATAGTATTACAAAGCTTCAGTAGCAACTTTTACTTGTACCAGTTTGGAATTTTGAATTATACATATTCTTAATTAAAGTCTTCAAGTTTATTGTCAAAATGAACTTGAAATTAAAAACTTAGTAGTAAAAATTAAACTAAGACTGACTGTAAGTGACTAAGATTAAAAATAAGTAATTTTAAATATCGATTTAGTATTTTTCTTACTCTTTGTCTTAAAATTGACTTTTATTTTGCACCTACTCCTGGTCAATGATTCTTTTTTCTATTTATATTACTATTGCTATTAGTATAATTGACTTATATTTAATAATAGATATGATTATATCTTTATAAATGTGATATTTGATTTTATGAATAGTAATTCGAAAACTCTTTGGTATTATTTATTTTTGATCATTGTAGTTATTATCATTATATTTGTATAATAATTATGATTATCAAATTCAATATCGATATTTGTATTATGGTATGGATATCTGCCTCCATCCCATGTTCTGTTTTGCAGTGCCTTTTTACATTCACGTCTAGGTTCACATTGCGATGGTCATACTGATAGCACTTGGGGACAGTGATGAGCATAATGATTATCACTAATATTAAGATTACCGTTATTAGGATTTAGAATAATTTAATAAACAAGCAACTTAAAACAAATGTTTTTACTAATATACATATTAATTACTAATATAAATATACTACTATGAATATTATAATTATTATACTTTACAATTCAAAGTAAGATAATCATAATACGAACTGGTAAAACTAAATATAAAGTAAATGTAATAATACTAATAGTAGTTATCTATTCCCCTTTGGTTTCACATACTAATAATTGGAAACCTCTGTCCTAATATTATTTCTATTAATATTGCTCAAAGTTTGATCCCTATTTAATTTTATAGTTCACTCACCAGCTACATAATTTTATTAAAATACATGTGGTATTGGTTATAGTACTAGTGAAACTTGAAGTTGAATAGCATGCTTATTACTCACTGCTCTTTGCTTACATTATTAGGGTTACTCTTTAGTCTTAGAGATACCCTAACATAAACTTGAAAGCTGGAGGTAGTACTAGTCTAGTGCTGTGTTAATCCTACACTGTTGACTTATCAACACTGTGACTATAATTATGACTCCTAAGTCAAAGTCATTTTCATATAGTAGTAATCACTATGACAGACTGAAAGTCAGGAAGACTAAATATAATGGTAAAGTGTGTAAGAATAAATCATACTTAATCAATTACTTTTAGTTTTGTTACCAGTGTTGGGTCAACTTTCAGAATAAAGAATAAATATAATTATAAAGATAAATGGATAAAAATTCCAATCATGGTTTAATGTGCCTATTTTAAGCTGTTAATTTAATTACTATAATATAAGTGCTCAAAATACAACTTTTGATTTTCATAATTATGTTTTAATTTAATACAGATACCATAGTATTATATACAGTAGAATCAGTTGTATCTTATTTAATAATGAAGTAACTTATTGGAGCTTTCACAGTTATTAATTATTCACTTGTTAGTCTTTGAACTAGGACAATGTTTGAAACTTGAAGTAGAATGAAGTTTGATTTCAGTTACCGCAATGGTATCTGCAGTCACAATAGGAATACGCATATAACTATGTTTATATTTGTGAAAAATATATAGTCAAAACTAGATAAGGTAATAGTAATTATAATTGGTTCCACTTTTAATATATTCCTATAAACTGGAAAATAGACAGAAGCATTTAATCATGAAAGTAAACCTAGTGGAAGTAAATCAATTCACTAAGTATAGTAAAATATTTACTATTCAGTAAGTTTATTTACTTTAGTTAATTGTACTTGATTATTTCTGTCGGTTTTTCAGTTGATTTTTCTACCTTTTGCTATAGCATATCAAACTACCACAAAGTCATGCTTCCGTATTACAATTATAAACATAGTGTTACTGTGTAATGTTATAGTAATGTAATAGTAATATTTGAATCATTGTAAGTATTTCTGTTGTTGTACTGATTGATAAATATTTTTTAGCTTGCATGGATATTTGCAACGATCAAGATATCATTTGAACCGGGACTGGAATAAAAATGGCAAATCGAGAAGCTAGCTACAATTATTCTGCAGAAAGACACTTGGTAAGCAAAAATAAGCTGCAGCATTAAGCAGTAAGCAATATGACGATGAACTTTGCTTGATTTTGATTGACCTTAAAATATCTGGTCACCTTTCACCAACGTGGTCCTGCGCGGGTGGCGGGTGACCTTAAAATGTCTATTGCACGTAAAATAAATTTTGTGACAGTCAAAAGTATGCTGATCTTTTTCGTATTTCAGTGCATCGGTGTCTTAGCTTAAGAGCTGAACCCAACAATTATGATCTAAAGCTGTTTTTACTAGAAAGTGATTTTACTGTCTTTCTGATTATTCTTGGTTTTTCAGCTTGATGAATTGAATAAATGGATTTAATTTCGGGTATTAGGTAATGGATGAACGAAATTTTTCTTAAATTTGTACTGAGCAATTTTTGCTATTGCTATGATGTTTAGTGATAAAATTGCACCCTTAATAACCCTGAAAACTTTCATTACTTGCATTTGTTTATGTTCATTTTTAGGAAATTAAAATGAAGACACAACTGACCGATGCTATCTCACTGTGCCTGCATGCAGTTTATCTAAAAAGGTACTCCTATTAGCTGGCTCTTGCCCAATACCTGGTTGTCTCTGTAACTATTTTTTGCTCGCAGATGAGTTTTTTGAACTTGACATTTTATTGATTTTGAAAGTTATAGTGAGCTTTGAACTTGCTAGCATTGTTTTTAAAGACTTGCTGCAGTTTTTATCAACATTTTTTAAGTCAATGGTGTTAGTTTGGAAGCTCTCTCACTCCTCTCTCTGTCTCTTTCTCCCACACCTTCCACTCAACCTCTCTCTCTTTCTCTCCCTCTCTCACACCCTCCCTCTCTCCCACCCTCCCTCTCTCCCATCCTCCCTCTCTCCCACCCTCTGTCTCTCCCACCTTCTCCCTCTCTCTCCCACTCTCCCACCTTCTCCCTCTCTCTCCCACTCTCCGTCTCTCCCACCTTCTCTCTCTCCTAACCTTTCTCTCTTCCCTTTTTCCACTATCTCTCTGACTCTCTCCCTTTCTCTCTTCTACCTCATCTCTCTTCCATCCTCTCTCCTAACCTTTCTCTCCCACCCCCCCTCTCCCACTCTCTTTCTCTCTCTAGTTTGCATGGCTTTACCCAGTTTTGGTTTATTTTTTTATTTTGTTTCAGAGTATCCAAAAGGAAAGCTAGAATTTATTTAATATATATTATACCAACTTGAGCTTTACATATAATATCAAATAAATGCTGTGTTTTGTTAAAACAATGTTTGCAACTTTGTAGTATATTTAAATTCATAATTTATTTGTAGAGTCACACAACAAGACACTACTCTGACACACTCACAAGTTGCTACTGATCCAGCAGTATAGATGATTGTTTTCTCCACTGGCTATGCTGTCACGCTTTACTGTTGTGGTGTTTGAAACAAACCAATTGTTTGCCTACGCAGATTAGGGTGAGAAAAAAAGTGAGAAATGAAAGCTGTTTTTAATACCAACTACACTTAGTTTTTATTGAATGAAAAACAAAGTGAAATCATTAGTTATCAGTTAAATGACTAAATCACTGTTTATAAAGATGAAACATAAATAATCTTATAATATGCTAATGAAATTTGGCTTTCAAATAGCTTTTTTCTGTATATTTGTTGAGGAAGTTTATCTTCAACAAAACTTCGTAGCTGTTGAATATGTGGAGAGTATTTTATATTGCATAAATTTATAGAGTAAAAGGTTCTCATCAAACTTTTACAACTTAGCTCATCGACGGTTTAAAAGTGTGAGTCACCCTTCACACTAGAGTTTTATAAAGTTTTAATGAATGTGCAGTATTTTATAAAATATTGTGTGTCTCCGTAAATTTAGCTATTTCTACCTTTTCAGTGAGATTGGAGTAAACACACCTCAAAATTCACATCTGGTATCACATTGATTTATCGCAAGTCAAAGTACACCTACTAACTCTTCCTTCCTTAATACCTGCTTGCTTTTTGCACTTCTACTCATTTCATATACCTAACATTTCTCTTGCAGATGAATTACATCTTTTAAGTTGTAAAAGCCTTAAATAGCATGAAATTAATGAGGTTTAAACCGTGGCCACACTAACTATTGATGCGTTTTTTGATGGGTTAAATTACACGAAAATATTGTCTCTTTCTTTTTAGTTTCACCTAAAGTATTACATACTATTGATGGAGGCTTTGCTGAAGTTTTTGGGTGATGATTTGTCAATAATTTTCCAGAGAAGATGATGCCACCGTGGCTGGCATCATTATGCAGTTTCCAAAATTCTTTCGGCTTTGCTCTAGTGAAAATGTTGGAAAACAATCAACAAAAAGGTTTGTACCATAAACGAAGTTATTGTGTGCGTGTTGCCAAAGCATAAAGTGTGCTGGACATTTTTAGGTTTCTGTTGAGATGCGTTTTTTTTTTCTGCATGAAAAAAGTTCCAGTTTCAGTCAATATCACTAGGGAGTGCCCACCTATATTTTAAATCATATTGATGCATAAGTTCTTTTTGTAATATTAAAAGTATAACTTGCTTAATTGCTATTCAATGCCCTTTGAAGTTTCCAACTGTAATTAACTAGTTGATTTGGCAGCATAGTATCGATGATTGATGAAGGCAGCCGATATAATTATAAGCATAAATATCTATATCTACATGAAGATGTCATTCCCAATGATTGTTATTCTGAAATCAGCTGATTAAGTTATCACAAACTAAACATTTTGACCAGCGGGTTGCAATGCAACTCGGTGAAATTTCAGACCTAGATAAATTGAATTTCTTACTGAAAATCGTGAAGGTATTAAAGTTTAAAGTGAAAGTTTAAAGGGTCATCTCTCTGCGAATTCTAATAGCATGGTGCCAATTAGACTTGAAAAAATTTCAAGGCACTATAAAGCACTTAGCCCATTCTTACAAGTAGTTTCAAAGTGCACTGGAATTTCAGTTTACTTGTCATTGTATAGAATCCTGATCTACACTATATAGCATTCACTATTGCCTGCTTCTTCTAAGCATCTATAATGTATTAACTACAGTTTGCTTTGAGAAGTGAATTTCTACTTGGTGTTTTTTCCTTATCGTTCTGTTGTTTGCCAGTAGTCTTAATCTAATGGATTTTCCCTTTTCAAAAGTGGTTGTGACAATCAAAACACATCATGCAGCCTGCAACTACACAATCAGTCAGTAATTTCTTCCATTAAAGTAGCTCTTCTTGTTACTCTTGCTCACCTAAAAGCCTGGGCCTAATTCAAATTGCAAGTTTTTAGAGTTGTTAATTTTTCATGCAATCTTTCATTTTTTTTTGTTAGCCACAAAATTAGTATTCACTAGACCTAATCTTTCATCTGCATGTATGCCTATTGCTTGTTCATTAAAGAAAAACCTCTGCTGAATATTGAACTAATGATGAAAATGAATTCCCTAAACTAAAAGTAGCAGTGTGATTTTGGTATTAAAATTAGTTGTTAGCATAGAGTCAAGTTATTGGCAGGAATTTTCAAATTGAAATGAATGAATTTCATTGTAAGTCAGCAAGATTTAGTCTAAGTAAACATAGCATTACATCGTGTTTTATTTAGCATTTGCAGAAGGCAACATATATATTTTAAGGATTATTGTAAACTTAAATGTAATTTTAAGTACTTTCCATGTTTGTTATTGTAGATGGTCTTGTTCTTTGGGATGGATGTGACAACTCCTTGTGTCAAGCTTAACTGATTGACTACTGAATTCAATTCAACCTAGAAAAGTCTGAATTTCAGACTTAATTTCAAGCTAGAATATTCACATTTTTAGGTCTGCGTTTGAAAACATTGTTGTGTTACTTTACTTTTTTTATTTTTTGAAATAAATATCTTTTTAGCTTGTGCCTATTCTTGATTAGAATAGTATGATAATATTTAACTTTTCTTCAATTTTAATAGATGAAAATGTTGATCAGTTGGAGTATTCAGTCTAGCTGAATTTTACTTGCTTCTGCAAGAACAATCTTTTGGAGTTGTCTGCCCTCTCTTTAGGTAATTTTTTGACCTATGGTTAACGCAATAATTATAACTTTTTAAAGATGCTTGTGAACCTAACAATATAGCATAACTATCAAACCACATTATTTATTCAATATCTGCATAAAATTTAGCCGATAATCTGCCACCCAATGAGCTTGAAAAGATATTAGAATTCTAGCTCAGTGCTGCCATCAATGTAGATATTTATAATGATATAAAGCCAAAACTCATTATTTATAATGATATAAAGCCAAAACTCATTATTTATAATGATATAAAGCCAAAACTCATTATTGCGTGAAATTATCTAACCATTCCTGACAAAGAATCGAGATAATAACTCCAAAGTTGGTCAGTTGAAACCACAGCAATAATACTTTAATCCTTATAATTGTCAGGTTTAATTTTATACCAAGCCCCAATAAGTACATATCACTATGACAACACAGCCTAAGCACCTCCAATGCAAGAAATTTAGTATTGTGGTGCTGCAAATCCTCCAGTTACAAATGAGTAGCGCTTTCATGATTATTGGTTTACCATAATGTTTATTTAGTTTTAAGGACTAGCATAAATGCTATTATATGTGGGAGGTATTTGAAAAGCTTCCAACTCCATCTTCAACTACGGGCTATTATAATTATGCCGATAAACGAGATACTACACTCAGACTGCCCTGTTATAGTACTATGATTGGCTACTGCAAAATTTTTGCCGATAGACAACATTTATTTATGATGCAATGTATCTCGTATTGGTACATAAGTGTTATGTCTGAGGACGAGATACTGTGAAATTATGCCCTGTCTGTTTTAGGTACCTTCTAGTCAAATCGGTAGACCTGCTATTGTTTCTCGTGCTATTTCTATTTGTTCTCGCTCCCCTGACAGTTAAATTATTTCCGGGAATGGGCAAGCACTTCATATATCTCAATGGCTGTGAGTGTTTCTAAAAACAAATTACCAAAACCTTTATAAAAGTTTCAATAATTATATATCAACCAGTGAATATTTACCAATGAAATATTTTTAATATTTAAATTATACCACACACATAGCTATCTGTTTTTTAGTTTAAAGTTGGCTGAGTGATTTGTTTCCAATTGTCTGTCTGTGTACTATATTAATTTTTTTATTCTTTTTAGTGTCGTTACCCTCATACTTCCAGGATTTGTCTAACCCTGCTTTCTTTGGGATGAATAGCACTAAGAATTTCTACCTCAGCACCGATAAGAATGTGGTTGATGGTGCTTGGTAAGTATGACATGGTTATGAGTTACAATAACAACTTCTATCCGAAGCTTTGAAACTATTATTTTGTCTTGTTTTATTACCGGTGTTCATGTTGATAATAAATTTTGCCATCTTTTTTGTCTCAAAAAACAAGCTGAAAAAGTACCAATTTTAATGTAATTAAGTTTTTGCTTCAATTGATGTTTACCAAGACTCTAAGCGTAATATGTGAAGCCACATTAAAGAACAATTTCAACATGAATGGATGTTATCACAGCTGGTGTAGCAACTATTAGACAGTCGGAGTTAAATTTCAGACAGTTTTTAGTTATTATGGATGTTGAGTTTTACTGAATATATATGCACATTGTTATGCGCAATGCTTCCTTTATAATGACATTAACTCTTGTTACTAACATGCGCCGCTGCAGTGTCAATGTTACTAACTGCCGTTATCACTACTGTACCATTGTAATATCAGGCACACTCTACCCAAGCAGCTGGAAGGCGAAGGATACAAACACGAAGAATATGAATCATTATTAGCGGGAACTGAGCACTCTATTTTCTTATATTGCCATGGTAACGCTTTCACCAGGTGAATAGCTGCTTTCTATCCTATTTCAGTCTAAATACTAGGAATATATGAGCTAACATTACTGCTTACAATAGTTCAGCTCACTGTTTTACTATTTTTGCATTAATATACTTTCATCATATATCACAAGTGTTATTAGGTCACTTGGCCCGTAGGATTTCAAACATGTTTGCGCAGGCATATGAGTGCGATGTTATCCAGTGCATAAATAGTCACAAGATCTTTGCACATCTGTTTTATATTAATATGATATTTGAAACTTAAAGGCCCTTCTATAAGGGATCATTTCCAGTGACGCCTCATGACTCATCAATATGTATCCATTTCCTGTTTCCTGTAGATCTACGAGTCACCGAGTTGCTTTGTATAAGCTTCTGGCCTCCTTGGGCTTCCATGTTATTTCATTTGATTATAGAGGTAAGTTTGTACTCGTAATATAGAGTGTGGATATACTTACTCTTACGTATACTCGTAATATATAACATGTATATACTTACTCTTACTTACACTCATAATATATAATGTATATATACTTACTCTTATTTACACTCATAATATATAATATATATATATACTTACACTTACTTATACTCATTATATATAACATGTATATACTTACACTCATAATATAAAATGTGTATATACTTACACTCGTAATATATAATGTGTATATACTTATGCTCATAATGTAGAGTTGGTATAAATGTGTTACAATAAGTTATGAGTTAAAATAATATTATGACTTGGCTAGATTAGATTGTACAGGGGAGCCATGAAGTAAACTAAACTTACATAACCGAGTATTAAAGTCTTCCACTACCACAATGCACCATTAGGAAGCTATAGGCTGGCTTTTTTCAACCATTACAATGCGTTGTACTCTGTAATAATATATTATGTGTTATTTAAAGACAAAAGTGTCTAAAAACACCATTTAGCATTCAAAAGACTACGTTTTTCTCATAAAACTAATTTTTTTTCTGATGTGCTTATAATAATTTGGAGTAAATCTAGTTTCAAACAAGATGACAGAAGACATTAAGGAAGTTTAGAAATTTAAAGTATTTTAGCACAGTTGTGAATGAAGCCTTTAAACTGATTGCTTTACTTGTTTATTTGGAGTTGTCTTATTTTATCCCTGCTTGTGAATTAGGTAGCCTGTAAATTCTAGTCTATAATCATTTTATGTGCAGGTTATGGGGACTCATCTGGCACCCCCACATCTGAAGATGGTTTAGTAACAGATGCAGTTACTTTATATTTATGGCTGAGAGAGAAAGCTGGGTCAGATGTTCCAATATATGTGTGGGGTCACTCACTGGGCTCAGGGTTGGTACACTGCTTAAAGGAGTTGTCATTTCATTTGCTCTAGTTGAAGAAACTACGTATTTTTAAACCTATACACCCTCATCACCAGTTAGCTTATAGAATATTTCTACTGTTAATAAAATTGAGAACTTCTGTTGGAATTGAATACTTACCTCAAGTTTATAGTCCCCATCCCTGTGAGAACCCCTGAGGGAAAGGTTTTTTTGTTGATAAATTGGGTTAAGGACTTATTCGCAACCGTATCTAGGCTAGTGGGCAGGTATTAAATCATAATGTACTATTAACATTAACTGCACTATCATATATCTTGTTGAGGTAATTATTTGGGGAGCAGCTGTGGTCTAGGGGGTTAGAGCGTTTGCCTAATCAACGCAAAGTCATGGATTCGGAACCCTACAAAGGCCATTGGTGATGTTATGAAGAGCATCCAGTCATAATTTCTCCTGTGCCCCATTTGAATAAATTCTTAGCCTGATTTAACAAAAAACCCTTTCATCAGGGTTTCTCACAGGGACAGTGACAATGAGCTTGCGTGAGATTTTTTGTCTATAAATACACTTTGTGTCTTCTATAAACACACTGGTTTTCTCTAGGGTGGGCACTAAAGCTGTGAGATATCTCAACGAGAAGAAGGAGTATCTAGCTGGACTCATTCTAGAAGCTCCTTTCAACAGCATCTACGATGTGGCTCGGAGTAATCCTCTCCTGAAGGTGGTGTCTCGACTCTGGTGGTACGAGGGCGCTCTACAGACTACTATGGAGCTGAACAACATCTACTTCAAAACAGATGAAAAGTGAGTAGCTGTTTGGTCCAAGTGTAGAATGACTATGTCAAGGTTGACTCTGTGTGACAGTTCACTTACGGCTGTGTTTCTGGTCATGATTCAGTGTTGAAAGACAGCTCAGCCGCTGCTTTTACGTATGTACAAGTTTTGGGGAACTGAAATAAGTATTCAAATTTATCTAGGGAATATTGGAATCATTGAAATTTTATGATGCTATCAACTGTAAAATGCACTTTAACTGCTGGATTGTTTAGAGCTAAGGCTATTACTAAGAACTATTACTAAGTCGCGCCTCCATTTTAGCATATGCCACGTTGACACTCCTGTGCTGATTCTACACGCAGAAGACGATGAAATAGTTCCTGTAGAGTTGGCTTACAAGGTACTGTCAGTCTACAGTAACACTACAGCCCTTTTAGGGGGAATAACTCTTTATAGAAAATAATTTAATGCTTGCAGCTACTCATTAATTGTGATACCAGATACATGTATATTCTGAAACATTGACAATAAATGTTTTTAATTGTTTTATTGCACTATTACGAGATCAAATCCCACTAGTTGGTACACTAAAAGTGTATATCTTGCTGAACTGTAAATATTTAAACTAACTTTTTTTTTCAATCATTCAAAAAAAGTACCTAATTTGCAATGAAATGTAAACTGATATACAAGATTTTTACACTATGGAAAACATACTTGGTGCCCGGCATTAAATGGTATATTACTGTAGACTATCTACCTGACCCTTGAAACATTCTTCACGTTCTATTTGGTATGTTAACAGTTGTACGAATCTAGTAAGAGGAGACCTCCCACCTTCCCCTCAGTCACTTTGCACGTGTTCCCTTATGAAAGAGGTCTGTTACACAAGTATATTTACACAGCTGAAGAACTTCCTTCTCTTATACGGTAAGTGTCACTGTTCTAGGAAGTTGGTTTTTGTGTTTGCGGCAAACATTGTTGTTTACTAGCAAGTGTAGGGGAAGTTAGATTTTATTCATTCATTTGTAATGTTTCTTTTAGAACTTTCATGGATGATTCTAGAAGAAATTGACAGAACAAACAGACAAAACAGTTATAATCCTAATATCCCACGAAATGAACTATTACATAGCTATAATATACAAATAGACATTTAATATACGTTTTTACATGCTTTGATATAAAAATAATTTATTTATATTTGTGTATTTAAAAGTTACTTTTTATAAATGTGAAATCATTGAACAATCGTATATAGTTTTACTCAATAAATTATATATATGCACATTTTCATTTTCATTATTTGGATAAATTAGATAAATGTTGGATCACTTTCTCTATAATAGTGTCCACTTCAGCCATAGCCCCATAGCCTACTTCTCCACAGGCTAGTTTCTTTGAACAGGTGGGTATCTCTATGTGGCCCCAACTAATGAGGGTATTTATCTGTGGCTGAGTTATTGGATGCTGTAGCATGAGAGTGTTCATAGCTGGCGCAAATAGTAGAGGTTTCTTAGGATCCCAGGCTCTCACCACACAAGTCTGTAAGACAACTCCAATAAGTTTTGACACTATCATATCACACCACCTACTTAATAATTTAATAAAGAACATATTTTTACAGTTATTTACCAGTAAATTGTCGCACAATCCGTTGGATATCTTTGCTAGGGAATTTGCACTCAAAGGAGCTATAACAAAGATGTCTGCCCATTTTCTAAGCTCTATGTGTAGTACATCATCTCCCATTTTCGTCCATGTCTAAAACAGAAACCATTTGCAAGCTCTTCAACTATTTTTCTATTTAAATATTTTATATAATATGTAGTTCTGGTGTATATGAAGTGTGGGTGTATATGTGATACAGGGTGAATGAGTTTGTAGTGTGGTTGTATATGTAGTGTAGGTGAATAGACAGCGCAGGTGTAATATATATTATAGTTTGAGCATAAAAACTGTAAAGGCAGCTGTTTTCTACTCACTTTATATTCATCAGCATCTGTGTAGTACTGCAGCACGTCAGTAAAATCTTCAACTTGTGTGAAATGTTGAGCGTGCTCAGTTAGAATCACCTTGATAATGGCATCAGGGACTCTGCTTTGCAAAGCAGCTAAAAGAGGTTTGAGTTTGACTGTAGCTACACTTCCGCAACAACCTATCAGTATTTTAGGAGCCATTCAACTAAAGCTAGCCTGGTTCTAAAAAATTAAATAAATTTAGCAAAATATTTTTTCAAAATATGTAGTTTAATTTTGCTGCATTACTGAAACATCAACCATGAATAATGTGATGCTTATATATATTATGTTTCGATATCCAAATAAATGTGATGTAGTAAAAATAGTATGTGCATCAGTCATAGCAAGATAAACTAGAAAAGTTAGCTAATCCCATTCACTAGTACCCATTGTTTGCAACTAATTCCGCATAAGTTAGAAGTAATATGTAATAATAAGCAAACTTGAGTGGTATGCTTATAAAAGCAATTTTATCAAATATGAATGCTTTTATTCTGATGATGATCAAGATAGTTTAAATTTCTATCAAAGATTATAAATAGAATTTAAATTTAAACAGTAAAGAACAAATAGAGTAAATTAAAGAGACTATTCTAAACAGCTTCAAAATCAATAATTACTCACAGTCAATCAATTTATTCAAATAATAATGTAATTATAAGTTCAGCTTTACTAAAAACTATACCGACTTAGTAAGAGTTCAGCTGTAAAACTATGTCTACTAAAACATACAACATTAAATCTAGCCTAAGTAGCTTCATTTTTTTTAATTCAGCTGTCAATAAAAGTTACTCAAGAAACTTGGATAAATTAAAATTGATAAAAGTAAAATTAAAACAACGGTACCCAATTTCATTATTATTACTGATTATGTCTTCCGACACCACTGCATTATGATTAAGTGCTGAAGTAAAAATTTCACTTTTAGGCTTTTATGTTGGGTTTTTCTCGTCTTCAGTTATAAACTTGGTCGCAATAAGTATAACAATATTATGAATAACTAAACTGAAATAACTACTTACTTTCAGCATAGAGTAAGCGGAAACATTAAAAAAGAAGGTATAAGTGGCTACGGTTAGCGATTATGCGCTGTAAACTGTTTTTTCATTGGCTGTATTAACGGTAGTAATAAACAATTGTATAAGAAAATAACCCTGTCCAAGCCATTAAATCGAATCTTTAGAAAATAATGAACAGCAATAATTAATAATAACCGATTAAATAAGGTACCTTTCCATTTTTTTACATTGATCAACTAATAAACTGTAAGTTTTAAGCTGATCCACAATGTTTCCACCAGCCATGCTTGATACTCAATATTCATTAAGACTTATAAACTTCTTTTCACTTCGCATATAATTAAAAGGTTAGACAATATTATATTACATTTCCATAGTAAAAAAGTATATAAGTGCATGCCAGAAATTCTTTTTTTGTGATTAATAAAACAAAAACTAAAAAAGTCATATCAAAATTTTAGAGACTGGTATGCTGTTAAATCCTGTGACATATCTCTTTTGAAACATTACTACATTTGTAGAAAGCATTACTATGGTGCTATACAGCAATATTTATGTACATAATTCAACAGTCAAACTTTCTATTTTCTCCTCTAACATGTCTAGCTGTTTATTTTTCATTAAAGACCTTTTAACTCTGCATGCACTTAAAAATGATTTAACCTTCATATATTATGTTTTACTGTGTATGACGTAGTTTTGTTGATAGAAAATTAGCTGCACATTAATTGTAAGACATGATCTGTTTTGTTCCACAAAAAAGAAACAAAATAGCTTGCATTACAACTATGTGATTTTTTTATTGCCATTATATATTATAATTTGCAGTTCATCAAAAATAGCTTTTAATTGAGAAAAAGCATAAAGCCTGGTGTGTCAGCCATTTTACACAATATTCTTATTGACTATTTATAGCTATAAGCTGTTGGTCATCTGGCTTTCATGTAGCTTTAGCCTAACTTTTAGGCTTTTGTGTTAACTTTTAAGTTCAAGTAATTTTTAGAGATTAGACAAATCCAAGAAGTACATAATAAAATTTTGTGCAGCATTTATGCAAACAGTTATAAGCTAAAGATGTACAGTGATTTCAAAACATTCTAACATGATTTCTTATACAGTATGTCATAGCATTCATTTCAACCATTGCAAAAAATTATAAATAAACTTTAATTAGAATAATTTCTATTATGATAAGTAATCCTAAGTTTTTGAATATAAAATGTTTTCAATGTTGGAGATGTCCAACATTAAAAACGATTTAAATTCAAAAATGAAAACATTTGTATAATTTACATATGAATGACAAAATGCTGCAGCCATGGCAATATAAATTTAATAAATGCAAATTTGTATTATTTTTATATAATAATAATGGCTGCATGTGGTGGTCTGTCTTCAGGATGTAATAAAGTAAGAACTAATATATAAGATGCACACAGAAAATTTAAGAAAACCAGACTGCAGTATCAAATAAGTTTCTCAAAGTATCTCATGTTTTATAAGAATCAAGCATATAACAGCATAAGTCTAATTTTATCATTTATTCAAATGAGAGAAATTATTGCAAAATATGCACTATACCTACTCTGAGCGTGCTTTCACTCACTGTAAGCATAATCTACTCAAGATCTATATATTTTCTATAACAAACTCTATAAATACTCTGTACTTACTCTATACATATTCTATACAAGCTATATAAGCATAGCCTGCATCTATGCTATACCATAATTTATATATTATATTTGACATATTATATAATCTATACACTCAATCAACTTCTGTTCTATATATTATTTGAAATACAACATTTTTTTTAAATTTGAGGGTGTCATTCCAGTTAAACGCTTGGCTTATGAATTCCCCACTTAGACTATTTATTTATTTTGTTACTATATATGGTTTTAGTTAGGGTTTGGTGTTTGGGAAGCCTCTAACTGGGATGAAACAAGTTGAGACTGCATAACTTGTCTATATACCTATAATTAAATTACTGCACAAAAATTATCCGGTGTGTCTCAGACACACTCAAGTTTGCTCATTTTTTGTCAAAACAATATCTTAAGACTTAAGCTATCAATTGACTTTAACAGAATATACAGCTGATTTGTAGGAACAGTTGAGTTAGTATTTTAAAGCTGTGTTTATTTAATAACAAATTTTATGCTCTACAGTATAATATGGTATTTCAAAATACCTTAATGCATGTTAAAAGGTAGCAATATATCAATATATATACTATTCCAACTCTTGCCACACAAATGAATTGAAATTACATTAAATATATCCCATGAATTATATTATATTATTTATTTAAATGTTTCAAACATATATATTTATTATCATTTAAAGTACGGAATGTCCTAGAAAATTTTCATTACATTACTTTTTATCTAAACAGTTTTAAAAACAAAGCTCAGCCTAAAGCTAAAAGATTAACTTATTCACAAGCCTTTTTTTGGCTTTATTGATAATGCTTACAAAATTTAACTATAGCCATTTCCAATAAGAGATTAGACTCATGCACAGCCCAACAAGCTAATAGCTGGTTACAAAAGCTATACAGCTAGCTAAAAGCTATTTTCCCACCAACTACCATAAAAGCATGACTTCTTAGACATGTTTTCATTGGAGTTACCAATCTGTATCTGAAGAGTGCCAGCTGACAAGCCTGTTATTTTTGCTTGAAATTTATACTTGTTTTAGCTAGTTTTACCTAAATAGTCTTTATACTCAAATTACATAATGGTAAGTTATTTTAAAGTTTTATTTGCTGTTTAATTTTGTTTTTTAATCACAAATTAATATTTTCTGCTGATTGGTCTTGTATGTACTTGTTGACCATTTTTATCTCATAATCACAAATCAAGTGTGTGCAAATTTTTTATTACATTTTTATTTTTTTGAGGTTTACAAAACACTTGATTTTATTTTTATTCAATATTTTTATTGCCATGGCAACAGTCTATTTTTATTACTTTTTATGCTTACTTTGATAATATAATTGAAGTTATTCTACAGCTAACATGCATGTTTTGATTTTTCAGAATGAAAATTTCAGTAAAGTACTCCGAAGTGCAGGGGAAGGTAATTCCCTCCCAAATCCAAACCACCATCCAAGTGGATCTTTTATCACCAATGAATCGACGACTCCACCAGGTAGTGTTGAATTGTAGCACTAAAATTTTACTAAACATTGATTATACTAAATATCTTGTTGCATAAAAATCTTTAGTATTTTCAGAATTAAGGAGCAGCTGTGGTCTAGGGATTAGAGCGGTGGCCTAGTAAGCACAAAGTCATAGGTTCGAACCCCAGTAAAGGCCACTGTGATGTTAGGAAGAGTCATAATTATATACTCCTGTGTCACTTATGAATAAGTCCTTAGCTTGCTTTAAAACAAACCTTTCCATCAGGGATTTCTCCCAGGAATAGTGACTATAAACTATAAAAAAAAATTAATAGATACTTGACTGTTTTTAAATTTAAACTTGTAATTTATGCAGGCTGTGGGCTGGGATCATTTGCTTCCAGTATTACTAACAACATGGTGTACAGTCACTGGAATGACTCTGTCAATGGTAGTAGAGTTAGGCAATTGGCTGGTAAGAATAAATAATCAAACTATCATTTAGGTGCAGCAGTGGAGAAATTGAAATAGCCTTAGCTCTTTATATTTCTTTATAGAATTTGGTTTGGGGTGCCGTTAAAACATAACTCTTTTTTACTTTATTTCTAATCTAGAACACAGACTTTTCTCAATTTCTTCATTACTGCACCTACCTCTTGTAGTCATAAGAAAGTCAATTTGGAGAAAAGTTTATTTTAGACTTTATAATTCACAACTACTATGATGTTGTATTGTCAGCTGATGATGTTGTATTGTCAGGTGAAGGAAAACCTAATGGGCTGGACTCTTTGGATCAGAATTTTAACACCACTGCTGTGAGAAGACTGCAGGACTTCCTGCAACTGTACCATGCAGCAGAGGCTAATGCTCTTATCAACCAGCTAGTGCAGAATATGCCACCTTTTCAGCAATCTTCGGGTAATGGTGGACTTTCGCAAAACCTCGCACCTCCTGGAAGGTTGCTGAATGCACTCAGTTTGGTAAGCAGTACAGAATACAGTTTGTAAATTTTATAACTAAAAAAAGTTTTTGTATTGTTAGCAAAATTATCATTCTGTGGTTTAATTGTGATTTCTCAGTAGTCCATGTAGTTTTAAAGAGGACTGCGGTTCCATCTTTGGTGTGGCAGAATTTTTTTACAGATTTCAAAGATTTTTTTTCACAATTTTATAACAATTTATGATTAAAAAATAGGAAGATGAACTACTTTTCGTAGTTTATTAGTTATAATAAGTTTCTATGCCACCTGTAGTTTCTCTAACAGATGCTGCATGCATAAGGACATATGAAAATCATTTAATAAGTTGCAAGTAAAACTAGATGAACAAAATATATTATAATGCTATTTTTCAGTATAGAGTGTTTGACAAAGTTTTCAAATCGTCTTTGAAACCTAAAAGAATTCGTTATAACATGTTTCAGAGTACAGAAGGAGATGCTTCTGCAATTTATCCTTCCTCCCAGCAGTCTAAATCCCCGACTCTCATCAGAGGGACTTATTCCAACCGAGTGCTGGAACACCACTATTTGCCGGCCAGCAGTACTTCCACTCACTCCCCCAACGACTCCGGTGCTGAAGGGACATTTAGTAGTGGAGTTGGGGGGCCGCCATCCTCTACCAACATTTACGATAGCCAAGAAGACTGTGTCTGCGAAGATCACAGCTACACTAACCAGGCTGACAAGCTTCAGGGAAAAGAAAATCAAATTGAGAAGTAAGTTTTTGATTTAAATTATTTATTAAAAAGTAGGGAAACTCTTAAAACATTTAGAAAACTAAGGAAATCTGGAAAAATATTTTTGTAAAAATAAAATTTAACAAGAAAATGTATAACAGTTTAAATCATACACCAAAGTCAATTAAAAAAAACATTGCTTGAAAAAGAAAGAAATGTCTTTTGATGAGCAATGCAAGATTAAATTTGTTTTCTGGAAACAACACTGTAAAACACAGTATCATTTATGTCAATCTGTGGTAGGTCTATGACTCATCTTTAACTAATGCTCCAACATTTGTGATCTGGGTTCACGTGCACCCGAAGATGTAAGCATGCTTCTGTGTTTCAGGTGGCCAATGAATCCCGTTATGAGTTCCACCATTCTGGATAACAAGTACATTCCAGACTGCCTCCAGAGGATCGCCAACAACAGCGCTCGCTCAAGGTTTATGGAGATGCCAAGTTCTCTGTTTGAAAGCAAGGCAAGCTCTGAGAATAGTGGAGAGTTTATTTTTGGTAACAAAGCATCTAATACGGGCATTGCGTCATGCAGTTCTGCATCGGAAGGAAGCCTATCCAATAAGAGGAAGTACCAGAGCTCCAGCTCAGACGACTTGGAGTACAGTCTTTGGGTAAATAATTTTAGAAAGTACAGAGGCAAAGATTTTTTGAATGTAGAATTAGAGTTTATTTTGTGGACTCAAAGCACTTTGTTTGGGCACTATTGAGCATAAAACTTTACAAAACATATTTAACCTTTATGCTGCGGCAATGAGTATAATCGTAATTTCATTTGTTGATTTTCTGTTTTCGAAGATATTAAACATTCTTATGCTTATGCAATGTGGCATATAATTTCTACTAAACGCAATAAAAAGTTGCCTCCGTATTATAAGTATATTCACGATGCTCAGTTTTACCTAAGTTCTGTTGTCCTATAAATATGGGCTATAAAGTTTCACTTGCTTTAAGGATTCACTCGCTCGTATCTTTTTACAGGGGAAGCTGGACTTAAGTAACCCACTAGTTTCTAAGCCCGAAAGTGTAGTACATGAAATACAGAAAGAAGATGGCACATTCTTCCGCTACAACACCAAGTAGGCAATTTTAAGTGTCTAAACAGAGTACAAACTGTTTTAATTATCATGCATTGTGCTTATCACTCAAGATCTCATTATATTGCCTTTAACATCTTTTGAAACCGTGACAAAGTCAATGTGATACTGAGTTTATTAAACATGCAATGCTTACATTTATTTATATTAATTATTTCTTGTGTCTTCTCTTACTCTTTTAGTAAAGGAATGCCTTTAGAAACTATTGGTGAAGATTTTGACACACCCAGGGCTCCCATAGGTAAACTTTATTTTACTTTTTAAAAAATTGCAATTGCCTTGTCATCATGAACAGAAACAAACTTGCTTAAATCCTCATTTACCCAGAAACTGAAAGTATAAGAATTTCTTACAGAGCTAATGATTGTATTCTATTAAATTGTGTTTCTATAGAACCTTGCTAAAGGAACATTCTAGAATAAAGCAGCATGTGATGTGTACCTCACCAAAGATTTTCAGTTTTTTTTAGAAAGTGACAAACCTGAACAATTTGGAAAACATTTTTTAGCAATAACTTTGAAATTCTATTGAATACAAATTTAGCTATCTGGTATAAATATGTGCTTCAAACACCATACATGCTGTACTATAGTTAATTCCAAATGTTTATACCTACTTGAAATTTCTTACTGAATTTGTTTCTTATTCTTCCAGGTGATGTAAGGGAAAGAAATAACGCTAACCAGTACAGAGGTAGACTCAGGCCCTCTGTCAACTTGAACCCAATGTACGACGTCTTAGCTCCGCCTACAGATATTGACATTGCCGCTGAGCTGCACAGGCATTCTGCCCGTGAGTGATTAAGCAAAATTGATTTAAAGAAATTTGAATTATGACTTGCTATTGCTAATATCACACTTAGTAAACTTTTGGGTCATTTAATGAAAGCTTTTGTTATAATTACTAAAAATGCTATTGAAATTTATGCTCATGATTCACTTCTATTGCTTAATCTACATAAAAGTTTTTGTTGTGCTTGGAAGAATTATATAAACTTCCACAGTTGAAGTTTTTAGCATTTATGTTTAAATTTGCTTTCTGAAATTTTACTAATTTATATGATTAGGATTCGGTTTTAGGAGAGGTTTTTGGTGCACTCGGCAAAATTATTAACTCCAAAAATTAATAATCTTCAGCAGTTGAAGTTCTTATAGTTATTTTCAAGTTTTGTTTTCTGGAATTTTAGCTATGAATGCTGCCTCTTACACCTGGAGTGGTGAGCTGCCACTAGTTTTTTACGGAGATCCACATTACTCTTGCAAAGTGTTTCTCGGTGGAGTTCCTTGGGACATCACCGAATGTGACCCCCGAGTGGCCTTCAGACAGTTTGGTAAAGTTCAGGTTGAATTTCCGGGGAAGTCCGGCACTCTGAAATACCCAAAGTTTGCTTGCAAGGGCAGACAGTGCAGCTACGAAGGCGCACCAAGCTCATCTTGCTGTGGTAAGTAATGCATTATAGTCGGTGTTTATGCTGCGGTTATCATTGTCGCATTATAACTAAAACCGTATAAATGGGACTGCGACATTCTGTTGTAATCTGGTATGGAATTTTGAGGTATTGTTCTAAAGCAGCAATGTCTTGGTACAAGAACCTAAATAGATTGACACCCAACTAAATGTAGGCGGCAAAACCATGGAGGACAAATTGTTACATATCAGACATCTACATGTGTTCCAAAGAATACTTATAAGTATATATTATATAATGTGTTTCAAAGAGTACTTAAGTATATATAATGTATTTCAAAGGGTACTTGTACGTCATCTTTGAGAGTGATGAGATGGTGAAAGCCATGCTGAATGCCTGCAAGAAGCATGAGTCATACGAAGGAAAATACTACCACGTTGTTTCCAGCCGAAAGCTAAAGCACAAGGAGGTATACAATATGGATACTATTGGCCAATTGTATGCAGAAAGGATATTATTTTGTAAGCTTTTTACATGTTTTAGAGTATCATTTACTTTCTGCCAGGTACAAGTAATTCCATGGGCGATTGAAGGAAGCGACTATATGTCTAGACGCGGTTACGCCGACTCTAAATACCCGGCTAAGCTAAGCACAGACACCACAATATTTGTGGGAGCTCTGCATGGTATGCTGAACGCGGAAGGACTAGCCTGTGTTATGGAAGAACTGTTTGGCCCAGTCATCTATGCCAGCATTGACACGGACAAACACAAATACCCAATTGGTAGGAGCTTAATCTAAGTTTTGACACAATTTTTGGACTCCTTTAAACATGCAGCTGGTGTTAGGATATCAAATGATATGCTTTTCTTGAACTTG
Source organism: Bugula neritina (assembly GCA_964035545.1). NCBI lineage: Eukaryota > Metazoa > Bryozoa > Gymnolaemata > Cheilostomatida > Bugulidae > Bugula > Bugula neritina. The sequence continues at coordinate 15,761,874 of OZ037767.1, forward strand.
TTCCCAATTTCAGCTCTATTATCATTACATTGTAAACTATTTATGCTTTATCTATTATATATCATGCCATGCCTTGTTATTTTACTATAAATGCATTGATGTTTGCAATATCTGTAATATTGTAACTTATAAGTACACTGTTTGTATACTGTCAACACCCTATAAGATTTCATTGATATATTACACAGTATGAATAATTTAATAGCAGAACGTGGCTGTATCTGTTGTAGGTTCTGGCCGTGTGACTTTCAGCTGCCATGACAGCTACAGAAATGCACTTGGCGCTGCTTTTGTGGAAATAAAAACCCCAAAGTTTACTAAAAAAGTATTTACCACATAAACATGCTCCATAACTGTTCTAGTGTTCACATTTATGTTTTTGTGTAAATTGTTATAATATATTTAATTGCATTTTTTGGTTTAAATTACTAAATATTTGAATTTTTGCAAACTTGTAGTGCAATTATGAAGCTAAACTGTGTATTTTACTTGAATGATTTGCAGGTACAACTAGACCCTTACTTGGAGGAATCTATCTGTTACGTGTGCAGGATTAGTTTGGGGCCATACTTTTGCAGACATCCAATGTGCTCCAAGGTAACACAATTCCTCGATTATATTGAGGAAAAGTAGCTCTGCTTCTAAACCATGAGGAAATGTATTTGACAACTTCAAGTATTTAATTATTTAATTTAGGTTTTTATTTAATTTAATTAATTATTTAATCTAATTTAAATTAATTTAATTACCAAAATCTATAAGGTTTGATAAGACTTTTTAGCAGCTTAAGAATTGCACATAAAATTAATTTGATAATCTTGAAAGTTCAACTGCTATAATTGTTACCATAATACATTATCTGTTGGTGAAAATATACTTTTTCATTAAAAAAATCTTTTAGCATGTCACTTTTCCAAATTTACTGCAAACATGGTCATGAAAAATGTTTACTGCATGAGAGCTATTATAATCTCATTTAGTTCAATTGAAGTGATGGTTTAACTGAAAATAGGACCTGATGAGGTGATGTCTAAGTTGTTGAATAGTTTGAGGAATAATTTTTAGTATACTGTAAAAAGAGTAGTATAAGGTACAAGATTATTATTAGTAAATTAACATACAAATGCATTATTAATAATAAAAAATCTTCAACATATCAGATTTTGAAAAAAACATTACACTGCATGTCAATTATTTATTTGTCTGACTCCGCTAACTTTGCACTTCGATTTTTAATAAAGTTGTCTGGTTTCATTCTCCCAGTACTTCTGTGAACTCTGTTGGCGCTGGCAGCACGCTGACTTGGGGGAAGGAGCCCAGGCCCATCATCCTCTTACCAGAAACTCTAAAAAGAGTCGTGGTTTCTCAGAAGGAGGTTCTAGACACGCTAGAAATGGCATTTAAATACGAAACTGTTGCATATATCTTATATGGAAGTTATGTTTAGTGTCTCATTGTTGTTTACTCTTGTTCTGTTTATTTTGCTGTTCTGTTTGCTGCTATATTTTTCCAAGCTTTATTTTTTTAAGCCAGTGGTTTTAAGTAAAACTTCCTTTATTTCCTGTTTTAAATCCTTGCTTAGTAAACATCAAAAACAAACAAAAAATGATTAAAGGCTCCCTATAGTAAAGTGCGTAGATTTTAATAATTTAGTGAAGGATGTTTGAAGGTATTAGAGCTGTTTATTTGCTAGTCTTAGGGGTGTAGTTTTGTATTTTGTAGAATAATATTACCTGTTATATTATATTAAACATAAATAAAAAAATCTCTCACATAAATCATTTGCCAACAATTAAATCTGCACCCAATACTGGAATAAGATCATAAGGAACTATATATAGTATATATATAGGCACACTGTTAAACCAACGGTGCTTCATTGTTACTCAAACACATTTATTTCTCTTTTTTAATGAAAATGATCGGTAAAAAATATTCAGATAGTTTACAAAAAGCAGCAAAGCTCAGAATTCAGAATAATATTTATATTCCATGCCAGATGCATTACATAATACTGTTTATTGAAAATGCATGTTGTAATATGTCAAGTGTTCATTAAATATAAATGGAATACAAGATCAGATTTATATAACATATAGCTAAATATTTAGAGTTATATACAGTTAGCTCAAATGTATATAAAGATATATTATGCAGAAGAATAAAATGAAATTTTTGTTTAAAGAAATTAAAAAGAATATTTCAATATATTACTGTAAAAATTAGTTTCAAATCTTAGATAAGTTCTAAACGAGCACATAGCAAGTAGAACTTGAAGAATGTTCAAACACAACTGAAACCTCATTATGAATAAAACATTTAGCTGTAGAGGTTATTGAAAATGCTGCACAATCTTCATATTGCACACTGCAAGCGTAGGCACATGATTCTATTGAGAGCTGTTTGAAAACCTCAACAGATTTACTGCTACACATTCGATCAGATAACGCTGAGAATCTTTTATGCTTTGGATGACTCATGTAGTAAAAAGTTTGAGAAGTTTTGCTGTAGACAATGAAATTATTCTCAGTTGATGTGGCAGATATGAGGTCAAGGTCAGTGTTCAGACCAGTCACCACAACATCTACTAATCCAACATGGCCGCTACTTACTTTGAATCTCTTCAGTTTTCCTTTGTTTACAAACAGCGGCTGCCCATCCATAACAATAGGTATGCAATTGTTGCTGCACTCAAAGCTGACAGTGATGGTGTTTGTGTGAACAAGAGATTTAGCTTCACATGTTTTAATATCACTTGTAAGTGAAACAACTCCAAATGATTGAACTGTTGGATAATAAAAGTTGTTGGCAAAGCCAGTTACAAAACCAAACTGAAGACCATAGTAGCCATGTATTATAAAATATGATGGATAGATGTTTACCATTACAGGGTAAACATTATTGTTCTTCACACAATTTATGATTAGTCGTGTGACGTCTGCAAAGTATAAAATTGCCAGGTGAGTTGGTGAATCAAGTCTAATGTCAGAGATTCGAGAGTATGTTTGATATGCAATGAGAGTACCTGCTTCACCGCATTGACCAATCATAGCATAGTTTACATTTAGTAGGTCATCAAGATTTACTGCTTTTATACAGTGCTCTGATTGGTCCGCTACAAAAATAAACTGTTTCTTGTGAGATTCTAAAAGGCTGAGTTTTGACAGGTTGGCAAAAAAAATACAACTAATTGAGGTGAATGTGTAGAGATTTTGCAAATAAGCACAACCTTGTAGCTGCACACCAGCTACTACTGTACAGTCTCCATGGTGATTAATCTCTACAAGTTGTCTTGATGTAGCTGCTAATATTTTAGTAGAATCAGTTGGATGTTCAATAAAGGATATGATGTCATCAGTCATTTTCTTGACCTCAATGTGACTAGTGGCCTGGTAAGGAGTGCTGATTGGACCGTCTGCCGAATCAATTATTAACCTTTGACCTACAAATAGGTACACATTGTTTAAAACTCAGGTGGGTTTTATATATCTGTAAAAACTACTGATGGTGCCCAAGGCTTTTCAAACGGACTAAAGATTTGCTTTTTATTAGGGCACAAGGGCAATTATGACTAACATATTACCAATACGGCATTATAACAGAAAATTACTGTTTAACCCATGTATAATATGGCAAAACGTCCATTCAATAATGTTAGCATTTTATGAAACTTTTCATGTAAAAACCAAGTTGAAGAATTTTATCCAGTATTTCTCCATAAGTTTTGTTAGTTTGTTGAAACTTCATCTTTTGGTATATCTATATAATACTTTAAATGGACAAAATACCAAGTAGAAATTCACTTCTCAAAGCAAACTGTAGTTAATACATTATAGATGCTTAGAAGAAGCAGGCAATAGTGAATGCTATATAGTGTAGATCAGGATTCTATACAATGACAAGTAAACTGAAATTCCAGTGCACTTTGAAACTACTTGTAAGAATGGGCTTAGTGCTTTGTAGTGCCTTGAAAATTTTTCAAGTCTAATTGGCACCATGCTATTAGAATTCGCAGAGAGATGACCCTTTAAACTTTCACTTTAAACTTTAATACCTTCACGAATTTCAGTAAGAAATTCAATTTATCTAGGTCTGAAATTTCACCGAGTTGCCTTGCAAGCCGCTGGTCAAAATGTTTAGTTTGTGATAACTTAATCAGCTGATTTCAGAATAACAATCATTGGGAATGACATCTTCATGTAGATATAGATATTTATGCTTATAATTATATCGGCTGCCTTCATCAATCATCGATACTATGCTGCCAAATCAACTAATTAATTACAGTTGGAAACTTCAAAGGGCATTGAATAGCAATTAAGCAAGTTATACTTTTAATATTACAAAAAGAACTTATGCATCAATATGATTTAAAATATAGGTGGGCACTCCGCTAGTGATATTAACTGAAACTGGAACTTTTTTCATGCAGGAAAAGCAAAAACGCATCTCAACAGAAACCCAAAAATGTCCAGCACACTTTATGCTTAGACAACACGCACACAATAACTTCGTTTATGGTACAAACCTATTTGTTGATTGTTTTCCAACATTTTCACTAGAGCAAAGCCGAAAGATATTTGGAAACTGCATAATGATGCCAGCCACCGTGGCATCATGTTCTCTGGAAAATTATTGACAAATCATCACCCAAAAACTTCAGCAAAGCCTCCATCAATAGTATGTAATACTTTAGGTGAAACTAAAAAGAAAGAGACAATATTTTCGTGTAATTTAACCCATCAATAAACGCATCACTAGTTAGTGTGGCCACGGTTTAAACCTCATTAATTTCATCCTATTTAAGGCTTTTACAACTTAAAAGATGTAATTCATCTGCAAGAGAAATGTTAGGTATATGAAATGAGTAGAAGTGCAAAAGCAAGCAGGTATTAAGGAAGGAAGAGTTAGTAGGTGTACTTTGACTTGCGATAAATCAATGTGATACCAGATGTGAATTTTGAAGTGTGTTTACTCCAATCTCACTGAAAAGGTAGAAATAGCTAAATTTACGAGACACACAATATTTTATAAAATACTGCACATTCATTAAAACTTTATAAAACTCTAGTGTGAAGGGTGACTCACACTTTTAAACCGTCGATGAGCTAAGTTGTAAAAGTTTGATGAGAACCTTTTACTCTATAAATTTATGCAATATAAAATACTCTCCACATATTCAACAGCTACGAAGTTTTGTTGAAGATAAACTTCCTCAACAAATATACAGAAAAAAGCTATTTGAAAGCCAAATTTCATTAGCATATTATAAGATTATTTGTGTTTCATCTTTATAAACAGTGATTCAGTCATTTAACTGATAACTAATAATTTCACTTTGTTTTTCATTCAATAAAAACTAAGTGTAGTTGGTATTAAAAACAGCTTTCATTTCTCACTTTTTTCCTCACCCTAATCTGCGTAGGCAAACAATTGGTTTGTTTCAAACACCACAACAGTAAAGCATGACAGCATAGCCAGTGGAGAAAACAATCATCTATACTGCTGGATCAGTGGCAACTTGTGAGTGTGTCAGAGTAGTGTCTTGTTGTGTGACTCTACAAATAAATTATGAATTTGAATATACTACAAAGTTGCAAACATTGTTTTAACAAAACACAGCATTTATTTGATATTATATGTAAAGCTCAAGTTGGTATAATATATATTAAATAAATTTTAGCTTTCCTTTTGGATACTCTGAAACAAAATAAAAAAATAAACCAAAATTGGGTAAAGCCATGCAAACTAGAGAGAGAAAGAGAGTGGGAGAGGGGGGGGGGTGGGAGAGAAAGGTTAGGAGAGAGGATGGAAGAGAGATGGGGTAGAAGAGAGAAAGGGAGAGAGTCAGAGAGATAGTGGAAAAGGGAAGAGAGAAAGGTTAGGAGAGAGAGAAGGTGGGAGAGACGGAGATTGGGAGAGAGAGAGAAAGTGGGAGAGACAGAGGGTGGGAGAGAGGGAGGGTGGGAGAGAGGGAGGGTGGGAGAGAGGGGGAGAAAGAGAGAGAGGTTGAGTGGAAGGTGTGGGAGAAAGAGACAGAGAGAGGAGTGAGAGAGCTTCCAAACTAACACCATTGACTTAAAAAATGTTGATAAAAACTGCAGCAAGTCTTTAAAAACGATGCTAGCAAGTTCAAAGCTCACTATAACTTTCAAAATCAATAAAATGTCAAGTTCAAAAAACTCATCTGCGAGCAAAAAATAGTTACAGAGACAACCAGGTATTGGGCAAGAGCCAGCTAATAGGAGTACCTTTTTAGATAAACTGCATGCAGGCACAGTGAGATAGCATCGGTGAGTTGTGTCTTCATTTTAATTTCCTAAAAATGAACATAAACAAATGCTAGTAATGAAAGTTTTCAGGGTTATTAAGGGTGCAATTTTATCACTAAACATCATAGCAATAGCAAAAATTGCTCAGTACAAATTTAAGAAAAATTTCTTTCATCCATTACATAATACCCGAAATCAAATCCATTTATTCAATTCATCAAGCTGAAAAACCAAGAATAATCAGAAAGACAGTAAAATCACTTTCTAGTAAAAAACAGCTTTAGATCATAATTGTTGGGTTCAGCTCTTAAGCTAAGACACCGATGCACTGAAATACGAAAAAGATCAGCATACTTTTGACTGTCACAAAATTTATTTTACGTGCAACAGACATTTTAAGGTCACCCGCCACCCGCGCAGGACCACGTTGGTGAAAGGTGACCAGATATTTTAAGGTCAATCAAAATCAAGCAAAGTTCATCGTCATATTGCTTACTGCTTAATGCTGCAGCTTATTTTTGCTTACCAAGTTTCTTTCTGCAGAATAATTGTAGCTAGCTTCTCGATTTGCCATCTTTATTCCAGTCTAGGTTCAAATGACATCTTGATCGTTGCAAATATCCATGCAAGCTAAAAAATATTTATCAATCAGTACAACAACAGAAATACTTACAATGATCCAAATATTACTATTACATTATATAGCAAAAGGTAGAAAAATCAACTGAAAAACCGACAGAAATAATCAAGTACAATTAACTAAAGTAAATAAACTTACTGAATAGTAAATATTTTACTATACTTAGTGAATTGATTTACTTCCACTAGGTTTACTTTCATGATTAAATGCTTCTGTCTATTTTCCAGTTTATAGGAATATGTGATGGCTCCCGTCAGTTTTGGTCTCTTGGCATTATTCGCTATTGTTAGTTATAGGGTGTTTTATCTATAGTTGTCATAAATAAGTCAATTTCAGCTTTTAGTGTATAATAGGCAATTAACATGTGCTCTTTCTAGCTGTCCAATCAGTTTTGTGATATTTGCTATGGTTTATGAATGATTGGTGTTTTAATGAGCCATTCCATGGTTGGCAAGCTGGTCACGTGATTAGAGCATAATAGCGCGACCTTTAACAATAGTTCAAATAGCGGCGTAGTGAAGAGCGTAACGTAGTTAAGTATAATTTGACTGAGAATTGTTACTAATAATAAACATGGCTACTAGATCGCGCTGCAAGTTAATAGATAACAGATATTAACAATTTAAAAGAATGTTTCTACATTGAAAATTGAGAACAAGGACTGAAGAGTAGTGGTCATAATAGCAATGATGAACTTAGTGGCAACAGTGATCCAAAATAGTTAAATTTTATTATGAAACTACGTGGCATTATAGTATTAATCTCTTGGGATAATCATCAAAATGTTCTCATTATACTAAACTCAACTCTGAAATATTGATTAAGATATTGCAGATATGAATTTTAAATTAATATTTTCATGATCAGCATAAAAAACCGCCCCTAGTAACTAACTTTTGGGCTGATGGAGCTAATTGAAGACACTGTTGCTAGGTAGATAAACAACGAATTTAGTATAATTTTAAGTCGCCGAACTTTGACTGTTAATTACTCGCAATAATAGAAATCGTTTGTTGAGGACCGCTGTGTGTATAACCAGGCATATCTCTGGTTCTATTAGACTGATTTTAAAGATTTAAATTGCAATGTGATCACAAAGTCCTACTCTATTCATCCACATCAAAAAGTAAAAATCTTGGATGACCCCCAAGAGACCAAAAATGACAGCAGCCATCACATATATTAAAAGTGAAACCAAATAATTACTAATACCTTATCTAGTTTTGACTATATATTTTTCACAAATATAAACATAGTTATATGCGTATTCCTATTGTGACTGCAGATACCATTGCGGTAACTGAAATCAAACTTCATTCTACTTCAAGTTTCAAACATTGTCCCAGTTCAAAGACTAACAAGTAAATAATTAATAACTGTGAAAGCTCCAATAAGTTACTTCATTATTAAATAAGCAGGGCATAATTTCACAGTATCTCGTCCTCAGACATAACACTTATGTACCAATACGAGATACATTACATCATAATTAAATGTTGTCTATCGGCAAGAATTTTGCAGTAGCCAATCATAGTACTATAACAGGGCAGTCTGAGTGTAGTATCTCGTTTATCGGCATAATTATAATAGCCCGTAGTTGAAGATGGAGTTGGAAGCTTTTCAAATACCTCCCGCATATAATAGCATTTATGCTAGTCCTTAAAACTAAATAAACATTATGGTAGACCAATAATCATGAAAGCTCTACTCATTTGTAACTGGAGGATTTGCAGCACCACAATACTAAATTTCTTGCATTGGAGGTGCTTAGGCTGTGTTGTCATAGTTATATGTACTTATTGGGGCTTGGTATAAAATTAAACCTGACAATTATAAGGATTAAAGTATTATTGCTGTGGTTTCAACTGACCAACTTTGGAGTTATTATCTCGATTCTTTGTCAGGAATGGTTAGATAATTTCATGCAATAATGAGTTTTGGCTTTATATCATTATAAATAATGAGTTTTGGCTTTATATCATTATAAATATCTACATTGATGGCAGCTCTGAGCTAGAATTCTAATATCTTTTCAAGCTCATTGGGTGGCAGCTTATCGGCTAAATTTTATGCAGATATTGAATAATGTGGTTTGATAGTTATGCTATATTGTTAGGTTCACAAGCATCTTTAAAAAGTTATAATTATTGCATTGACCATAGGTCAAAAAATTATTTAAAGAGAGGGCAGACAACTCCAAAAGATTGGTTTCGCAGAAGCAAGTAAAATTCAGCTAAACTGAATACTCCAACTGATCAACATTTTCATCTATTGAAATTGAAGAAAAGTTAAATATTATTATACTATTCTAATCATGAATAGGCACAAGCTAAAAAGATATTTATTTCAAAATATATAAAAAGTAAAGTAACACAACAATGTTTGCAAACGCAGACCTAAAAATGTGAATATTCTAGCTTGAAATTAAGTCTGAAATTCAGACTTTTCTAGGTTGAATTGACTTTAATTGACTCACCAGAAAAAACAATTAATAAAATTATAAAGACAAGCATATAATGAATAATGTAGTTCATTAGCAAAACTGGAGGAAAGCACTTTTTTTCTAGAAATTGTTCGATTACATAATACATTTTTGTGCAAATGATATTTTTTAATGAAATGAAACTGTTTTATTGTTTGGCTAGATGAAGTTTCAAAAGTAATTTTAATATTTTCTCAAATAAAGTAGACATGCACTCCATTTTCACATTTTTTGGCAAAACATATGATTGGGATTCAGTAGTCAATCAGTTAAGCTTGACACAAGGAGTTGTCACATCCATCCCAAAGAACAAGATCATCTACAATAACAAACATGGAAAGTACTTAAAATTACATTTAAGTTTACAATAATCCTTAAAATATATGTTGCCTTCTGCAAATGCTAAATAAAACACGATGTAATGCTATGTTTACTTAGACTAAATCTTGCTGACTTACAATGAAATTCATTCATTTCAATTTGAAAATTCCTGTCAATAACTTGACTCTATGCTAACAACTAATTGTAATACCAAAATCACACTGCTACTTTTAGTTTAGGGAATTTATTTTCATTATTAGTTCAATATTCAGCAGAGGTTTTTCTTTAATGAACAAACAATAGGCATACATGCAGATGAAAGATTAGGTCTAGTGAATACTAATCTTGTGCCTAATAAAAAAAAAATGAAAGACTGCAGGAAAAACTAACAACTCTAAAAAATTGCAATTTGAATGAGGCTCAGGCTTTTAGGTGAGCAAGAGTAACCAGAAGAGCTACTTTAATGGAAGAAATTACCGACTGATTGTGTAGTTGCAGGCTGCATGATGTGTTTTGATTGTCACAACCACTTTTGAAAAAGGAAAATCCATTAAATTAAGACTACTGGCAAACAACAGAACGATAAGGAAAAAACAACCAAGTAGAAATTCATTTCTCAAAGCAAACTGTAGTTAATACATTATAGATGCTTAGAAGAAGCAGGCAATAGTGAATGCTATATAGTGTAGATCAGGATTCTATACAATGACAAGTAAACTGAAATTCCAGTGCACTTTGAAACTACTTGTAAGAATGGGCTTAGTGCTTTGTAGTGCCTTGAAATTTTTTCAAGTCTAATTGGCACCATGCTATTAGAATTCGCAGAGAGATGACCCTTTAAACTTTCACTTTAAACTTTAATACCTTCACGATTTTCAGTGAGAAATTCAATTTATCTAGGTCTGAAATTTCACCGAGTTGCATTGCAAGCCGCTGGTCAAAATGTTTAGTTTGTGATAACTTAATCAGCTGATTTCAGAATAACAATCATTGGGAATGACATCTTCATGTAGATATAGATATTTATGCTTATAATTATATCGGCTGCCTTCATCAATCATCGATACTATGCTGCCAAATCAACTAATTAATTACAGTTGGAAACTTCAAAGGGCATTGAATAGCAATTAAGCAAGTTATACTTTTAATATTACAAAAAGAACTTATGCATCAATATGATTTAAAATATAGGTGGGCACTCCGCTAGTGATATTAACTGAAACTGGAACTTTTTTCATGCAGGAAAAGCAAAAACGCATCTCAACAGAAACCCAAAAATTTCCAGCACACTTTATGCTTTGACAACACGCACACAATAACTTCGTTTATGGTACAAACCTTTTTGTTGATTGTTCTCCAACATTTTCACTAGAGCAAAGCCGAAAGAAATTTGGAAACTGCATAATGATGCCAGCCACCGTGGCATCATCTTCTCTGGAAAATTATTGACAAATCATCACCCAAAAACTTCAGCAAAGCCTCCATCAATAGTATGTAATACTTTAGGTGAAACTAAAAAGAAAGAGACAATATTTTCGTGTAATTTAACCCATCAATAAACGCATCAATAGTTAGTGTGGCCACGGTTTAAACCTCATTAATTTCATGCTATTTCAGGCTTTTACAACTTAAAAGATGTAATTCATCTGCAAGAGAAATGTTAGGTATATGAAATGAGTAGAAGCGCAAAAGCAAGCAGGTATTAAGGAAGGAAGAGTTAGTAGGTGTACTTTGACTTGCGATAAATCAATGTGATACCAGATGTGAATTTTGAAGTGTGTTTACTCCAATCTCACTGAAAAGGTAGAAATAGCTAAATTTACGAGACACACAATATTTTATAAAATACTGCACATTCATTAAAACTTTATAAAACTCTAGTGTGAAGGGTGACTCACACTTTTAAATCGTTGATGAGGTAAGTTGTAAAAGTTTGATGAGAACCTTTTACTCTATAAATTTATGCAATATAAAATACTCTCCACATATTCAACAGCTACGACGTTTTGTTGAAGATAAACTTCCTCAACAAATATACAGAAAAAAGCTATTTGAAAGCCAAATTTCATTAGCATATTATAAGATTATTTGTGTTTCATCTTTATAAACAATGATTTAGTCATTTAACGCATAACTAATGATTTCACTTTGTTTTTCATTCAATAAAAACTAAGTGTAGTTGGTATTAAAAACAGCTTTCATTTCTCACTTTTTTCCTCACCCTAATCTGCGTAGGCAAACAATTGGTTTGTTTCAAACACCACAACAGTAAAGCGTGACAGCATAGCCAGTGGAGAAAACAATCATCTATACTGCTGGATCAGTGGCAACTTGCGAGTGTGTCAGAGTAGTGTCTTGTTGTGTGACTCTACAAATAAATTATGAATTTGAATATACTACAAAGTTGCAAACATTGTTTTAACAAAACACAGCATTTATTTGATATTATATGTAAAGCTCAAGTTGGTATAATATATATCAAATAAATTTTAGCTTTCCTTTTGGATACTCTGGAACAAAATAAAAAAATAAACCAAAATTGGGTAAAGCCATGCAAACTAGAGAGAGAAAGAGAGTGGGAGAGGGGGGGGGGTGGGAGAGAAAGGTTATGGAGAGAGGATGGAAGAGAGATGGGGTAGAAGAGAGAAAGGGAGAGAGTCAGAGAGATAGTGGAAAAGGGAAGAGAGAAAGGTTAGGAGAGAGAGAAGGTGGGAGAGACAGAGGGTGGGAGAGAGGGAGGGTGGGAGAGAGGGGGAGAAAGAGAGAGATTGAGTGGAAGGTGTGGGGGAAAGAGACAGAGAGAGGAGTGAGAGAGCTTCCAAACTAACACCATTGACTTAAAAAATGTTGATAAAAACTGCAGCAAGTCTTTAAAAACGATGCTAGCAAGTTCAAAGCTCACTATAACTTTCAAAATCAATAAAATGTCAAGTTCAAAAAACTCATCTGCGAGCAAAAAATAGTTACAGAGACAACCAGGTATTGGGCAAGAGCCAGCTAATAGGAGTACCTTTTTAGATAAACTGCATGCAGGCACAGTGAGATAGCATCGGTGAGTTGTGTCTTCATTTTAATTTCCTAAAAATGAACATAAACAAATGCTAGTAATGAAAGTTTTCAGGGTTATTAAGGGTGCAATTTTATCACTAAACATCATAGCAATAGCAAAAATTGCTCAGTACAAATTTAAGAAAAATTTCTTTCATCCATCACATAATACCCGAAATCAAGTCCATTTATTCAATTCATCAAGCTGAAAAACCAAGAATAATCAGAAAGACAGTAAAATCACTTTCTAGTAAAAAACAGCTTTAGATCATAATTGTTGGGTTCAGCTCTTAAGCTAAGACACCGATGCACTGAAATACGAAAAAGATCAGCATACTTTTGACTGTCACAAAATTTATTTTACGTGCAACAGACATTTTAAGGTCACCTGCCACCCGCGCAGGACCACGTTGGTGAAAGGTGACCAGATATTTTAAGGTCAATCAAAATCAAGCAAAGTTCATCGTCATATTGCTTACTGCTTAATGCTGCAGCTTATTTTTGCTTACCAAGTTTCTTTCTGCAGAATAATTGTAGCTAGCTTCTCGATTTGCCATCTTTATTCCAGTCCAGGTTCAAATGACATCTTGATCGTTGCAAATATCCATGCAAGCTAAAAAATATTTATCAATCAGTACAACAACAGAAATACTTACAATGATCCAAATATTACTATTACATTACTATAACATTACACAGTAACACTATGTTTATAATTGTAATACGGAAGCATGACTTTGTGGTAGTTTGATATGCTATAGCAAAAGGTAGAAAAATCAACTGAAAAACCAACAGAAATAATCAAGTACAATTAACTAAAGTAAATAAACTTACTGAATAGTAAATATTTTACTATACTTAGTGAATTGATTGACTTCCACTAGGTTTACTTTCATGATTAAATTCTTCTGTCTATTTTCCAGTTTATAGGAATATATTAAAAGTGAAACCAATTATAATTACTATTACCTTATCTAGTTTTGACTATATGTTTTTCACAAATATAAACATAGTTATATGCGTATTCCTATTGTGACTGCAGATACCATTGCGGTAACTGAAATCAAACTTCATTCTACTTCAAGTTTCAAACATTGTCCCAGTTCAAAGACTAACAAGTAAATAATTAATAACTGTGAAAGCTCCAATAAGTAACTTCATTATTAAATAAGATACAACTGATTCTACTGTATATGATACTATGGTATCTGTATTAAATTAAAACATAATTATGAAAATCAAAAGTTGTATTTTGAGCACTTATATTATAGTAATTAAATTAACAGCCTAAAATAGGCACATTAAACCATGATTGGAATTTTTATCCATTTATCTTTATAATTATATTTATTCTTTATTCTGAAAGTTGACCCAACACTGGTAACAAAACTAAAAGTAATTGATTAAGTATGATTTATTCTTACACACTTTAACGTTATATTTAATCATCCTGACTTTCAGTCTGTCATAGTGATTACTACTATATAAAAATGACGTTGACTTAGGAGTCATAATTATAGTCACAGTGTTGATAAGTCAACAGTGTAGGATTAACACAGCACTAGACTAGTACTACCTCCAGCTTTCAAGTTTATGTTAGGGTATCTCTAAGACTAAAGAGTAACCCTAATAATGTAAGCAAAGAGCAGTGAGTAATAAGCATGCTATTCAACTTCAAGTTTCACTAGTACTATAACCAATACCACATGTATTTTAATAAAATTATGTAGCTGGTGAGTGAACCATAAAATTAAATAGGGATCAAACTTTGAGCAATATTAATAGAAATAATATTAGGACAGAGGTTTCCAATTATTAGTATGTGAAACCAAAGGGGAATGGATAACTACTATTAGTATTATTACATTTACTTTATATTTAGTTTTACCAGTTCGTATTATGATTATCTTACTTTGAATTGTAAAGTATAATAATTATAATATTCATAGTAGTATATTTATATTAGTAATTAATATGTATATTAGTAAAAACATTTGTTTTAAGTTGCTTGTTTATTAAATTATTCTAAATCCTAATAACGATAATCCTAATATTAGTGATAATCATTATGCTCATCACTGTCCCCAAGTGCTATCAGTATGACCATCGCAATGTGAACCTAGACGTGAATGTAAAAAGGCACTGCAAAACAGAACATGGGATGGAGGCAGATATCCATACCATAATACAAATATCGATATTGAATTTGATAATCATAATTATTATACAAATATAATGATAATAACTACAATGATCAAAAATAAATAATACCAAAGAGTTTTCGAATTACTATTCATAAAATCAAATATCACATTTATAAAGATATAATCATATCTATTATTAAATTTAAGTCAATTATACTAATAGCAATAGTAATATAAATAGAAAAAAGAATCATTGACCAGGAGTAGGTGCAAAATAAAAGTCAATTTTAAGACAAAGAGTAAGAAAAAATACTAAATCGATATTTAAAATTACTTATTTTTAATCTTAGTCACTTACAGTCAGTCTTAGTTTAATTTTTACTACTAAGTCTTTAATTTCAAGTTCATTTTGACAATAAACTTGAAGACTTTAACTAAGAATATGTATAATTCAAAATTCCAAACTGGTACAAGTAAAAGTTGCTACTGAAGCTTTGTAATACTATTTTAAATTATTGGTATGATAGCATTATATTTTGATTCATAGCAATACTGATAGTGACAATTTCAAACATACCCATACCATTACTGTTACAGTTTAAGTTACTATTGCCATTGTGATTGCCGGTAATGAGTAAATATAACTTAAATTTATATGACTATTACTATTACTATTAGTATTACTATCACTTTCAGTACCGGTCTAGTATCAGTATCACCTTAATTCAAAATCAATGTATAATTTATCAAATTACTTTAATATTATCATTTATCAATAATATGTCTATCACTATGATATTATCATGATATTGATTTTTAATTTAAACATAATAAAATCATAGGTATAATCATAATGATAATCATAATGCTTAATTTTACTTTTAGTTCAGGTTCAATGATTTAAGAGTAAGTGAAAGTTACTATAACTATTGCCATTGTGATTGCTAGAAATAAGTAAATATAATTTAAATTTATATGACTATTACTATTACCAACACTCAGACTTACTCGGACTCACTCTGTCTCTAACTCTAAGTCTTAGTCTGAGTCTCACTCCACCAGAGTGAGAGTGACACTGAATTACTATAACTATTACTATAACTATTAGCAAAATATATCAACCTTATGATTATCTTATTAGTTATTACAATATGTTCGGCATTGATGTTGAACTAAAAATATTAATAGTTATTACAATCACAATGACAATGCCAATATGATCAAAGACAAATGATTCCAAGCAGTGTCAGTTTGAGTTTAAGTTGAAGGTAAGTTATAAGTTGAAGTAGTACGTAAGTGGTAGTTGATACTGATACTATCAGTGATAGGTCTATACTCCATACCAATGAACTCAATAATATTACCTATATATTACCATAAATTATATTACTATTAGTATTACCTATAATTAAAATATATTCTTTCTTTTCCAGCTCAGTGCTTCATACCCTCTACTTAGTCTAATGCCGCGCACATGACGAGAATGTGAGGTGAAGGTCACTCACAGCTAAAATCGCCAAGGATCTGTAATCCATCACTAGTAGTAGTAGTTCTAGTAGTCGTACTACCAGTAATCTGGCTTCGCTATGACACTACGAATTGAATGTTGACAAGACGCATGCATGTTTGCTGTTGGTAAACTAATTTTTACTGAATTTTAATCATGCTAAGCTGCAACCTATTTTCTAATGAAATAATATATTCAATAATAATATAATAAATATAATAATTATCATTATAATATTTTATCATTTAATTTTATAACTTTTACTTTTAGTTTTAGTATTTTGGTTTTACATCAAAATTTACATCATTATGATTATCATTATGATTACAAAATGAAAATAATTATCATTAATCATTACCTTTTAATTTATGACTATAATTATTGTTAGAATTACCACAATTACAATCATAATGATAATCATAATGGCATAATGCCAATGATAATCACAATCGTAACACTAATAATAATAGTAATAGTCAAACTCAAGGATTGAGCCAATGATTCAGATTGTCTAAATTTAATTAAATAAATTTCAGCCTTGGGTTTAACTTTACAGTTCACAATTTTATTTTACATTACGACTGAGAGTAAGTCATACCTTTCTTGCAGTTATTTTCAAAGTTTGTAGTTGTACTGGTACAGTAGTAGACCTAGTAGTAGTACTAGTAGTAGTAGTAGTAACAGTACTATTAGTAGTAGTAGTAGTAGTAGTAGTAGTAGTAGTACTAGTACTAGTAGCAGTACTAGTACTAGTTGTAGTACTAGTATCAGTGGTAGTAGTAATAGGACTGCGATCTTAGATGTAAGTCTAATGAAATACGAATAATAATAGTATAAGTATAACTTTTACATATTTAGTTTTACTATAAGTGTAAATATAATGAGTAATAGTAAAACTCAAAGTATATACATTAACTCAGTTTAGCATTAATGATAAAATATAATAATTTTAATAAAGTAATATGATCACCATTAGGATTATAATTAAAATTCTTAGTAACACTTTTATGATACTCAGTTTAATTTATTAATATTAAACATTAGTTTGGCTACCACAAATAACTAATAAGTGCTACTATAGGTAACTGTAAAGATAAGTATAAATTTAACTATAACATACTTACATAGACTATCAGCAATAATAATATATCAGATTGATATTAAACTATATATGGATAATGCAAATCATAGATCATACCTCATGATAATTATTCCTAATGATCTTACTTTTTATATGCTGATGCTAATAAGTAGTACTTTTAAATTTGATAACTCATGAATGATGAATAAGATAACAAGAATAATACTGGACCTAGTAATACTATTAGTCCTACTACTAGAATTTTTCTATCTTATATTTGTAATACGCTTCTTTTAGTAATACTGCTGGTCAAAGTTAGTGTTAATCATATTTATAGTTAAATGTTGAAGGAATAAATTAGTTCATAACATAAACATTTCACTATGTGAATATGAAATTTAATATGAATATCCCAATTACACTTGCTGTTGCTCTTTAGAGACTAGAGTTATAACTTATAACTATGATATAATAATGAATACCATTATTTTAACTAATCATATTACTCAGCTAATGTTAATGATAACTGTAAGTCTAAAAACCATTACGGTTATAGGTATCACTGACTAATATTAATAATAATATAATCATTCGTTTTATACTTGTACCTATATTTATATTTATACTTATACCTATTTTTATACTTATGATCATATCTATACTTTCACGTATGCTTGTACATTTTACTCATAGTATCAGGGTGGCAATCGAAAAGTCATAATCGATATGCTAATCTAATAATAGAACCAACTGCACTATTATTATTATTATTATTGTTGATTGACCGTAGTTTTTTAGCTGGTGTAACCTTTTACCATTGGCCTAGTTATAGTAGGCTGAAATGGCTAGAACTTTCCTCAGGATGTGAGCTTATCCTGATCCTAATAAGAGTGTCTGCTGAATTAATGAGCATTTGTTTTCAGCTACTCCAAGTAGTGTCAGCCAGTCTACAATCTTGTATAAAGCTCCAAAGGCTCCAGTTACAACGGGATGACTTTTTTGATGTTTTCCAAAGGCGGGTTTATTCTAGTGCTAAATTCTGATATTTTCCTAACTTTTCGAATTTTTTCCTTTTACTCTGTAGTTAACAGGGACTGTGATATCAATTATCGTTGTTTCAGCATTATGCTTGTCAACTACTAATATATCGGGTCTCCTAACTTTGATGACTACGTCAGTGTGTATGTTAAAATCTTACAAGGTTTTCACATTATCATTTTCCAGTACTTATTCTGCTTGATGGCCGTACCAATTCTTACTTTTCTGAAACCCACGAAGTTCACACAACTACTATTGAAATTATCAATGCCAAAAGGTTGTGTTTTTTCTTATATTCTCCTTCTGCTACCTTCTCAAACTCACTCAATACGTGCATCGAAGTTTTGTCTCTTGCGTTACACATTCCACACTTCTTGCTACCCTGTTCTCTCATCATAGCCACTTTATAATTTCTAGTAGTGAATAGTTGATTTTGCGCAGCTGTCAGCAGTCCTTCTGTTTCCTTTTTCAATAAACCATACTTCAACCAGTTCCAGGAAAATGCTTTCATGTCTTCCACCATTTTGATGTATTGACCACGTGAAGCTTTTCTTTACACTCATCAGTTCTTTCTATCACGTTATCATTATTTAGTTCTACCGCTGTTCTGTCTTTTAGGAAGGTATTCAGTGTGGTGTTTCTATCAGTCTATGTTATATTTATGTAGTCTGACATGCTGCAGTTTTCAATCTTTATGCATTTTTCAGTTGACAACATTCTTCTACCGCCTTCCCTTCTGCTAAAATACAGCCTGCCTACATCTGCTCTCGGATAGGGTGCACGGTTTGTTGTCATTAGCTTCCTTGTCTTTCAGTCTATATTTTTTAGCTCATGAAACAGTTCAGTCAAGTATTCTAGCTGTGTAATGCACTGCTGTTACTGCCCATGTGTTTATTGCTTTGATTGTGTTCTCACCATTCAGTTTTGAATCCAGAACTTTTCTTATTTGTTTGTAGTACTCCTTGATCTTATTTTTCATTTCATATATTTGTATTCCATCAATTTCAAGAACTTCTAGATATTTATACGGCTTCTCACCCAGATCTTTGATTACCTGTTCATCAGGCAAACTGATTCCTGTCTCCTTAATTTTCTTTCCCTTTCTCATAACCAGTGTGGCACATTTTTTAATCCAAATTTCATTTCTATATTCCTTGTGAAGATCCCGGCAGTGTTTACCAAAGCTTCCAGTTCCCACTTTGATTTCCTATTTACCTTCAGGTCATCCACATATAGGAGATGGTTTGTTTTCTGTCTCGTCAAAATTTGCATCATTGAGCCGCTTCTGTCATGCGAATCGGTAGTTGGAGAAAAGGGATAGAGATAAAGAGTCTCCTTGGAAAATTCTTAGTTTGATCTTTATTTCTCCTATCTTTTCTTCCAGGTATTTCAGTTGTGTTTTCCAGGTTTCATGCTTTTTCTTATCAACCTTATGACATTAATTGCTATTCCAGTTGTTTGCATCGTTTCTAAGATCTAATTTCCTTGTCTTTACATATGCTCCAATTTGTTGCTAACTCTATTTAGTCATTCTGCATTGGTATTATTTTTAGTTGGCTGACCCCATATATTTTATCAGAACGCTTGATTTCCTTGTCAGGTGCCTCTTTAGATGTACATTCATTTCCTCGTAATTCTTGATAAAAGCGCTTATCATTGTAAACATTGTGTTCTGATTATATTGATCAACTCATTCTGTATATCTGTTTATCTTCTGGCTTACAGCTCTCAGGTTTTGCTTCAGTTTTTCAATCACTACACTACACTCTTTGTTCTTTATCCTATATTTTTCTTCAACCATTCTTCTCAATAAATCATTGTAAGCTCTACTTTTTCACTCTGCTATTTTACTTAAGTCTGATCTAATTTCTTTTTATTTCTTCTGCAGTCGTATTTTCCATACTTGTACATTGTGAGTTTTTCTTTTTCCTTTTTGTTACACACTTGTTCTGTTACTATTTTTCGCACAAGCCATGGTGGTGTTATTAAGTTCTATGGTATTAATAATCTCAACACAGTTTAGCACATCATTAATCTGTTTTACTGCCTGTAGTAATTTGACCCTCTCAATGTGCCTAAAGGCTCTTAGAGTTGGTCGATCATTAGATAGTTTGTTATGCTCATTTATAATTTTTCTACTAACACTTTTTCTACCTCTGAACTAGGTACTCTTAAAATTCTCATGGCTGATTTATATGCTATCTCATGTTGTACTATAACATCCTCTATTTGCAAATTCAGCTCTTCATCATCTTCTTCACCAATTGATGTGCCTAGTTCTTGCAAGGTTCCTTCTTCAATCTTATGGAGTTCTTCTTCCATAAAATGCTTGTGTTTCTTCATAGTTCTTGCTTAATCCGCTAGTCTCTATTCGCTGATGTTAAACTCTCCTCTGTTTTCCAGCGTTTGCACATTCTTTTTAAATAATTCTTTGATCCGGGTCTACAGAGCTCATACATTGTTTTTCTATAACCTCTCAATTTGGGTGTACTTTTGAAGCAGCATTTCATGACAACTTTGTTGTCTTCTCTTGAGTATCTTCTTTTAGTTGTGCCATTAACAGGTTGACGGCCGTAGGTTGCCTGGCCCTCCACATACCCACTGCCAGACGAGACATGCCATGTTTAGTTAGACATACCATTAACGTCGTTGGCTTTATTAGTTCTATTTTAATGGATCATATTATTATTTTTACTTATTATTATTATCACTATCAGTAGCAAATAAATAATTTTATATTTGTTATTAGTTACTACTTATAGAAATTGAGTGCCACAGCTTGAGGGTTATAAAGTCAGTCTTAGTCAATGTATTGGGGATGCTGATACTGACATTTGGCTTTGAGCTCATAGTTAAATTGCTAACAACTATACCTAAGGATAACAGGAGTATTAAAATGTTAATTTATAAGGATTATAACCTTAGAGTGGAGATATTATTCTCAATTTATTTAGTTTTTACTTTACTAACTTTTATTTTATTCATCAACCTTACTGTCTATTTAAATAGCAAACTAAAGAATAATTATGAAGGCCTTTGAATTGAAGTACTTTTCTCTAGCTGATTAGATTTCAAGTATTAAAATAACATACTAAGACAGAATACCATTATATGAGCTAGATTAATAAAGTAAAGAAGATTTCTTTGTTAATCAAAATATAGGTGTCACATATGCCTATTTTTAAGATTATGTTCTTATATGTGCTGTCTTTTTAATATTTTTAAAGTGCTACATTTTGAGGGTAGCCTACATCAATATGACTGCCCTGTAATTGCTTGTCAACTATAAGAGTTAGACTTATAAACTGTCTCATTTTCAAATTATCTTTACTTTTCTAATTGATGTTAACATGACTATTCCTATTAGTATTTTGGTGTTTACCATTAGTAATGTTTGAAGTAACATCAATATCATTGTTAATTTGTCTAATTATTCAAATTTTAATATTCATCATTTGTGAACAGTAATAGAATTTTGTCTTTCTTAAATTAATGTGATGCTAGATTAGCTACTCTAGCAAGTGTGTATTGTGCAATGAGTACTAATGCCATATTTTTGCACTTCTTGTTCTATATAATTTAGATTTAAGGTAACAATTCCTAAAGCTATCACATAATGCTGCTATCAGTTATAAAGATGTCACTGATCCAAACATTGAAAACCAGCTGAGTGCATGCAAGGTTGAAAACTTATTTTCTCTGGTTAGGTAAGTAGAAAGGTATTTGCTGTAATTTACAACTATTTTGTTTTCAACATCCTTGATGTTCATCTCTAAAAGATAAGTAGCACATAATGGTACCTGTTTTACTTAGCAGAAGAAATTATTGTCAAAGCTCTATTACTACATTTTAAATTGTATGACACTCTTTTGACTACATTTGATTTCATATCTCAAATAATTATATTTCTGACTCATGAAACTGTAACCACACACTTGAGAACAAAATAAATAATGATATGGAAGCTTTCTTTAACTTTGTCAATTTAGTCAACAGCCAATGACTGAAAACATGTTTTGTACACTATTGATTGCCTCTCTATTTCCGCTATAAGGCAGAAATTTTAATCTCAAAATTTAAGACACTGGCAATTCTTCCCAATAATATGTTGTTCAAAACGAATATTTTTTGCCAAGTAATATAGTATTTAATTATATTTTTTAGTCAAAGAAATTTGTTTGGTTTCTTGTGTCATCTTGAATAGGTTGTTATTCATTATCTTTTTCTTCGTGTTATGGCTATGAGTGTATATAACCTTTGCTGACAGGTTTTTCCCCCATCACTATATGTTTCTCTGTTTACTCTCTAACAGTTTTATTTTCGTTCATTTTTTAGAGTTTACTAAAATGACATGGGTGTGCTTTGTTGTGGCTCCTAATTGAGCGCATCCGTTGAGATTATTGGAAGATTTGTTGAAACTGAGCTGAGGCCTCTTACTCCTAAAGGCAAGAATTTGAGTCATCTTAGCTACTTGTAGCATATCAACATCGAACAGCACCATTCCACTACTCTAAGCTTAAGGTTTTGGCTGCATTAGATCAACAGGTAAGTTTAATAGTTTGTATTTCGTACACTATTTCATGATGTCTGTTCAGCATTTACTTGGTAGCACACATTTATAAATTTTGCATTCTTTTAGTTTTTTGCAGTACAACTTTTCTACGCAACTATTACACTGTTGTTGCTGTTAATTGTAGTTTATTCTGCTTGACCATGCAATTATTGAATTATGTTGCAAAGGTGATTGAGTCCTTTTATTTAATTTAGTACACACTGGAAATCTGCAGTTTTTAGCCATTTTTACATTTTAGCTGCTAATGAACAATGCTTTTTGCTTAAAATTAGTGAGACATCAAGAAATACACCTAAATAATCAAGGTTCTTCTTAATTTTGCATGATTTCTCATGTTTTTTCCTATTTATTCATTTCATTTGGATTGCCTACTGTTACAAACTAACCGTGGCGATCCCCAGTCAGAAGTTGCTGTAATTAGAAAAAAAGCATAGGAAATCAAAGAAAATTAAAAAGAGCCTTGATTATTTAGGTGTATTTATTGATATTTTTTTAATTTCGGGCCAAAACTCATGTTCATTAGCAAAAACTTGAGATCTTCAGTATGTACTAACTTAAATAAAATGAACCAATTGCAGTAAATTTCTGCATTTTCTAATACTTCTTAAATTTATACCTAAAATAGTGCTGTCTTAAGAAAATGACACTAGCTGCTGTTTTCATGTATGTGCCCCAATTGTATATAATGCTGTTGATTTGTTTAGTGCTTTTTCTATTCGTTTGTTATATAACTTTTCTTTTATGGTTGTTGCCAGCACCTAAAGCATTATTCATTAGTGTCAATTAATTTCTACTCACAGTTTTACTGTTACATAGTTTATAAAGCCCTTGTGTCAACTTTTCTAGATATCCTGGTTAAAATTGTTCTACTTGATGAATGGCATAGGGCATATGCAATAGCAAAACAGTTGCAGGCTGTTTTGGAAAAAACAATTGTGCATATAACCTTTATTTTATACATGTTATTTAGGCTTTGGTAGAACTGTTGGAGAGCCTTCCTCTTGAATAAAGCTACTCAACTTCCCGGATTCTACTTTATTGACATTAACCCACTACCTACAAAACGCCTTGAAATTTAGCTAATAAATTATGTATTTTGTGATTTTTTTTAAATGTACAATGTTATGTATAAATTACAATCAGTTTATATATATATACATATCTTTTACTACTTAGTATTACAGTGTAAAAAGCATTTCAGGGTTAACAATTTAATTAATTGGCCCTAACAGTAATTATGTATAATACAGATTTGCAGATGCTTTAAATGAACCCAAAAAGCTGATGTTGTTAAACAGTGTACAAAATAGTCACCTCATATCAGCCAGACATGCTTAGTCATTACCTAGCATTAAAATCATATTATGAATGCAGTCAAGTTTTGATATGCATCCCTATTATTGATAGTTTGTGAACCAGCAATTAAATATCAAGAAGCAATATTACTAACCAATGTGCTGGTTAAAGAGTTTCAAGTTGTAGTTATAGTATCAAACTATTATAATGGCATAAAAACTATCAGTTAAAACATCTTATTAATATTTACTACAGGAATACATATTATAGGTGTGCTAAAAATCTGGTAGAAGCATCAATTATTTTAGATGTTTTGGATTTAGTATCTCTGTACTATAATGTAATATACAGAACATCAGGTGCTGTCTCCACAGTGCATTGATGGCACTAATGAATATTAATACATGCAGGCAGTGTTGGTAATGATTTATTGAAATAGGAGTTTAAAAACTGTTTAAACAACAATGAAAAGCCTGAGATTAGTCCAAGGAGAGGGGTATTTCAAGCTAGCAGATGAGCAATATAGATGCGAAAGTCTTGCCTAAAAATCATTATTGTTATATCTAGTCATTAATTTCTTGCAATAGATCTATTTCACTATTGAGAAGAACAAAATTAGCTAGTAAACACTGTAATAGAGTCAAGGCACTTTGGCAGTGCTAGTTTAAAATAAACCTGGGATAGTCGAATAGCAGAAGTACTTTTTGATGCATAATATAATTATGTACAGCTTAAGATTTTGCAATACTGTGTTTTCAGTGCGATATTAATTTCAATAGCTACATTAAAATAATGTACAATTCTAGCAAGTGATGCAAAATCTTCTAAGATGCTATGACTGTAGCAGTTTGCTACTAATCTCAAGTAACAAACCAAATAGCCTTTCTTTGTGCCATCATCCAAATGCCAAACAAATAACTCATTCACTCTGTAACAACAAGGTGGTCTCCCAAGTAGATTGTTAGACATTTCAGGCATTAATAACCAAAAGCTTTTCACTTTGGCATAATTGTATAGTTACCCAGCTAAATAAATAATGTATTCATGGTATTGTAATTCCAAGCCATGCATTTATCTGTGAATGCAGCTAAGTATTTAATACGGCCATATATTTATGTACTATGTAGCAATGCCTAATGTAGCTGTCAAGCTTCTACTTATACTCATTTTACTGATGCTTTACTTCTGATTACATGATTACAAACATAGCAGTTCAAACAAAATTATTTTAGATAGGAATAAATATAATGCTCCTAGCAAATGTTGTAAAACTATTTTCCAAAAACATATACTTTGCAAACAAACTTTTCAGAAAGTTATAATGCATTTATCATATTATTGTTTCATTTAAAAGTTATAATGATAGAATATTATACTTAAAACACACTCAAATTTTTAGATTCTTGTAATATTGTTAAACAAGAGTTAACAGTAAGATTGGCTGTAGAGTAGAATGTTTAGCTGTTTGTACTGAAGCTAACAAGTAACTGGCATTAAAAAGAGATGTAGATAAAAAGTGACAGAATAACAACTGGCTTGTATATTGGTAGTGCAAAAAGCTGTATATAACAGTTCAAACAAATACCCATTAGAATAAATGGTAACCCAGTACTTAAAATGTGGTATGTCATAATACATATTTGTGGTGTATTGACTAGGCTAGATCAACACATAGCACTATATAATTGCTTTAGTATTTACAATTAGTTTGTGGTCTGGTGGGATTTGTTGATAGCCATTGTCTTTATTAACATAACAGTTTCATAAAATTAGCAGTTTTCCTTATTCACCTAGTTAATTTTTAAGATTTATGTACAATATTTACATATTAGGATATAAAAAATATCTTCAACCAGTGAATATCAAAATAATGATTAAAGACATATTTTACGTCATATTTTTGTGGCAATCTAAATAATAAGCTGGTCTAAATTGTACTTGTGCAAACAGAACCAGCTCATGAATATATGTTGTCTTTTTTTAACTTGACAGTTAATCTAATATGGATGTGTATTTTATACTTGCTTTTGTGTTTAAGGTGATAAAATTGCACTGGTAAGGTAAATAAACATTGCTTGTTTGGCATGCTTTTGCATGGCATTGCATATTATGCTAAACTAATGGCCAGTTTTGCAGTAGCTTCACCATAACCTTCAAAAGAATGCAAATATCATCTAATTATTGTAAGCTTTTTAAGTTAATTTGTCTAGCTATAAACACATGTAAAACTATTAGGCTATTCCAATTTCACGATATACATAGCTCTATAATTCTGAAAGACTGCTAGGTAAAGTGGAAATTAAACATGATCTATTCATTGCTAAAGTATTACAGCTATGAATAATATATATGTGATTACCTGAGTGATATCACAATCTTCACTTGCTGAGTTAGTTTAAATACAGGAAAAAAAAATTAATCTGGCGAAAGATTCTATATGAGAAGCTGTTTTTGTAATAATTTCTTGCTCTAGGGTGATTTAGAAGAATTGTTTTAATGCAAAACTTTTGCATACATGGGTTGAATAAAATCATTGAGAGTTTTATGAAGGTCTATTTGTGTATAGGTAGCCCTAATGCATGTCACAACTCAAGTTTTTAGATTTTATGTAATTTGTGGTACAAAGTTGCAAATAAAAACCTTATTTTAATAATACTTAGACATATGCAAGCAATAAAGATAATGAAAAAAATGCTATAGTTGCTAATTAGCTAATATTACTTGCATATGATGCAAATATTTGTATGCATGCATGTTTAGTTTATTAGCATTGGTTAGATATAATTGAATATATAGATTTGATGTGGAAATTGAAGAAAATCAATATGTTGTGTTCTATATACAACAACAGTTTTTACATTGGTTTGTTAATTACTTCATAAATCATTTATTACTTCATGCAATATTTGTTCCTGCAATTTTGCAGAGTGGCAAAATGCATTTCAAAGACATATATTAAGTGATTTTAATTATACTAGAATTTTCAAACCAAGAATTTTTGGGGAGTTTTCTTCTTCCTAAGACATATGTGGCAATTGAACACATAATAAGTTGTGGGCCACAACTCCTTTATACAACCTTGCAAGAAATTATGCAGCCATTTAAATAGAAAAGGAATTATTGAATTTATTTATTCAACATTATTAGTATTTTATAAATATTTGTTGCATTTAATTAATGAGCATAAAATTTGTTTTACAAATACTGTAATTAACAGCATGGTAAAAATATATTATATATACTGGTATATATTTTGTATTGTATTAGATTTAGGCTACATTGCTAATTAAAATGAGTTAATGGCTAAGTTTAAATATCTTCGACTTATAGATTACATTTTCATGTGCTATAAAAATTTAACTCGTTTGTTACGACATTTCTCCATGCATAAAAGCAAAACTTACTGCAAGAAATCCTTAGCTAGAAAGATAAATAATAATTTACTTTAATTACATCAAAAGCTAATATCAGCAAGCATTCTATAAATAATGGGAATTTACCTAGTGTAATTTTTCTTAAACTAGCTAAGCTTGCTTGGTACTTTAATAAGTTTATTGGCATAGTGTATTATGTTATACTTATATATTTTCAAGACTTTAAGGAAAATGATGTTTTAGCTGCGTTATTCCTAATGCAAGCCTTATAAATTTACAATATATACTAAAATATTATATTTGTAATTAGAAAGAAAGCAAATTACTTTCATAACCTTATAATTATTGCATTCTGTTATTGTTAATGCTAGAATAACAAATTGAACACGGCATATGCTTCCCTAACCAGATGCTTTTAAACGGATTAAAAATAATTTGTCAATTTCTAATTATGAGGAACAAACTCCTCGGTAGTTTCAACATTTGCGCATGATTTTATCAAGATAGGCTTGCTTTTGTGTCAACCTGTAGCCAGTGCAACTATACTTTATGTAACGAGTAAAACAGACTCATTTCAAAGTACACAGTCTAAAGGGTAGGAATTACTACAAAGAAAAGTGCTGGTTAAAAGTTAATTATAATTAGAAATAAGGTGAAATATCAGTCAGAAATTAAAAAGTGTCAACTAAAAAGGTGTATTGTTATTTCTTTTTGGCTTAATAAAAATGTTTTTTGAGGAAGAAGTACGAGAAACATCTAGGAGGGGTTCATATCCACCACTGGCGACTACCTGTTTATTGATGAAGAACTATCCAATGATAGTACAGTATTATGGTCTTTTGCCTTATAATTGGCTTCGATTTTTTTATGTCTAATTACGAGATACTAAACAGATGCAAAGTATGTTGTGCATAGGCAGTTTTTTTATGTCTCTAAACAACATTCTAGGAAAATATATACTGTAAATAAGATACAACTGATTCTACTGTATATGATACTGTGGTATCTGTATTAAATTAAAACATAATTATGAAAACCAAAAGTTGTATTTTGAGCACTTATATTATAGTAATTAAATTAACAGCTTAAAATAGGCACATTAAACCATGATTGGAATTTTAATCTATTTATCTTTATAATTATATTTATTCTTTATTCTGAAAGTTGACCCAACACTGGTAACAAAACTAAAAGTAATTGATTAAGTATGATTTATTCTTACACACTTTACCATTATATTTAGTCTTCCTGACTTTCAGTCTGTCATAGTGATTACTACTATATGAAAATGACTTTGACTAAGGAGTCATAATTATAGTCACAGTGTTGATAAGTCAACAGTGTAGGATTACCACAGCACTAGACTAGTACTACCTCCAGCTTTCAAGTTTATGTTAGGGTATCTCTAAGACTAAAGAGTAACCCTAATAATGTAAGCAAAGAGCAGTGAGTAATAAGCATGCTATTCAACTTCAAGTTTCACTAGTACTATAACCAATACCACATGTATTTTAATAAAATTATGTAGCTGGTGAGTGAACTATAAAATTAAATAGGGATCAAACTTTGAGCAATATTAATAGAAATAATATTAGGACAGAGGTTTCCAATTATTAGTATGTGAAACCAAAGGGGAATGGATAACTACTATTAGTATTATTACATTTACTTTATATTTAGTTTTACCAGTTCGTATTATGATTATCTTACTTTGAATTGTAAAGTATAATAATTATAATATTCATAGTAGTATATTTATATTAGTAATCAATATGTATATTAGTAAAAACATTTGTTTTAAGTTGCTTGTTTATTAAATTATTCTAAATCCTAATAACGCTAATCCTAATATTAGTGATAATCATTATGCTCATCACTGTCCCCAAGTGCTATCAGTATGACCATCGCAATGTGAACCTAGACGTGAATGTAAAAAGGCACTGCAAAACAGAACATGGGATGGAAGCAGATATCCATACCATAATACAAATATCGATATTGAATTTGATAATCATAATTATTATACAAATATAATGATAATGACTACAATGATCAAAAATAAATAATACCAAAGAGTTTTCGAATTACTATTCATAAAAACAAATATCACATTTATAAAGATATAATCATATCTATTAATAAATTTAAGTCAATTATACTCATAGCAATAGTAATATAAATAGAAAAAAGAATCATTGACCAGGAGTAGGTGCAAAAAAAAAGTCAATTTTAAGACAAAGAGTAAGAAAAATACTAAATCGATATTTAAAATTACTTATTTTTAATCTTAGTCACTTACAGTCAGTCTTAGTTTAATTTTTACTACTAAGTCTTTAATTTCAAGTTCATTTTGACAATAAACTTGAAGACTTTAACTAAGAATATGTATAATTCAAAATTCCAAACTGGTACAAGTAAAAGTTGCTACTGAAGCTTTGTAATATTATTTTAAGTTATTGGTATGATAGCATTATATTTTGATTCATAGCAATACTGATAGTGACAATTTCAAACATACCCATACCATTACTGTTACAGTTTAAGTTACTATTGCCGTTGTGATTGCCGGTAATGAGTAAATATAACTTAAATTTATATGACTATTACTATTACTATTAGTATTACTATCACTTTCAGTACCGGTCTAGTATCAGTATCACCTTAATTCAAAATCAATGTATAATTTATCAAATTACTTTTATATTATCATTTATCAATAATATGTCTATCACTATGATATTATCATGATATTGATCTTTAATTTAAACATAATAAAATCATAGGTATAATCATAATGATAATCATAATGCTTAATTTACTTTTAGTTCAGGTTCAATGATTTAAGAGTAAGTGAAAGTTACTATAACTATTGCCATTGTGATTGCTGGAAATAAGTAAATATAATTTAAATTTATATGACTATTACTATTACCAACACTCAGACTTACTCAGACTCACTCTGTCTCTAACTCTAAGTCTGAGTCTCACTCCACCAGAGTGAGAGTGACACTGAATTACTATAACTATTACTATAACTATTAGTATTAGCATTAGTATTAGCAAAATATATCAACCTTATGATTATCTTATTAGTTATTACAATATGTTCGGCATTGATGTTGAACTAAAAATATTAATAGTTATTACAATCACAATGACAATGCCAATATGATCAAAGACAAATGATTCCAAGCAGTTTCAGTTTGAGTTTGAGTTGAAGGTAAGTTATAAGTTGAAGTAGTACGTAAGTGGTAGTTGATACTGATACTATCACTATCAGTGATAGGTCTATACTCCATACCAATGAACTCAATAATATTACCTATATATTACCATAAATTATATTACTATTAGTATTACCTATAATTAAAATATATTCTTTCTTTTCCAGCTCAGTGCTTCATACCACTGAACTGAAACTATAGTTCAATGCTTCATACCCTCTACTTAGTCTAATGCCGCGCACATGATGAGAATGTGAGGTGAAGGTCACTCACAGCTAAAATCGCCAAGGATCTGTAATCCATCACTAGTAGTAGTAGTTCTAGTAGTCGTACTACCAGTAATCTGGCTTCGCTATGACACTACGAAATGAATGTTGACAAGACGCATGCATGTTTGCTGTTGGTAAACTAATTTTTACTGAATTTTAATCATGCTGAGCTGTAACTTATTTTCTAATGAAATAATATATTCAATAATAATATAATAAATATAATAATTATCATTATAATATTTTATCATTTAATTTTCAGTATATATTTTCCTAGAATGTTGTTTAGAGACATAAAAAAACTGCCTATGCACAACATACTTTGCATCTGTTTAGTATCTCGTAATTAGACATAAAAAAATCAAAGCCAATTATAAGGCAAAAGACCATAATACTGTACTATCATTGGATAGTTCTTCATCAATAAACAGGTAGTCGCCAGTGGTGGATATGAACCCCTCCTAGATGTTTCTCGTACTTCTTCCTCAAAAAACATTTTCATTAAGCCAAAAAGAAAAACCAATACACCTTTTTAGTTGACACTTTTCAATTTCTGACTGATATTTCACCTTATTTCCAATTATAATTAACTTTTAACCGGCACTTTTCTTTGTAGTAATTCCTACCCTTTAGACTGTGTACTTTGAAATGAGTCTGTTTTACTCGTTACATAAAGTACAGTTGCACTGGCTACAGGTTGACACAAAAGCAAGCCTATCTTGATAAAATCATGCGCAAATGTAGAAACTATCGAGGAGTTTGTTCCTCATAATTAGAAATTGACTAATTATTTTTAATCCGTTTAAAAGCATCTGGTTAGGGAAGCATATGCCGTGTTCAATTTGTTATTCTAGCATTAACAATAACAGAATGCAATAATTATAAGTTTATGAAAGTAATTTGTTTTCTTTCTAATTACAAATATAATATTTTAGTATAATATATTGTAAATTTATAAGGCTTGCATTAGGAATAACGCAGCTAAAACATCATTTTCCTTAAAGCCTTAAAAATATATAAGTATAACATAATACACTATGCCAATAAACTTATTAAAGTACCAAGCAAGCTTAGCTAGTTTAAGAAAAATTACACTAGGTAAATTACCATTATTTATAGAATGCTTGCTGATATTAGCTTTTGATGTAATTGAAGTAAATTATTATTTATCTTTCTAGCTAAGAATTTCTTGCCGTAAGTTTTGCTTTTATGCATGGAGAAATGTCGTAACAAACGAGTTAAATTTTTATAGCATATAAAAATGTACTCTATAAGTCGAAGATATTTAAACTTAGCCATTAACTCATTTTGATTAGAAATGTAGCCTAAATCTAATACAATACAAAATATATACCAGTATATATAATATATTTTTACCATGCTGTTAATTACAGTATTTGTAAGACAAATTTTATGCTCATTAATTAAATGCAACAAATATTTATAAAATACTAATAATGTTGTATAAATAAATTCAATAATTCCTTTTCTATTTAAATGACTGCATAATTTCTTGCAAGGTTGTATAAAGGAGTTGTGGCCCACCACTTATTATGTGTTCAATTGCCACATATGTCTTAGGAAGAAGAAAACTCCCCAAAAATTCTTAGTTTGAAAATTCTAGTATAATTAAAATCACTTAATATATGTCTTTGAAATGCATTTTGCCACTCTGCAAAGTTGCAGGAACAAATATTGCATGAAGTAATGAATGATTTATGAAGTAATTAACAAACCAATGTAAAAACTGTTGTTGTATATAGAACACAACATATTGATTTTCTTCAATTTCCACATCAAATCTATATATTCAATTATATCTAACCAATGCTAATAAACTAAACATGCATGCATACAAATATTTGCATCATATGCAAGTAATATTAGCTAATTAGCAACTATATATAGCATTTTTTTCATTATCTTTATTGCTTGCATATGTCTAAGTATTATTAAAATAAGGTTTTTATTTGCAACTTTGCACCACAAATTACATAAAATCTAAAAACTTGAGTTGTGACATAGGGCTACCTATACACAAATAGACCTTCATAAAACTCTGAATGATTTTATTCAACTCATGTATGCAAAAGTTTTGCTTTAAAACAATTCTTCTAAACCACCCTAGAGCAGGGAATTATTACAAAAACAGCTTCTCATATATAATCTTTCCCCAGATTAATTTTTTTTCCTGTATTTAAACTAACTTAGCAAATGAAGATTGTGATATCACTCAGGTAATCACATATATATTATTCATAGCTGTAATACTTTAGCAATGAATAGATCATGTTTAATTTCCACTCTACCTAGCAGTTTTTCAGAATTATAGAGCTATGTATATCGTGAAATTGGAATAGCCTAATAGTTTTACATGTGTTTATAGCTAGTCAAGTTAACTTAAAAAGCTTACAATAATTAGATGATATTTGCATTCTTTTGAAGGTTATGGTGAAGCTACTGCAAAACTGGCCATTAGTTTAGCATAATATGCAATGCCATGCAAAAGCATGCCAAACAAGCAATGTTTATTTACCTTACCAGTGCAATTTTATCACCTTAAACACAAAAGCAAGTATAAAATACACATCCATATTAGATTAACTGTCAAGTTAAAAAAAGACAACATATATTCATGAGCTGGTTCTGTTTGCACAAGTACAATTTAGACCAGCTTATTATTTAGATTGCCACAAAAATATGACATAAAATATGTCTTTAATCATTATTTTGATATTCACTGGTTGAAGATATTTTTTATATCCTAATATGTAAATATTGTACATAAATCTTAAAAATTAACTAGGTGAATAAGGAAAACTGCTAATTTTATGAAACTGTTATGTTAATAAAGACAATGGCTATCAACAAGTCCCACCAGACCACAAACTAATTGTAAATACTAAAGCAATTATATAGTGCTATGTGTTGATCTAGCCTAGTCAATACACCACAAATATGTATTATGACATACCACATTTTAAGTACTGGGTTACCATTTATTCTAATATATGGGTATTTGTTTAAACTGTTATATACAGCTTTTTGCACTACCAATATACAAGCCAGTTGTTATTCTGTCACTTTTTATCTACATCTCTTTTTAATGCCAGTTACTTGTTAGCTTCAGTACAAACAGCTAAACATTCTACTCTACAGCCAATCTTACCGTTAACTCTTGTTTAACAATATTACAAGAATCTAAAATTTGGGTGTGTTTTAAGTATAATATTCTATCATTATAACTTTTAAATGAAACAATAATATGATAAATGCATTATAACTTTCTGAAAAGTCTGTTTGCAAAGTATATGTTTTTGGAAAATAGTTTTACAACATTTGCTAGGAGCATTATATTTATTCCTATCTAAAATAATTTTGTTTGAACTGCTATGTTTGTAATCATGTAATCAGAAGTAAAGCATCAGTAAAATGAGTATAAGTAGAAGCTTGACAGCTACATTAGGCATTGCTACATAGTACATAAATATATGGCCGTATTAAATACTTAGCTGCATTCACAGATAAATGCATGGCTTGGAATTACAATACCATAAATACATTATTTATTTAGCTGGGTAACTATACAATTATGCCAAAGTGAAAAGCCTTTGGTTATTAATGCCTGAAATGTCTAACAATCTACTTGGGAGACCACCTTGTTGTTACAGAGTGAATGAGTTATTTGTTTGGCATTTGGATGATGGCACAAAGAAAGGCTATTTGGTTTGTTACTTGAGACTAGTAGCAAACTGCTACAGTCATAGCATCTTAGAAGATTTTGCATCACTTGCATCACTGCGTACATTACTTTAATGTAGCTATTGAAATTAATATCTCACTGAAAACACAGTATTGCAAAATCTTAAGCTGTACATAATTATATTATGCATCAACAAGTACTTCTGCTATTCGACTATCCCAGGTTTATTTTAAACTAGCACTGCCAAAGTGCCTTGACTCTATTACACTGTTTACTAGCTAATTTTGTTCTTCTCAATAGTGAAATAGATCTATTGCAAGAAATTAATGACTAGATATAACAATAATGATTTTTAGGCAAGACTTTCGCATCTATATTGCTCATCTGCTAGCTTGAAATACCCCTCTCCTTGGACTAATCTCAGGCATTTCATTGTTGTTTAAACAGTTTTTAAACTCCTATTTCAATAA
The DNA here is from genome assembly GCA_964035545.1 of Bugula neritina. Lineage (NCBI taxonomy): Eukaryota > Metazoa > Bryozoa > Gymnolaemata > Cheilostomatida > Bugulidae > Bugula > Bugula neritina. The sequence continues at coordinate 15,797,316 of OZ037767.1, forward strand.
ATCATTACCAACACTGCCTGCATGTATTAATATTCATTAGTGCCATCAATGCACTGTGGAGACAGCACCTGATGTTCTGTATATTACATTATAGTACAGAGATACTAAATCCAAAACATCTAAAACAATTGATGCTTCTACCAGATTTTTAGCACACCTATAATATGTATTCCTGTAGTAAATATTAATAAGATGTTTTAACTGATAGTTTTTATGCCATTATAATAGTTTGATACTATAACTACAACTTGAAACTCTTTAACCAGCACATTGGTTAGCAATATTGCTTCTTGATATTTAATTGCTGGTTCACAAACTATCAATAATAGGGATGCATATCAAAACTTGACTGCATTCATAATATGATTTTAATGCTATGTAATGACTAAGCATGTCTGGCTGATATGAGGTGACTATTTTGTACACTGTTTAACAACATCAGCTTTTTGGGTTCATTTAAAGCATCTGCAAATCTGTATTATACATAATTACTGTTAGGGCCAATTAATTAAATTGTTAACCCTGAAATGCTTTTTACACTGTAATACTAAGTAGCAAAAGACATGTATATACATATAAACTGATTGTAATTTATACATAACATTGTACATTTAAAAAAACTCACAAAATACATAATTTATTAGCTAAATTTCAAGGCGTTTTGTAGGTAGTGGGTTAATGTCAATAAAGTAGAATCCGGGAAGTTGAGTAGCTTTATTCAAGAGGAAGGCTCTCCAACAGTTCTACCAAAGCCTAAATAACATGTATAAAATAAAGGTTATATGCACAATTTTTTTCCAAAACAGCCTGCAACTGTTTTGCTATTGCATATGCCCTATGCCATTCATCAAGTAGAACAATTTTAACCAGGATATCTAGAAACGTTGACACAAGGGCTTTATAAACTATGTAACAGTAAAACTGTGAGTAGAAATTAATTGACACTAATGAATAATGCTTTAGGTGCTGGCAACAACCATAAAAGAAAAGTTATATAACAAAAAAATAGAAAAAACACTAAACAAATCAACAGCATTATATACAATTGGGGCACATACATGAAAACAGCAGCTAGTGTCATTTTCTTAAGACAGCACTATTTTAGGTGTAAATTTGAGAAGTATTAGAAAATGCAGAAATTTACTGCAATTGGTTCATTTTATTTAAGTTAGTACATACTGAAGATCTCAAGTTTTTGCTAATGAACATGAGTTTTGGCCCGAAACTAAAAAAATATCAATAAATACACCTAAATAATCAAGGCTCTTTTTAATTTTCTTTGATTTCCTATGCTATTTCTAATTACAGCAACTTCTGACTGGGGATCGCCACGGTTAGTTTGTAACAGTATAGGCAATCCAAATGAAATGAATAAATAGGAAAAAACATGAGAAATCATGCAAAATTAAGAAGAACCTTGATTATTTAGGTGTATTTCTTGATGTCTCACTAATTTTAAGCAAAAAGCATTGTTCATTAGCAGCTAAATTGTAAAAATGGCTAAAAACTGCAGATTTCCAGTGTGTACTAAATTAAATAAAAGGACTCAATCACCTTTGCAACATAATTCAATAATTGCATGGTCAAGCAGAATAAACTACAATTAACAGCAACAACAGTGCAATAGTTGCGTAGAAAAGTTGTACTGCAAAAAACTAAAAGAATGCAAAATCTATAAATGTGTGCTACCAAGTAAATGCTGAACAGACATCATGAAATAGTGTACGAAATACAAACTATTAAACTTACCTGTTGATCTAATGCAGCCAAAACCTTAAGCTTAGAGTAGTGGAATGGTGCTGTTCGATGTTGATACGCTACAAGTAGCTAAGATGACTCAAATTCTTGCCTTTAGGAGTAAGAGGCCTCAGCTCAGTTTCAACAAAACTTCCAATAATCTCAACGGATGCGCTCAATTAGGAGCCACAACAAAGCACACCCATGTCATTTTAGTAAACTCTAAAAAATGAACGGAAATAAAACTGTTAGAGAATAAACAGAGAAACATATATTGATGGGGGAAAAACCTGTCAGCAAAGGTTATATACACTCATAGTCATAACACGAAGAAAAAGATAATGAATAACAACCTATTCAAGATGACACAAGAAACCAAACAAATTTCTTTGACTAAAAAATATAATTAAATACTATATTACTTGGCAAAAAATATTTGTTTTGAACAACGTATTATTGGGAAGAATTGCCAGTGTCTCAAATTTTGAGATTAAAGTTTCTGCCTTATAGCGGAAATAGAGAGGCAATCAATAGTGTACAAAACATGTTTTCAGTCATTGGCTGTTGACTAAAATGACAAAGGTAAAGAAAGCTTCCATATCATTATTTATTTTGTTCTCAAGTGTGTGGTTACAGTTTCATGAGTCAGAAATATAATTATTTGAGATATGAAATCAAGTGTAGTCAAAAGAGTGTCATACAATTTAAAATGTAGTAATAGAGCTTTGACAATAATTTCTTCTGCTAAGTAAAACAGGTACCATTATGTGCTACTTATCTTTTAGAGATGAACATCAAGGATGTTGAAAACAAAATAGTTGTAAATTACAGCAAATACCTTTCTACTTACCTAACCAGAGAAAATAAGTTTTCAACCTTGCATGCACTCAGCTGGTTTTCAATGTTTGGATCAGTGACATCTTTATAACTGATAGCAGCATTATGTGATAGCTTTAGGAATTGTTACCTTAAATCTAAATTATATAGAACAAGAAGTGCAAAAATATGGCATTACACAGAGAGAAATATTAGTGCAGCGCTTGCACTAAAGTTGTTCAAAGAGCCTTTTATTGTCAGTATAGCCTGCACCACACCTCTAATAGTTGTTAGACCTGCACTTATTTTGATGAAATTGAAAATTAATCTGATTAGTGTAAGCTGAAAAATATTTTGTAGTAGCTCTGAAACCGCTTAGTTGTTAAGTCAACACTACTTTTCACTAGTATTACGTAATCATCATTCCTAGGTCTGAATGAAGCTAAACAGTAGTTGATAGGAGCAGAAAGTGAGATCAATGCTACAACTACATATGTTCAAGCAAAATTTTATTTACATAAGAATTATGGAACAATCGGCAGTTGTTCACCTAACAACATTATTCGTTCACATGTGCACTAATGATTATCACAAACCTTTATAGGAAGCTAGGATAGAGTTGAACCCTACATTTGGGTCATTTCAATTGGTGCTTCCCAGTTAAATGCTATTTATACATTTTACGTGCAATTCATTTGAATACTATTGAAATATATGTGTATTTAAATAAATTTGAGTCAATTGCTTTTTATAATTGGCACACAAATAAATTTCTTTCCTCTGCATAAACCTATTAATTTTGCATTTTCTATATTTTTTGTTTTTTGAAAAAATGTTATTATTAATGCATTTAATGCTTTTTTTTAACACAAATTTGGAAAAATTTAAATATTATTGCAAATATATCATATTGTTGGTTATTTTATGTTTAGCAATTGATATGAAAGTTATATAAGGGTATATAGGTATATAATACTTAGTACCAAAACAAAAAATGCAACCTAACTGGGGAGCATATAAGTGGAATGAAACTCCTTCAACCTACTAGCTGTTTATGATTTCGAAATTTTTTTGAAGCCAAAATATTTTCAAATAGCTTCTTACCAGACTACTATTAAACATTGCCCCACTCCGTTTATCAAAGACTTAAGTTGAATTTATCAACAAAAAATTTTAACTGCACATATCTCTTGCATGGGTTGTTTAGGCTTCACTAGTCAATTTCATTCATGGAAAGGAAAGCCAACTAATTTAAAATGTGTGTAAAAGAGAGATCAGGGAGATGCACCATTAAACTCCAATGTACTCAGTTATCAGCAAATGTGTTTCAAACAAGAAGCTTAAAATTAACAATGAAACAAGCTACTGAATAGTCAATTGTGGATCAGGTGAACCACTTCAAAAGCCTTGTGTAAACTTGTGTAAACTACCTGGTGGAACAAAAGAAGATGTTGCATAACAGAGCTATAGTAGAGAAATATTTAAATTGTAACTCAAAGGCAAGAAACTGGCTTACCAAGCAGTGACAGAGCAAAGCAAAGGTTATTACATAACAGCACATAGTTTTCATTCACGGCTATTCACAGAAGAAATATTTTGCCGGCATAGTGAACACCAGAGGCTCAGACTAAGAGGTTGTGCTTTGAGATTCAGTGAATTTGTGCTTTCAAACAACCCCACAACATGGAAAACATTGAATCATTTCATCACATGGGTAAATATTGCAGCTACCTCTCAGAGATAGAAGATGATCACTTTCTTTCAAAGTTAGAAACTGAAGTTGTCATTGCAGCAAAAGGTAAGCCCAATCATTTGCTTAACGTTGTCATTTGATATCACAATGACAGTATGAGTATGACTATTGCTGTAGACACATAATTGAATTTGTGCAACCATAACTTTTAAGAGACCACATTGACTAATAATTCCCAAACTACTCTATTCCTATATCAATTTGATATGAGTTTTCCTGTAACAATCTATTTTCAAAAAATTTAGCGTTTTATTTCCACTTCACCTTCTAGCAATTTGTGCTAAATTCATTAATTTGAATTCCCTCCCCCATTGTAAAAGTATTGTTACTAATGCAGTTTAGCAGCCTACAAGTAGTTATTAGCCTTAATCAGCTGCCAAGCTAGCTTCTTGTTTTATAGCTAAGTATCAAAATGCCAATATTAGTGGTGAGTTGGCAAAGTTGGCAAAATTTTTCATTAACTTCCAAGCCACCAGTTTATTCTTTTATTTATCTTTGCACAGCACAATTAAATATAAAAACATGTTTAAGTAGCAATATTTTTCTTGGTAGTACTTTATTTGTTTTTCAATTTATAGACATACTGAAACTTATCAATATCTGTTATCTCGATATGAAGGGTCCATATAAAATGCTGACTCCAGCTTAAATTGTGATTCACTGACATTTTGAGATAATTTTAATGCAGAGAAGCTTCTATTAACTAAACTAATTATGCCCAACAGCTCTTGCATTTGTAATTAAGAAAAAAGTAAAATAAAATGATGGCAAAAATTGTTAGTAAATTTTGATAAGCTTAAACTAACCCAAACACTACGCAACATAATGATCATAAGTTTGCCAAAGCCTGTATGGTTATTCAGAATCAAACGATTGGTCCGATGGTGCTGAAAATATGCTGAAAGATTCGTAGCTAACATCATTGATACTATTAGTTTTGGCCTTAGACTTCAGCTTTTTCAAAGTTGAACCTAATTTATTTACGCTGCTTGTGATTGTATATCTTAACCAAATGTTTACTGTTTATACTAATACAGTTTAAATATTACCCAACTTTTTTCGTTTTTTGTAGATCCCATAACATTTTTTAAGACCATGCACTCAAAGATGCTGAATAGGAGCACAAAAAAGAATTTGACCGCTACAAAACTTTGAATCATGCTGAGACTTTCAGCCTGCAAGCAGGCGCACTCACCACTACATTACAAGCGTCACTGGGTGCTCTCGACACTACACCTCACCCACTTCTCAAGAACCCAGCTGCCCTTTTTATACTACTTCTTCAAGCTTTCCTGGCCACTCAACTCCTCTTGGAGTACTACCACACTTTACTAACCGCTGGAATTAGTTATAAAACTTCCCCCTCCCATACTTGGGTTCCTATCACAGACCTCGGACTTGCACACAGGTGTGCTAACCATTACACACCACAACTGCTTGGTTATCGTTACACTACAGAGCAAGAATGTAATGACACACACTATGGTCTTAGCAAGTTCTGCTAATATTGAGAAAAGTTAACTGAATTTGCAGTTGTAGAAAAATTCTGCAAATGTTTATTTTCATGTTTTTTTTCTTATTTTAATCTTTAGAAGTTAATTTTTGTTGCATTTCTTATATTCAACTATCACATACAATAAAATCCACATTACTATACTCTCATACTGGTTAGAAGTTATGACAAGTTAGTTCAGAGTGATCAGTAATAATTTTTGCAGAAGCTCATTTCCAACGAAAGTTAGAGCAGCATGGAACATTTATAAGTTCAGCTTTGAATATAACTTAGTTCATCATTGAGCATATCTAAAATCATCATTGAACAGAAATAAGATCATCATTAAACATATATAATATCACTATTGAGCATTAATAAGATCACCATTGAATATATATAAGCTCACCATTAAACATATATAATATCACTATTGAACATGAATAAGATCACCATTAAACATATATAATATCACTATTGAGCATAAATAAGATCACCATTGAAAATATATAAGCTCACCATTGAACATATATAAGATCACCATTGAACATAATTTGGCTCATTGTGATAAATACCAAGAATCAACTTCACAACTCTTTATATCAACATTGATCTAACATACTATTCACTGTGAACAGTACCTGACACTAATTTCTATTCACTGCTGGTCAATTTAGGGATCCAAAAAACGAGAGGTTTTAGTTGTCAGCTTATGTTCACTCTAACACTAATATTTCTCTCTGTGTAGTACTCATTGCACAATACACACTTGCTAGAGTAGCTAATCTAGCATCACATTAATTTAAGAGAGACAAAATTTTTTTTACTGTTCACAAATGATGAATATTAAAATTTGAATAATTAGACAAATTAACAATGATATTGATGTTAGTTCAAACAATACTAATGGTAAACACCAAAATACTTATAGGAATAGTCATGTTAACATCAATTAGAAAAGTAAAGATAATTTGAAAATGAGACAGTTTATAGGTCTAACTCTTATAGTTGACAAGCAATTACAGGGCAGTCATATTGATGTAGGCTACCCTCAAAATGTAGCACTTTAAAAATATTAAAAAGACAGCACATATAAGAACATAATCTTAAAAATAGGCATATGTGACACCTATATTTTGATTAACAAAGAAATCTTCTTTACTTTATTAATCTAGCTCATATAATGGTATTCTGTCTTAGTATGTTATTTTAATACTTCAAATCTAATCAGCTACAGAAAAGTACTTCAATTCAAAGGCCTTCATAATTATTCTTTAGTTTGCTATTTAAATAGACAGTAAGGTTGATGAATAAAATAAAAGTTAGTAAAGTAAAAACTAAATAAATTGAGAATAATATCTCCACTCTAAGGTTATAATCATTATAAATTAACATTTTAATACTCCTGTTATCCTTAGGTATAGTTGTTAGCAATTTAAGTATGAGCTCGAAGCCAAATGTCAGTATCAGCATCCCCATTACATTGACTAAGACTGACTTTATAACCCTCAAGCTGTGGCACTCAATTTCTATAAGTAGTAACTAATAACAAATATAAAATTATTTATTTGCTACTGATAGTGATAATAATTAAAAATAATAATATGATCCATTAAAATAGAACTAATAAAGCCAACGACGTTAATGGTATGTCTAACTAAACATGGCATGTCTGGTATGGCAGTGGGTATGTGGAGGACCAGGCAACCTACGGCCGTCAACCCGTTACTGGCACAACTAGAAGAAGATACTCAAGAGAAGACAACAGAGTTGTCATGGAATGCTACTTCAAAAGTACACCCAAATTGAGAGGTTATAGAAAAACAATGTATGAGCTCTGTAGACCCGGATCAAAGAATTATTTAAAAAGAATGTGCAAATGCTGGAAAACAGAGGAGAGTTTAACATCAGCGAATAGAGACTAGCGGATTAAGCAAGAACTATGAAGAAACACAAGCATTTTATGGAAGAAGAACTCCATAAGATTGAAGAAGGAACCCTGCAAGAACTAGGCACATCAATTGGTGAAGAAGATAATGAAGAGCTAAATTTGCAAATAGAGGATGTTATAGTACAACATGAGATAGCATATAAATCAGCCATGAGAATTTTAAGAGTACCTAGTTCAGAGGTAGAAAAAGTGTTAGTAGAAAAATTATAAATGAGCATAACAAACTATCTAATGATCGACCAACACTAAGAGCCCTTAGGCACATTGAGAGGGTCAAATTACTACAGGCAGTAAAACAGATTAATGATGTGCTAAACTGTGTTGAGATTATTAATACCATTGAGCTTAATAACACCACCATGGCTTGTGCGAAAAATAGTAACAGAACAAGTGTGTAACAAAAAGGAAAAAGAAAAAGTGACAATGTACAAGTATGGAAAATACGACTGCAGAAGAAATAAAAAGAAATTAGATCAGACTTAAGTAAAATAGCAGAGTGAAAAAGTAGAGCTTACAATGATTCATTGAGAAGAATGGTTGAAGAAAAATATAGGACAAAGAACAAAGAGTGTGGTGTGGTGATTGAAAAACTGAAGCAAAACCTGAGAGCTGTAAGCCAGAAAATAAACAGATATACAGAATGAGTTGATCAATATAATCAGAACACAATGTTTACAATGATAAGCGCTTTTATCAAGAATTACGAGGAAATGAATGTACATCTAAAGAGGCACCTGACAAGGAAATCAAAAGCATTCTGATAAAATATATGGGGTCAGCCAACTAAAAATAATACCAATGCAGAATGACTAAATAAAGTTAGCAACAAATTGGAGCATATGTAAAGACAAGGAAATTAGATCTTAGAAACGATGCAAACAACTGGAATAGCAATTAATGTCATAAGGTTGATAAGAAAAAGCATGAAACCTGGAAAAAACAACTGAAATACCTGGAAGAAAAGATAGGAAAAATAAAGATCAAACTAAGAATTTTCCAAGGAGACTCTTTATCTCTATCCCTTTTCTCCAACTACCGATTCGCATGACAGAAGCGGCTCAATGATGCAAATTTTGACGAGACAGAAAACAAACCATCTCCTATATGTGGATGACCTGAAGGTAAATAGGAAATCAAAGTTAGAACTGGAAGCTTTGGTAAACACTGCCGGGATCTTCACAAGGAATATAGAAATGAAATTTGGATTAAAAAATGTGCCACACTGGTTATGAGAAAGGGAAAGAAAATCAAGGACACAGGAATCAGTTTGCCTGATGAACAGGTAATCAAAGATCTGGGTGAGAAGCCGTATAAATATCTAGGAGTTCTTGAGATTGATAGAATACAAATATATGAAATGAAAAATAAGATCAAGGAGTACTACTTGTAAACAAATAAGAAAAGTTCTGGATTCAAAACTGAATGGTGAGAACACAATCAAAGCAATAAACACATGGGCAGTAACAGCAGTGCATTACACAGCTAGAATACTTGACTGAACTGTTTCATGAGCTAAAAAATATGGACTGAAAGACAAGGAAGCTAATGACAACAAACCGTGCACCCTATCCGAGAGCAGATGTAGGCAGGCTGTATTTTAGCAGAAGGGAAGGCGGTAGAAGAATGTTGTCAACTGAAAAATGCATAAAGATTGAAAACTGCAGCATGTCAGACTACATAAATAAAACATAGACTGATAGAAACACCACACTGAATACCTTCCTAAAAGACAAAACGGCGGTAGAACTAAATAATGATAAAGTGATAGAAAGAACTGATGAGTGTAAAGAAAAGCTTCACGTGGTCAATACATCATCAAAATGGTGGAAGACATGAAAGCATTTTCCTGGAACTGGTTGAAGTATGGTTGGCTGAAAAAGGAAACAGAAGGACTGCTGACAGCTGCGCAAAATCAACTATTCACTACTAGAAACTATAAAGTGGCTATGGTGAGAGAACAGGGTAGCAAGAAGTGTGGAATGTGTAACGCAAGAGACAAAACTTCGATGCACGTATTGAGTGAGTTTGAGAAGGTAGCAGAAGGAGAATATATGAAAAAACACAACCTTTTGGCATTGATAATTTCAATAGTAGTTGTGTGAACTTCGTGGGTTTCAGAAAAGTGAGAATTGGTACGGCCATCAAGCAGAATCAGTACTGGAAAATGATAATGTAAAAACCTTGTAAGATTTTAACATACACACTGACGTAGTCATCAAAGTTAGGAGACCCGATATATTAGTAGTTGACAAGCATAATGCTGAAACAACGATAATTGATATCACAGTCCCTGTTAACTACAGAGTAAAAAAAAAAGATTCGAAAAGTTAGGAAAATATCAGAATTTAGCACTAGAATAAACCCGCCTTTGAAAAACATCAAAAAAGTCATCCCGTTGTAACTGGAGCCTTTGGAGCTTTATACAAGATTGTAGACTGGCTGACACTACTTGGAGTAGCTGAAAACAAATGCTCATTAATTCAGCAGACACCCTTACTAGGATCAGGATAAGCTCACATCCTGAGGAAAGTTCTATCCATTTCAGCCTAGTATAACTAGGCCAATGGTAAAAGGTTACACCAGCTAAAAAACTACGGTCAATCAACAATAATAATAATATACAACTATATTAGCGCAGTTGGTTCTATTATTAGATTAGCATATCGATTATGACTTTTCGATTGCCACCCTGATACTATGAGTAAAATGTACAAGCATACGTGAAAGTATAGATATGATCATAAGTATAAAAATAGGTATGTATAAATATAAATATAGGTACAAGTATAAAACGAATGATTATATTATTAATAATATTAGTCAGTGATACCTATAACCGTAATGGTTTTTAGACTTACAGTTATCATTAACATTAGCTGAGTAATATGATTAGTTAAAATAATGGTATTCATTAATATATCATAGTTATAAGTTATAACTCTAGTCTCTAAAGAGCAACAGCAAGTGTAATTGGGATATTCATATTAAATTTCATATTCACATAGTGCAATGTTTATGTTATGAACTAATTTATTCCTTCAACATTTAACTATAAATATGATTAACACTAACTTTGACCAGCAGTATTACTAAAAGAAGCATATTACACATATAAGATAATAAAATTCTAGTAGTGGGACTAATAGTATTACTAGGTCCAGTATTATTCTTGTTATCTTATTCATCATTCATGAGTTATCAAATTTAAAATTACTACTTATTAGCATCAGCATATAAAAAGTAAGATCATTAGGAATAATTATCATGAGGTATGATCTATGATTTGCATTATCCATATATAGTTTAATACCAATATGATATATTATTATTGCTGATAGTCTATGTTATAGTTAAATTTATACTTATCTTTACAGTTACCTATAGTAGCACTTATTAGTTATTTGTGGTAGCCAAACTAATGTTTAATATTAATAAATTAAACTGAGTATCATAAAAGTGTTACTAAGAATTTTAATTATAATCGTAATGGTGATCATATTACTTTATTATAATTATTATATTTTATCACTAATGCTAAACTGAGTTAATGTATATACTTTGAGTTTTACTATTACTCATTATATTTACACTTATAGTAAAACTAAATATGTAAAAGTTATACTTATACTATTATTATTCGTATTTCATTAGACTTACATCTAAGATCGCAGTCCTATTACTACTACCACTGATACTAGTACTACAACTAGTACTAGTACTACTACTACTACTACTAATAGTACTGTTACTACTACTACTACTAGTACCACTACTAGGTCTACTACTGTACTAGTACAACTACAAACTTTGAAAATAACTGCAAGAAAGGTATGACTTACTCTTTTTCTTAGTCTTACTGTGACTCTCAGTCGTAATGTAAAATAAAATTGTGAACTGTAAAGTTAAACCCAAGGCTGAAATTTATTTAATTAAATTTAGACAATCTGAATCATTGGCTCAATCCTTGAGTTTGACTATTACTATTATTATTAGTGTTACGATTGTGATTATCATTGGCATTATGATTATGCCATTATCATTATGATTGTAATTGTGGTAATTCTAACATTAATTATAATCATAAATTAAAAGGTAATGATTAATGATAATTGTTTTCATTTTGTAATCATAATGATAATCATAATGATGTAAATTTTGATGTAAAACCAAAATACTAAAACTAAAAGTAAAAGTTATAAAATTAAATGATAAAATATTATAATGATAATTATAATTATTATATTATTATTGAATATATTATTTCATTAGAAAATAGGTTGCAGCTTAGCATGATTAAAATTCAGTAAAAATTAGTTTACCAACAGCAAACATGCATGCGTCTTGTCAACATTCAATTCGTAGTGCCATAGCGAAGCCAGATTACTGGTAGTACGACTACTAGAACTACTACTACTAGTGATGGATCCTTGGCGATTTTAGCTGTGAGTGACCTTCACCTCACATTCTCGTCATGTGCGCGGCATTAGACTAAGTAGAGGGTATAAAGCACTGAGCTGGAAAAGAAATAATATAATTTATTTTAATTATAGGTAATACTAATAGTAATATAATTTATTGTAATATATAGGTAATATTATTGAGTTCATTGGTATGGAGTATAAACCTATCACTGATAGTATCAGTATCAACTACCACTTACGTACTACTTCAACTTATCACTTACCTTCAACTCAAACTGCTTGGAATCATTTGTCTTTGATCATATTGGCATTGTCATTGTGATTGTAATAACTATTAATATTTTTAGTTCAACATCAATGCCGAACATATTGTAATAACTAATAAGATAATCATAAGGTTGATATATTTTGCTAATACTAATACTAATAGTAATAGTAATTCAGTGTCACTCTCACTCTGGTGGAGTGAGACTCAGACTTAGAGTTAGAGACAGAGTGAGTCCGAGTAAGTCTGAGCAGTGAGTGTTGGTAATAGTAATAGTCATATAAATTTAAATTATATTTCTAGCAATCACAATGGCAATAGTTATAGTAACTTTCACTTACTCTTAAATCATTGAACCTGAACTAAAAGTAAAATTAAGCATTATGATTATGATTATCATTATGATTATACCTATGATTTTATTATGTTTAAATTAAAAATCAATATCATGATAATATCATAGTGATAGACATATTATTGATAAATGATAATATAAAAGTAATTTGATAAATTATACGTTGATTTTGAATTAAGGTGATACTGATACTAGACCGGTACTGAAAGTGATAGTAATACTAATAGTAATAGTAATAGTCATATAAATTTAAGTTATATTTACTCATTACCGGCAATCACAATGGCAATAGTAACTTAAACTGTAACAGTTATGGTATGGGTATGTTTGAAATTGTCACTATCAATATTGCTATGAATCAAAATATAATGCTATCATACCAATAATTTAAAATAGTATTACAAAGCTTCAGTAGCAACTTTTACTTGTACCAGTTTGGAATTTTGAATTATACATATTCTTAGTTAAAGTCTTCAAGTTTATTGTCAAAATGAACTTGAAATTAAAGACTTAGTAGTAAAAATTAAACTAAGACTGACTGTAAGTGACTAAGATTAAAAATAAGTAATTTTAAATATCGATTTAGTATTTTTCTTACTCTTTGTCTTAAAATTGACTTTTATTTTGCACCTACTCCTGGTCAATGATTCTTTTTTCTATTTATATTACTATTGCTATTAGTATAATTGACTTAAATTTAATAATAGATATGATTATATCTTTATAAATGTGATATTTGATTTTATGAATAGTAATTCGAAAACTCTTTGGTATTATTTATTTTTGATCATTGTAGTTATTATCATTATATTTGTATAATAATTATGATTATCAAATTCAATATCGATATTTGTATTATGGTATGGATATCTGCCTCCATCCCATGTTCTATTTTGCAGTGCCTTTTTACATTCACGTCTAGGTTCACATTGCGATGGTCATACTGATAGCACTTGGGGACAGTGATGAGCATAATGATTATCACTAATATTAAGATTATCGTTATTAGGATTTAGAATTCTTTAATAAACAAGCAACTTAAAACAAATGTTTTTACTAATATACATATTAATTACTAATATAAATATACTACTATGAATATCATAATTATTATACTTTACAATTCAAAGTAAGATAATCATAATACGAACTGGTAAAATAAATATAAAGTAAATGTAATAATACTAATAGTAGTTATCCATTCCCCTTTGGTTTCACATACTAATAATTGGAAACCTCTGTCCCAATATTATTTCTATTAATATTGCTCAAAGTTTGATCCCTATTTAATTTTATAGTTCACTCACCAGCTACATAATTTTATTAAAATACATGTAGTATTGGTTATAGTACTAGTGAAACTTGAAGTTGAATAGCATGCTTATTACTCACTGCTCTTTGCTTACATTATTAGGGTTACTCTTTAGTCTTAGAGATACCCTAACATAAACTTGAAAGCTGGAGGTAGTACTAGTCTAGTGCTGTGTTAATCCTACACTGTTGACTTATCAACACTGTGACTATAATTATGACTTCTAAGTCAAAGTCATTTTCATATAGTAGTAATCACTATGACAGACTGAAAGTCAGGAAGACTAAATATAATGGTAAAGTGTGTAAGAATAAATCATACTTAATCAATTACTTTTAGTTTTGTTACCAGTGTTGGGTCAACTTTCAGAATAAAGAATAAATATAATTATAAAGATAAATGGATAAAAATTCCAATCATGGTTTAATGTGCCTATTTTAAGCTGTTAATTTAATTACTATAATATAAGTGCTCAAAATACTTTTGATTTTCATAATTATGTTTTAATTTAATACAGATACCATAGTATCATATACAGTAGAATCAGTTGTATCTTATTTAATAATGAAGTAACTTATTGGAGCTTTCACAGTTATTAATTATTCACTTGTTAGTCTTTGAACTAGGACAATGTTTGAAACTTGAAGTAGAATGAAGTTTGATTTCAGTTACCGCAATGGTATCTGCAGTCACAATAGGAATACGCATATAACTATGTTTATATTTGTGAAAAACATATAGTCAAAACTAGATAAGGTAATAGTAATTATAATTGGTTTCACTTTTAATATATTCCTATAAACTGGAAAATAGACAGAAGAATTTAATCATGAAAGTAAACCTAGTGGAAGTCAATCAATTCACTAAGTATAGTAAAATATTTACTATTCAGTAAGTTTATTTACTTTAGTTAATTGTACTTGATTATTTCTGTTGGTTTTTCAGTTGATTTTTCTACCTTTTGCTATAGCATATCAAACTACCACAAAGTCATGCTTCCGTATTACAATTATAAACATAGTGTTACTGTGTAATGTTATAGTAATGTAATAGTAATATTTGGATCATTGTAAGTATTTCTGTTGTTGTACTGATTGATAAATATTTTTTAGCTTGCATGGATATTTGCAACGATCAAGATGTCATTTGAACCTGGACTGGAATAAAGATGGCAAATCGAGAAGCTAGCTACAATTATTCTGCAGAAAGAAACTTGGTAAGCAAAAATAAGCTGCAGCATTAAGCAGTAAGCAATATGACGATGAACTTTGCTTGATTTTGATTGACCTTAAAATGTCTGTTGCGCGTAAAATAAATTTTGTGACAGTCAAAAGTATGCTGATCTTTTTCGTATTTCAGTGCATCGGTGTCTTAGCTTAAGAGCTGAACCCAACAATTATGATCTAAAGCTGTTTTTTACTAGAAAGTGATTTTACTGTCTTTCTGATTTTTCTTGGTTTTTCGGCTTGATGAATTGAATAAAGGGATTTGATTTCGGGTATTATGTAATGGATGAAAGAAATTTTTCTTAAATTTGTACTGAGCAATTTTTGCTATTGCTATGATGTTTAGTGATAAAATTGCACCCTTAATAACCCTGAAAACTTTCATTACTAGCATTTGTTTATGTTCATTTTTAGGAAATTAAAATGAAGACACAACTCACCGATGCTATCTCACTGTGCCTGCATGCAGTTTACCTAAAAAGGTACTCCTATTAGCTGGCTCTTGCCCAATACCTAGTTGTCTCTGTAACTATTTTTTGCTCGCAGATAAGTTTTTTGAACTTGACATTTTATTGATTTTGAAAGTTATAGTGAGCTTTGAACTTGCTAGCATCGTTTTTAAAGACTTGCTGCAGTTTTTATCAACATTTTTTAAGTCAATGGTGTTAGTTTGGAAGCTCTCTCACTCCTCTCTCTGTCTCTTTTTTCCACACCTTCCACTCAACCTCTCTCTCTTTCTCTCCCTCTCTCCCACCCTCCCTCTCTCCCACCCTCTGTCTCTCCCACCTTCTCCCTCTCTCTCCCACTCTCCGTCTCTCCCACCTTCTCTCTCTCCTAACCTTTCTCTCTTCCCTTTTCCACTATCTCTCTGACTCTCTCCCTTTCTCTCTTCTACCCCATCTCTCTTTCATCCTCTCTCCTAACCTTTCTCTCCCACCCCCCCCTCTCCCACTCTCTTTCTCTCTCTAGTTTGCATGGCTTTACCCAATTTTGGTTTTTTTTTTATTTTGTTTCAGAGTATCCAAAAGGAAAGCTAAAATTTATTTGATATATATTATACCAACTTGAGCTTTACATATAATATCAAATAAATGCTGTGTTTTGTTAAAACAATGTTTGCAACTTTGTAGTATATTCAAATTCATAATTTATTTGTAGAGTCACACAACAAGACACTACTCTGACACACTCACAAGTTGCCACTAATCCAGCAGTATAGATGATTGTTTTCTCCACTGGCTATGCTGTCACGCTTTACTGTTGTGGTGTTTGAAACAAACCAATTGTTTGCCTATGCAGATTAGGGTGAGAAAAAAAGTGAGAAATGAAAGCTGTTTTTAATACCAACTACACTTAGTTTTTATTGAATGAAAAACAAAGTGAAATCATTAGTTATCCGTTAAATGACTAAATCACTGTTTATAAAGATGAAACACAAATATAATCTTATAATATGCTAATGAAATTTGGCTTTCAAATAGCTTTTTTCTGTATATTTGTTGAGGAAGTTTATCTTCAACAAAACTTTGTAGCTGTTGAATATGTGGATAGTGTTTTATATTGCATAAATTTATCGAGTAAAAGGTTCTCATCAAACTTTTACAACTTAGCTCATCGACGGTTTAAAATTGTGAGTCACCCTTCACACTAGAGTTTTATAAAGTTTTAATGAATGTGCAGTATTTTATAAAATATTGTGTGTCTCGTAAATTTAGCTATTTCTACCTTTTCAGTGAGATTGGAGTAAACACACCTCAAAATTCACATCTGGTATCACATTGATTTATCGCAAGTCAAAGTACACCTACTAACTCTTCCTTCCTTAATACCTGCTTGCTTTTGCACTTCTACTCATTTCATATACCTAACATTTTTCTTGCAGATGAATTACATCTTTTAAGTTGTAAAAGCCTTAAATAGCATGAAATTAATGAGGTTTAAACCGTGGCCACACTAACTATTGATGCGTTTATTGATGGGTTAAATTACACGAAAATATTGTCTTTTTCTTTTTAGTTTCACCTAAAGTATTACATACTATTGATGGAGGCTTTGCTGAAGTTTTTGGGTGATGATTTGTCAATAATTTTCCAGAGAAGATGATGCCACGGTGGCTGGCATCATTATGCAGTTTCCAAATATCTTTCGGCTTTGCTCTAGTGAAAATTTTGGAAAACAATCAACAAAAAGGTTTGTACCATAAACGAAGTTATTGTGTGCGTGTTGCCAAAGCATAAAGTGTGCTGGACATTTTTAGGTTTCTGTTGAGATGCGTTTTTGCTTTTCCTGCATGAAAAAAGTTCCAGTTTCAGTTAATATCACTAGCGGAGTGCCCACCTATATTTTAAATCATATTGATGCATAAGTTCTTTTTGTAATATTAAAAGTATAACTTGCTTAATTGCTATTCAATGCCCTTTGAAGTTTCCAACTGTAATTAATTAGTTGATTTGGCAGCATAGTATCGATGATTGATGAAGGCAGCCGATATAATTATAAGCATAAATATCTATATCTACATGAAGATGTCATTCCCAATGATTGTTATTCTGAAATCAGCTGATTAAGTTATCACAAACTAAACATTTTGACCAGCGGCTTGCAATGCAACTCGGTGAAATTTTAGACCTAGATGAATTGAATTTCTTACTGAAAATCGTGAAGGTATTAAAGTTTAAAGTGAAAGTTTAAAGGGTCATCTCTCTGCGAATTCTAATAGCATGGTGCCAATTAGACTTGAAAAAATTTCAAGGCACTATAAAGCACTAAGCCCATTCTTACAAGTAGTTTCAAAGTGCACTGGAATTTCAGTTTACTTGTCATTGTATAGAATCCTGATCTACACTATATAGCATTCACTATTGCCTGCTTCTTCTAAGCATCTATAATGCATTAACTACAGTTTGCTTTAAGAAGTGAATTTCTACTTGGTATTTTTTCCTTATCGTTCTGTTGTTTGCCAGTAGTCTTAATTTAATGGATTTTCCCTTTTCAAAAGTGGTTGTGAGAATCAAAACGCATCATGCAGCCTGCAACTACACAATGAGTCAGTAATTTCTTCCATTAAAGTAGCTCTTCTGGTTACCCTTGCTCACCTAAAAGCCTGAGCCTCATTCAAATTGCAAGTTTTTAGAGTTGTTAATTTTTCATGCAATCTTTCATTTTTTTTTGTTAGGCACAAAATTAGTATTCACTAGACCTAATCTTTCATCTGCATGTATGCCTATTGTTTGTTCATTAAAGAAAAACCTCTGCTGAATATTGAACTAATAATGAAAACGAATTCCCTAAACTAAAAGTAGCAGTGTGATTTTGGTATTACAATCAGTTGTTAGCATAGAGTCAAGTTATTGACAGGAATTTTCAAATTGAAATGAATGAATTTCATTGTAAGTCAGCAAGATTTAGTCTAAGTAAACATAGCATTACATCATGTTCTTATTTAACATTGGTAGAAGGCAACATTTATTTTAAGGACTGTTGTAAACTTAAATGTAATTTTAGGTACTTTCCATGTTTGTTATTGTAGATGGTCTTGTTCTTTGGAATGGATGTGACAACTCCTTGTGTCAAACTTAACTGATTGACTACTGAATCCCAATCATTTTTTGCCAAAAAATGTGAAAATGGAGTGCATGTCTACTTTATTTGAGAAAATATTAAAAATACTTTTGAAAATTAATCTAGCCAAACAATACAACAGTTTCATTTTATTAAAAAACATCATTTGCCCAAAATGTATTATGTAATCGAACAATTTCTAGAAAAAAAGTGCTTTCCTCCAGTTTTGCTAATGAATTACATATTTCATTACATGCTTGTCTTTATAATTTTATTAATTGTTTTTTCTGGTGAGTCAATTGAAGTCAATTCAACCTAGAAAAGTCTGATTTTCAGACTTAATTTCAAGCGAGAATATTCACATTTTTAGGTCTGCGTTTGCAAACATTGTTGTGTTACTTTACTTTTTATATTTTTTGAAATAAATATCTTTTTAGCTTGTGCCTATTCATGATTAGAATAGTATACTAATATTTAACTTTTCTTCAATTTTAATAGATGAAAATGTTGATCAGTTGGAGTATTCAGTTTAGCTGAATTTTACTTGCTTCTGCGAAAACAATCTTTTGGAGTTGTCTGCCCTCTCTTTAGGTAATTTTTTGACCTATGGTCAACACAATAATTATAACTTTTTAAAGATGCTTGTGAACCTAACAATATAGCACAACTATCAAACCACATTATTCAATATCTGCATAAAATTTAGCCAATAATCTGCCACCCAATGAGCTTGAAAAGATATTAGAATTCTAGCTCAGTGCTGCCATCAATGTAGATATTTATAATGATATAAAGCCAAAACTCATTATTTATAATGATATAAAGCCAAAACTCATTATTGCATGAAATTATCTAACCATTCCTGACGAAGAATCGAGATAATAACTCCAAAGTTGGTCAGTTGAAACCACAGCAATAATACTTTAATCCTTATAATTATCAGGTTTAATTTTATACCAAGCCCCAATAAGTACATATCACTATGACAACACAGCCTAAGCACCTCCAATGCAAGAAATTTAGTATTGTGGTGCTACAAATCCTCCAGTTACAAATGAGTAGAGCTTTCATGATTATTGGTCTACCATAATGTTTATTTAGCTGTAGGAACTAGCATAAATGCTATTATATGTGGGAGGTATTTGAAAAGCTTCCAACTCCATCTTCAACTACGGGCTATTATAATTATGCGGATAAACGAGATACTACACTCAGACTGCCCTGTTATAGTACTATGATTGGCTACTGCAAAATTTTTGCCGATAGACAACATTTATTTATGATGTAATGTATCTCGTATTGGCACATAAGTGTCATGTCTGAAGACGAGATACTGTGAAATTATGCCCTGTTAATTTTATAACTTTTACTTTTAGTTTTAGTATTTTGGTTTTACATCAAAATTTACATCATTATGATTATCATTATGATTACAAAATGAAAATAATTATCATTAATCATTACCTTTTAATTTATGATTATAATTAATGTTAGAATTACCACAATTACAATCATAATGATAATCATAATGGCATAATCATAATCATAATGCCAATGATAATCACAATCGTAACACTAATAATAATAGTAATAGTCAAACTCAAGGATTGAGCCAATGATTCAGATTGTCTAAATTTAATTAAATAAATTTCAGCCTTGGGTTTAACTTTACAGTTCACAATTTTATTTTACATTACGACTGAGAGTCACAGTAAGACTAAGAAAAAGAGTAAGTCATACCTTTCTTGCAGTTATTTCCAAAGTTTGTAGTTGTACTGGTACAGTAGTAGACCTAGTAGTAGTACTAGTAGTAGTAGTAGTAACAGTACTATTAGTAGTAGTAGTACTAGTACTAGTAGCAGTACTAGTACTAGTTGTAGTACTAGTATCAGTGGTAGTAGTAATAGGACTGCGATCTTAGATGTAAGTCTAATGAAATACGAATAAGAATAGTATAAGTATAACTTTTACATATTTAGTTTTACTATAAGTGTAAATATAATGAGTAATAGTAAAACTCAAAGTATATACATTAACTCAGTTTAGCATTAATGATAAAATATAATAATTATAATAAAGTAATATGATCACCATTACGATTATAATTAAAATTCTTAGTAACACTTTTATGATACTCAGTTTAATTTATTAATATTAAACATTAGTTTGGCTACCACAAATAACTAATAAGTGCTACTATAGGTAACTGTAAAGATAAGTATAAATTTAACTATAACATAGACTATCAGCAATAATAATATATCATATTGATATTAAACTATATATGGATAATGCAAATCATAGATCATACCTCATGATAATTATTCCTAATGATCTTACTTTTTATATGCTGATGCTAATAAGTAGTAATTTTAAATTTGATAACTCATGAATGATGAATAAGATAACAAGAATAATACTGGACCTAGTAATACTATTAGTCCTACTACTAGAATTTTATTATCTTATATTATCTTATATTTGTAATACGCTTCTTTTAGTAATACTGCTGGTCAAAGTTAGTGTTAATCATATTTATAGTTAAATGTTGAAGGAATAAATTAGTTCATAACATAAACATTTCACTATGTGAATATGAAATTTAATATGAATATCCCAATTACACTTGCTGTTGCTCTTTAGAGACTAGAGTTATAACTTATAACTATGATATAATAATGAATACCATTATTTTAACTAATCATATTACTCAGCTAATGTTAATGATAACTGTAAGTCTAAAAACCATTACGGTTATAGGTATCACTGACAAATATTATTAATAATATAATCATTCGTTTTATACTTGTACCTATATTTATATTTATACTTATACCTATTTTTATACTTATGATCATATCTATACTTTCACGTATGCTTGTACATTTTACTCATAGTATCAGGGTGGCAATCGAAAAGTCATAATCGATATGCTAATCCAATAATAGAACCAACTGCACTATTATTATTATTATTGTTGATTGACCGTAGTTTTTTAGCTGGTGTAACCTTTTACCATTGGCCTAGTTATACTAAGCTGAAATGGCTAGAACTTTCCTCAGGATGTGAGCTTATCCTGATCCTAGTAAGGGTGTCTGCTGAATTAATGAGCATTTGTTTTCAGCTACTCCAAGTAGTGTCAGCCAGCCTACAATCTTGTATAAAGCTCCAAAGGGTCCAGTTACAACGGGATGACTTTTTTGATGTTTTCCAAAGGCGGGTTTATTCTAGTGCTAAATTCTGATATTTTCCTAACTTTTCGAATTTTTTTTTTTACTCTGTAGTTAACAGGGACTGTGATATCAATTATCGTTGTTTCAGCATTATGCTTGTCAACTACTAATATATCGGGTCTCCTAACTTTGATGACTACGTCAGTGTGTATGTTAAAATCTTACAAGGTTTTCACATTATCATTTTCCAGTACTTATTCTGCTTGATGGCCGTACAAATTCTTACTTTTCTGAAACCCACGAAGTTCACACAACTACTATTGAAATTATCAATGCCAAAAGGTTGTGTTTTTTCTTATATTCTCCTTCTGCTACCTTCTCAAACTCACTCAATACGTGCATCGAAGTTTTGTCTCTTGCGTTACACATTCCACACTTCTTGCTACCCTGTTCTCTCATCATAGCCACTTTATAATTTCTAGTAGTGAATAGTTGATCTTGCGCAGCTCTCAGCAGTCCTTCTGTTTCCTTTTTCAGCCAACCATACTTCAACCAGTTCCAGGAAAATGCTTTCATGTCTTCCACCATTTTGATGTATTGACCACGTGAAGCTTTTCTTTACACTCATCAGTTCTTTCTATCACTTTATCATTATTTAGTTCTACCGCTGTTCTATCTTTTAGGAAGGTATTCAGTGTGGTGTTTCTATCAGTCTATGTTATATTTATGTAGTCTGACATGCTGCAGTTTTCAATCTTTATGCATTTTTCAGTTGACAACATTCTTCTACCGCCTTCCCTTCTGCTAAAATACAGCCTGCCTACATCTGCTCTCGGATAGGGTGCACGGTTTGTTGTCATTAGCTTCCTTGTCTTTCAGTCTATATTTTTTAGCTCATGAAACAGTTCAGTCAAGTATTCTAGCTGTGTAATGCACTGCTGTTACTGCCCATGTGTTTATTGCTCTGATTGTGTTCTCACCATTCAGTTTTGAATCCAGAACTTTTCTTATTTGTTTGTAGTACTCCTTGATCTTATTTTTCATTTCATATATTTGTATTCCATCAATCTCAAGAACTCCTAGATATTTATACGGCTTCTCACCCAGATCTTTGATTACCTGTTCATCACGCAAACTGATTCCTGTGTCCTTAATTTTCTTTCCCTTTCTCATAACCAGTGTGGCACATTTTTTAATCCAAATTTCATTTCTATATTCCTTGTGAAGATCCCGGCAGTGTTTACCAAAGCTTCCAGTTCCCACTTTGATTTCCTATTTACCTTCAGGTCATCCACATATAGGAGATGGTTTGTTTTCTGTCTCGTCGAAATTTGCATCATTGAGCCGCTTCTGTCATGCGAATCGGTAGTTGGAGAAAAGGGATAGAGATAAAGAGTCTCCTTGGAAAATTCTTAGTTTGATCTTTATTTCTCCTATCTTTTCTTCCAGGTATTTCAGTTGTGTTTTCCAGGTTTCATGCTTTTTCTTATCAACCTTATGACATTAATTGCTATTCTAGTTGTTTGCATCGTTTCTAAGATCTAATTTCCTTGTCTTTACATATGCTCCAATTTGTTGCTAACTTTATTTAGTCATTCTGCATTGGTATTATTTTTAGTTGGCTGACCCCATATATTTTATCAGAATGCTTTTGATTTCCTTGTCAGGTGCCTCTTTAGATGTACGTATTCATTTCCTCGTAATTCTTGATAAAAGCGCTTATCATTGTAAACATTGTGTTCTGATTATATTGATCAACTCATTCTGTATATCTGTTTATCTTCTGGCTTACAGCTCTCAGGTTTTGCTTCAGTTTTTCAATCACTACACCACACTCTTTGTTTTTTATCCTATATTTTTCTTCAACCATTCTTCTCAATGAATCATTGTAAGCTCTACTTTTTCACTCTGCTATTTTACTTAAGTCTGATCTAATTTCTTTTTATTTCTTCTGCAGTCGTATTTTCCATACTTGTACATTGTCACTTTTTCTTTTTCCTTTTTGTTACACACTTGTTCTGTTACTATTTTTCGCACAAGCCATGGTGGTGTTATTAAGCTCAATGGTAGTAATAATCTCAACACAGTTTAGCACATCATTAATCTGTTTTACTGCCTGTAGTAATTTGACCCTCTCAATGTGCCCAAGGGCTCTTATAGTGTTGGTCGATCATTAGATAGTTTGTTTTGCTCATTTATAATTTTTCTACTAACACTTTTTCTACCTCTGAACTAGGTACTCTTAAAGTTCTCATGGCTGATTTATATGCTATCTCATGTTGTACTATAACATCCTCTATTTGCAAATTTAGCTCTTCATTATCAATTGCATGATGTGCCTAGTTATTGCAAGGTTTCTTCTTCAATCTTATGGAGTTCTTCTTCCATAAAATGCTTGTGTTTCTTCAATCCGCTAGTCTCTATTCGCTGATGTTAAACTCTCCTCTGTTTTCCAGCGTTTGCACATTCTTTTTAAATAATTCTTTGATCCGGGTCTACAGAGCTCATACATTGTTTTTCTATAACCTCTCAATTTGGGTGTACTTTCGAAGCAGCATTTCATGACAACTTTGTTGTCTTCTCTTGAGTATCTTCTTCTGGTTGTGCCAGTAACGGGTTGACGGCCGTAGGTTGCCTGGTCCTCCACATACCCACTGCCAGACGAGACATGCCATGTTTAGTTAGACATACCATTAACGTCGTTGGCTTTATTAGTTCTATTTTAATGGATCATATTATTATTTTTAATTATTATTATTATCACTATCAGTAGCAAATAAATAATTTTATATTTGTTATTAGTTACTACTTATAGAAATTGAGTGCCACAGCTTGAGGGTTATAAAGTCAGTCTTAGTCAATGTAATGGGGATGCTGATACTGACATTTGGCTTCGAGCTCATAGTTAAATTGCTAACAACTATACCTAAGGATAACAGGAGTAATAAAATGTTAATTTATAAGGATTATAACCTTAGAGTGGAGATATTATTCTCAATTTATTTAGTTTTTACTTTACTAACTTTTATTTTATTCATCAACCTTACTGTCTATTTAAATAGCAAACTAAAGAATAATTATGAAGGCCTTTGAATTGAAGTACTTTTCTGTAGCTGATTAGATTTCAAGTATTAAAATAACATACTAAGACAGAATACCATTATATGAGCTAGATTAATAAAGTAAAGAAGATTTCTTTGTTAATCAAAATATAGGTGTCACATATGCCTATTTTTAAGATTATGTTCTTATATGTGCTGTCTTTTTAATATTTTTAAAGTGCTACATTTTGAGGGTAGCCTACATCAATATGACTGCCCTGTAATTGCTTGTCAACTATAAGAGTTAGACCTATAAACTGTCTCATTTTCAAATTATCTTTACTTTTCTAATTGATGTTAACATGACTATTCCTATTAGTATTTTGGTGTTTACCATTAGTAATGTTTGAACTAACATCAATATCCTTGTTAATTTGTCTAATTATTCAAATTTTAATATTCATCATTTGTGAACAGTAATAAAATTTTGTCTTTCTTAAATTAATGTGATGCTAGATTAGCTACTCTAGCGAGTGTGTATTGTGCAATGAGTACTAATGCCATATTTTTGCACTTCTTGTTCTATATAATTTAGATTTAAGGTAACAATTCCTAAAGCTATCACATAATGCTGCTATCAGTTATAAAGATGTCACTGATCCAAACATTGAAAACCAGCTGAGTGCATGCAAGGTTGAAAACTTATTTTCTCTGGTTAGGTAAGTAGAAAGGTATTTGCTGTAATTTACAACTATTTTGTTTTCAACATCCTTGATGTTCATCTCTAAAAGATAAGTAGCACATAATGGTACCTGTTTTACTTAGCAGAAGAAATTATTGTCAAAGCTTTTTTACTACATTTTAAATTGTATGACACTCTTTTGACTACATTTGATTTCATATCTCAAATAATTATATTTCTGACTCATGAAACTGTAACCACACACTTGAGAACAAAATAAATAATGATATGGAAGCTTTCTTTAACTTTGTCAATTTAGTCAACAGCCAATGACTGAAAACATGTTTTGTACACTATTGATTGCCTCTCTATTTCCGCTATAAGGCAGAAACTTTAATCTCAAAATTTAAGACACTGGCAGTTCTTCCCAATAATACGTTGTTCAAAACAAATATTTTTTGCCAAGTAATATAGTATTTAATTATATTTTTTAGTCAAAGAAATTTGTTTGGTTTCTTGTGTCATCTTGAATAGCTTGTTATTCATTATCTTTTTCTTCCTGTTATGACTATGAGTGTATATAACCTTTGCTGACAGGTTTTTCCCCCATCACTATATGTTTCTCTGTTTACTCTCTAACAGTTTTATTTCCGTTCATTTTTTAGAGTTTACTAAAATGACATGGGTGTGCTTTGTTGTGGCTCCTAATTGAGCGCATCCGTTGAGATTATTGGAAGTTTTGTTGAAACTGAGCTGAGGCCTCTTACTCCTAAAGGCAAGAATTTGAGTCATCTTAGCTACTTGTAGCGTATCAACATCGAACAGCACCATTCCACTACTCTAAGCTTAAGGTTTTGGCTGCATTAGATCAACAGGTAAGTTTAATAGTTTGTATTTCGTACACTATTTCATGATGTCTGTTCAGCATTTACTTGGTAGCACACATTTATAAATTTTGCATTCTTTTAGTTTTTTGCAGTACAACTTTTCTACGCAACTATTACACTGTTGTTGCTGTTAATTGTAGTTTATTCTGCTTGACCATGCAATTATTGAATTATGTTGCAAAGGTGATTGAGTCCTTTTATTTAATTTAGTACACACTGGAAATCTGCAGTTTTTAGCCATTTTTACAATTTAGCTGCTAATGAACAATGCTTTTTGCTTAAAATTAGTGAGACATCAAGAAATACACCTAAATAATCAAGGTTCTTCTTAATTTTGCATGATTTCTCATGTTTTTTCCTATTTATTCATTTCATTTGGATTGCCTACTGTTACAAACTAACCGTGGCGATCCCCAGTCAGAAGTTGCTGTAATTAGAAAAAAGCATAGGAAATCAAAGAAAATTAAAAAGAGCCTCGATTATTTAGGTGTATTTATTGATATTTTTTTAGTTTCGGGCCAAAACTCATGTTCATTAGCAAAAACTTGAGATCTTCAGTATGTACTAACTTAAGTAAAATGAACCAATTGCAGTAAATTTCTGCATTTTCTAATACTTCTTAAATTTACACCTAAAATAGTGCTGTCCTAAGAAAATGACACTAGCTGCTGTCTTCATGTATGTGCCCCAATTGTATATAATGCTGTTGATTTGTTTAGTGCTTTTTCTATTTGTTTGTTATATAACTTTTCTTTTATGGTTGTTGCCAGCACCTAAAGCATTATTCATTAGTGTCAATTAATTTTTACTCACAGTTTTACTGTTACATAGTTTATAAAGCCCTTGTGTCAACTTTTCTAGATATCCTGGTTAAAATTGTTCCACTTGATGAATGGCATAGGGCATATGCAATAGCAAAACAGTTGCAGGCTGTTTTGGAAAAAAAATTGTGCATATAACCTTTATTTTATACATGTTATTTAGGCTTTGGTAGAACTGTTGGAGAGCCTTCCTCTTGAATAAAGCTACTCAACTTCCCGGATTCTACTTTATTGACATTAACCCACTACTTACAAAACGCCTTGAAATTTAGCTAATAAATTATGTATTTTGTGATTTTTTTTTTAAATGTACAATGTTATGTATAAATTACAATCAGTTTATATATATATACATGTCTTTTACTACTTAGTATTACAGTGTAAAAAGCATTTCAGGGTTAACAATTTAATTAATTGGCCCTAACAGTAATTATGTATAATACAGATTTGCAGATGCTTTAAATGAACCCAAAAAGCTGATGTTGTTAAACAGTGTACAAAATAGTCACCTCATATCAGCCAGACATGCTTAGTCATTACCTAGCATTAAAATCATATTATGAATGCAGTCAAGTTTTGATATGCATCCCTATTATTGATAGTTTGTGAACCAGCAATTAAATATCAAGAAGCAATATTACTAACCAACGTGCTGGTTAAAGAGTTTCAAGTTGTAGTTATAGTATCAAACTATTATAATGGCATAAAAACTATCAGTTAAAACATCTTATTAATATTTACTACAGGAATACATATTATAGGTGTGCTAAAAATCTGGTAGAAGCATCAATTATTTTAGATGTTTTGGATTTAGTATCTCTGTACTATAATGTAATATACAGAACATCAGGTGCTGTCTCCACAGTGCATTGATGGCACTAATGAATATTAATACATGCAGGCAGTGTTGGTAATGATTTATTGAAATAGGAGTTTAAAAACTGTTTAAACAACAATGAAAAGCCTGAGATTAGTCCAAGGAGAGGGGTATTTCAAGCTAGCAGATGAGCAATATAGATGCGAAAGTCTTGCCTAAAAATCATTATTGTTATATTGTTATAGTTTTCAGATTTAGGGTTGATGTGCCACCAAGAGAGTCTATTTAACACTAGAGAAACTTCACCAGTTAAGTCGAGTAGATATCGTTATATTTAATACAAGAATACATAATAAAAATCCAATGTACAACAGTAATGATACGCACGTCTATTTAGTTTACAGCACTATCCTCAACTGAGCTAGTAGCGCGAAGCGGCTACTATTACTAATAAAACAGCTTAGCTAATTGGCTAATACATTGTTCCGGGTCAATACGCAACCTCGCGTATTGTGTTGCTGGTAGCTCCACGAGCCACCACACTGCCCCCTCCAGCAGAAAGCCCACTTTCTGATAAAATAAGATTCACATAAAAACGTATACTTCGTTGTGGGGGGGGTAAGAGAACAGTATAAAAGTATATAAAAAAACAACAACTGGTAAAAATATACAGGTATATATAACGTACACTAAGTAATAAGCAAGAGAAGGTCCTATCTACATATAGAGTACGTGCCACCATTAC
Source organism: Bugula neritina (assembly GCA_964035545.1). Classification (NCBI taxonomy): domain Eukaryota; kingdom Metazoa; phylum Bryozoa; class Gymnolaemata; order Cheilostomatida; family Bugulidae; genus Bugula; species Bugula neritina. The sequence continues at coordinate 15,826,371 of OZ037767.1, forward strand.
GGTAGGGAATGCCACAGAGAGGTAGGGGAATGAGTAGTAGGGAGTTGTAGGTAGACTCGAGTTAACTGCGGGCCGCACGCTTCATGCGTTTAATAGACTCCTGTAAATATTTGAGTTCACTGGAGGCTGCCTGTATCCGTGGGGCCAGCCTGTACACTTCTTGCTCCAAGTCATGCGCCCTAGCTTCTACCTCACGTAGGTTACGGGCCCAGGGGGACGAGCGAGAGGATGTTGGCTGCCTGTGTCGTTTCCGCTCTGAGGATGGAAGAGGAGGAGGGAGTGTATACGCATTGGTGTCTACTCTCTGTAGTACGACACGAGGAAAGGTATGCGGCATGCGTATAGGACTGTGAGGTGGAGAGTTAGCAGACTGTGTAGGTTTATCTGCGGCTCCAGAGATGATGGGTCGCGGGGAAGGGAAGCCTTGCTCCAGGCGAGATAGCCGAGCTGAGTCAGTGATGAGTGGTTTGATGGCGTTGAGAAAGGCAGGATATGATGATTCGTCTACTTCATAGACATGTCCTTGATAGCACTGCATAGTACGTTGGTGCCGCAGTAGGTAATCACGATTATAGCTATATTCTCCGCAAGGGCAGAAAGTGGTGATGTAGTGCTGCGGCAAGTGCACCTTTAGTCTGCAGTGGGTTGTGAATCGCTGCTGGCAGAGGTTGCATTCACGATTACTCTCACCTCCTTGATGGGTCCTGATTTCTCTCTCTGTGGCAGGGGTAATCCAGTTGGAGGTTGCTTCCAACTGGGGTGGCAGTTGCCTGGTGGTAGGAGTTGTTGGGGCCGGCTCTGGGTCCCATGCCATCTCTAGAGAAGGCATGTCAGTAGAGACGGGCGCGAGTGTGTCTACAAAAGTAGAATTATTGTTAGGTCGCGGTGGATCTTTACAACATAATTCTAGTGACTGTCGACCGTTGCTAGCCTGAGAGTCACAGCTTTTGGAATGCACTCGAGGAACTGATGAATCATGTGTGGACTGACCAAGAACAGTGTCTAGCTCCAGGTCTAACAGACCGTCGGCCATTACAGTGTCTTCATCGTCATTCACATGAAACGTGGTTCCCAGTAATTCTGATTCAATCTGCTGAATTAGTTCAGAATTTACTGGCATCGAGCCCGTTTCCATGAATAGGAATACAAGACTTATACTGGCTTACCTGGGAACTCGGTATTAATGTCCATACTCAACGTTCTTGGTAAGGTTGGAGCTGGTTGTGAGATACGTCTGCCTTTGGCGATGTCAGCATAAGAAAAGGCTGAGCATCGTTTCTGAGGCACGAGGTCGGAACTATTTGCTTTACGCGCATTAATTCCTCCCACTATTCCGCCCTCGCAAAAGTTGATATTTGCGTGGGGTTCACAACTCCAACATTTTATCGTACGGTTTTCCCCTAGACTTTCATGTGTGCCGCTTTTAACGCAGTCACATACGAAGTCTTTCAAGTATGCGGGGGGTTGCCTCGTACGCTGTCCCCTTTCTAGGGGGGGTGACACGCTTGCCGGTTCGTTAGTAGGGGCTTCAAATGGCGTCTCTACTTCACCGTTAGTGGTCACCTCTTCTTGTTCTCCGGATGGAGCCCCTCCCTCCGTGGGGGTTTGCACTTCCGGAACCGGCTCGGTTTCTGGAAGTGATGGAATTAGACTTGGCGGTGGCGGACACGCTTCTGTTGACAAAAGCTGCCGCTCCTCTCTCACCAAGTTTTCCTCCCGCGGTATGACCACTTCGTATTCAGGTCCATGCCGCCGTCGCCCGCGCGTCGTTGTCTGCCTCCTGGGCTCTAACAACGGGGGGGGCTTTTCCCACTCCGCCGGGGCTAGCCCAATACGGTTTCAAGCGAGACTCATTCTGGATAGACACCTGTCCTGAGCGCTCGATCTTGTACGTATGATTGGGCATAGCCTCGACGACCACGTAGGGGCCTACGAACTTAGGCTTCAGCTTATCAGCCTGTCCGCGGCGCCTACGGTAATTGACCATCCACACCTTATCTCCTCTTTGATAGAGGGGTGGTTCATCGGAATCTTCGTGCCGCACCTTCCACTGCTGTTGACGCAGTATCTCGTGTGCGGCCTTCATCCGTTCCACTAGTTCACTGGCATACTCGTGGACTGAGTTATCCTGCTCTGGAACGTGATAGGTGAGATGGTCAGGGACACGAGTCTCTCTCCCGAGCATCAAGAGGTTTGGGGTCTCACCAGTACTGGTGTGTGGGGTGCTACGGTATGCACGCATGACTTGCGGCAACACCGTATCCCATTCCTCTTGACCTCGTCCAAGGAGGAGACTCCGGAGCGCATCACCTAGCATCCGGTTGTTGCGCTCCACCACCCCGTTACCTTGAGGGTGGTAGGGGGTGGTCCTGCTCTGATTTACTCCCCAGAGGTGGCAAAGGTCACTCATCAGTTGAGACTGGAATTGAGCGCCTTGATCAGAGTGTATCTGTTCGGGAAGCCCAAAATAACAGAATACATGTTGGTCTAGTGCCCTGGCCACTGTTGGGGCTGATGCATCTGGGATAGCCAGAGCATCCGCCCACCTAGTAAAGTGGTCGGTTAGTACTAGGATCCAATTATTGCCTCTGGGGGTCAGGGGCATGGGTCCGACCAGGTCTACAGCGACTACTTGCCAGGGCCTACCAGCATATAGCCTCCGCCGTCCTGCTTCACCAGGGGGGCGGCTATGCTTACTGGCCTGGCAGATCTCACACTGTTTGACTCTGAGCCGGACGTCACGCTCCATCTGCGGCCAATACCACCGGAGTCGTAATTTGGATATCACTCGCTTGACCCCTGCGTGGGCCTGCTTGTGAGTATCCCAAATCAACTCACGGCGGATGGCTGTGGGGCAGACTACCCTCTTCCTTTCCGGGTGTCTGCCGCTGGCAGCTAGAGAGATGGTTAGCAACCCATCCTGCCCGATCCGCAGCGAGTCCCAACGCTGACAGTATAGCCGGAACTCGGCGCATCCCTGTCGTATGCGTTCCTCGCTGGGTCGTCGCCCTTCCCTTTTGGCCCGGTAGATGTCTGCCACGACTCCAGGCAGCTCTTCTTGGAGCTTCTTCAGCTCTCGAACATTACCGGCCAGTACAGGGTTGGCGCGGAGGTTTTGTACATCCTCCGGGGACTCATCAACTCTTTGCCTGAGTTGACCTTGATCCCAGTCAAACGGTGCTCCGTGATGAGCCAGCGTCTCCAACTCGCATCGTGGGGGACCTCCGTCCCTCCTCTCGATGTTGAGACACTGTTTGCAACCTCCGTCAGGTCGGCGACTCAACCCATCCGCATTGCTGTGTCTCTTGCCCGGTCGGTGTTCGATCCGGTACGAGAATTCAGCTAGGATTTCGAGCCACCGGGCGACCTGACTAGAGGGCTCTGCTCTCCTGCACAACCAGATCAGCGAGGCATGATCCGTACGCAGCCGGAACTTCCTGCCATATAGGTATGGTCTGAAGTGCTTCACTGACTTGATTACTGCCAGCAGCTCCTTGCGGGTAGTGCAGTAATTTCGTTCAGCGGGAGAGAGAGACTTGCTGTAGTAGGCTACTACTACTTCTCGGCCTTCCTGCACTTGTGACAGCACAGCGCCAACATTCTGGTCACTGGCGTCCGTGTCTAGGATGTACTCCAGAGTGGGGTCTGGGTAGGCCAAGATGGGCGCCGTTAGGAGGCAGCCCTTGAGGCGGTCGAACGCTTCTTGTTCGACTAGAGTCCACTGCCACGTCACTCCCTTTGCGGTAAGCCGGTTTAACGGCTGGGCTATGCCCGCAAAGTCTGGTATGTATTGCCTGTAATACCCTACCAGCCCCAAGAAAGCCCGGAGTCCGGTCAAGTATTGAGGGGTGACCCAGTCTTCTACTGCCCGTACCTTTTCGGGATCCGTTGCCACGCCGTTTCGACCGACAACGTGCCCCAGGTACTTGACCTCCGGCTGCAACAGAGCGCACTTGGAAGGTTTGAGCTTAAGACCGGCACCTCGGAGTCTCTCGAAAACCTCCTGCAGACGACTGACATGTGTCTCGAAGTCTGGAGAGATTACGATGACATCATCGAGGTAGACCAGCAGTGTCTTCCAATGGAGTCCGCTAAGGACTTGTTCCATCAGCCTCTGGAAGGTGGCTGGGGCGGAGGTTAACCCGAAGGGCAGCACCTTCCACTTCCACAAACCGTCCCGTGTAATAAACGCCGCTTTCTCTTGGGCGTCGGGACTCAGAGGAACCTGCCAATAGCCGCTTAGCAAGTCTAACGTACTGAAGTACTTGCTGCCGGCTAGGGCGTCCAATGACTCGTCAATACGAGGTAGAGGGTAGGCGTCCTGTATGGTTACGCTATTGAGTTTGCGGTAGTCCACACAGAACCGCCAACTGCCGTCTTTCTTCCGGACCAGTACGACTGGCGAGCTCCACGCACTATGGGCGGGCTCTATCAGTCCCCGGTCCAGAAGATCCCGTACTTGTCGGCTAACCTCCTTCTCTTTCTCCGGCCCCAGCCTGCGCGTGGGCTGCCGGACAGGGACTGTCCCTGCAGTCAGCGGTATTTCGTGTCTGACAATTCTTGTCAGTCCCACGTCATTCTCCCCGCTGCTGAACACATCACCGTAGTCGCGTAGTAACTTGGCCATAGCTTGGCGTTCTCTGTTACTCGCGCAGCCGCCACTGGCTGTTTCGTATAACTCCCGGAGATGTGTCGGGACTGCCCCTCGTCCCTGAATAGGGTGTCGAGGGGGTGCCTCCGTCGCGTCACCCAGCGACGGGCCCACGTCCTCTTCCTGGACGGAATGGAACCGGCCCAGCATTGACCCAGCCGGGAGCTCAATGGGCTCCGTAAAGGGGTTGACGCACTGCACTAAGACCTCCCCTCGCTCAGTTAGTCGGTTTAAACTACTGGCGAGTTGGATCTTTTCGTGCGCGCTTTCAACGACCCCGAGCCTGGCTATCCGGTTGCTGTTCACTCGGCAGTGGATAGTAGCTCTGGAGCGTCCGGGTACGGTGCAGTTCCGAACTACCTGAACACCGCCCACCAGAGGACGCCCAAACTTATCCACACAGGCGAGTTCTCGCCCGCCCATCAGCACCACCGACTTACTAAAATCTATTCGGCACTGGTGTTGCTTCAAGAAGGGCATGCCGAGGATAGCATCTTCCTCCAGTTGACCTATGATAAAGGTCTCCTGTACAGCCTGATCTCGGACACGCCCAGGGAGCTCGATAATACCATAAAAGGGGATACATGACCCGTCTGCCAGGGTGCCATGTTCTCCAGTATACGGTCGTACTCAATCCCTGTCCCGGCGGGGCAGTGCCTCAAAGACTCTACGGCTGAGAAGGTTGGTAGTACAACCGGAGTCGAGCAGGAAAGTGACGGCGTTGCCGGCCACCTTTCCGGGTAGGAAATAGCTCTCTCCATGTGGTTGTACTTTCACCCCCCCCCCGCATGTGCTGTCCTGGTTTGACAGGACGGCGGGGGTTTCACCCGTGGTTTACGGGGCTTCCGGCGGCGAGGTTGGTGCCGGCGGGGTCTGGGCCTCTCCACTGGGCCTTCTGGCTCCATTTCAGTGGCGGGCTCCTCCTCCCGAGGTAACCGGTGAAACCGGTTAGCGAGTGGCAGGGAAAAGGTACTGGGCCGTTGTGCGGGCCTACTAGTCCTGCGTGGTACCTGCCACTCGGGTAGAATGTTCCGCCGTGTCCGTACGGACAGACGACGGCGTGTTCCACCATACTCCTTTAGTTGCGGCCCGCGGGGAGGGAGAGTGTCCGCGGGCCGTGACAGTTTAACGCCCCCTGGTATTGGGGTCGTCCTTTCTGTCCCTGGTCCTGATCAGCGCTACTCCAGCCTTGCCCCACAGGTGTTGGGGGCATCCGCAAGGCCTGACCGGGGCCAGCACCGGCCAGAATGGTTACCAATTGTCCCAGCATCTCTACCATCTCTACGGTCCACTTCGGCTTCCAGTGAGAGGGCTTCGGAGCCTGTCGTAGCCCGAGCAGCGCTGACTCCAACTACTGGTGGGTTCCGTTGTGCTCGATGCATTTGGGTAGCCAACAGGTAAGCTTCTCCAGCCTTCAGGGCATCCTCTATTCTGGTTATCCCTTTAGCTCGTAGGTGATGGTCTAGGCCCAGGTCGTTTAGGGACTGGACAAAGGCGTCATAGGTGTAACGCTCTTGGTGTTGTGCTGGCAGATCGCTATATGCAATATGCGCCAGCTTCTTCACCGTCGCGGCATGTTCTTGCAGCGAGGTCCGCGGGGTGCGGCACAATCTCTTCAGCTTGGTCCTAGCGTCTATGACGGAGGTGCCAAAACGGGCCCGCAGCGCAGCCAGTATGCCGTCTACGTCCGTTCCCACTCCGTACGGCTTGGCTTGCTCCGTCACCGCTCTCCGCAATTGAATGAGGGCCACTCTATGCGGCCATTGAGCAACTTCCATTACCTCTCTAAATTCTTGTATAAATTGTTCGACATCTTCCGACCCAGTAAAGGTGGGAGCTTTCAAGCAATGTCTATAAGCTTCTTCTCCTTCATGATTCACAGGATTAACAGCATTTCTACGCTCACCTTCTACTGGGGGTGGTTGCATTCTAGCGTTTTCAGTCTCCATCTTTGATATACACTATCCCACCGCTGCCACCACTGTTATAGTTTTCAGATTTAGGGTTGATGTGCCACCAAGAGAGTCTATTTAACACTAGAGAAACTTCACCAGTTAAGTCGAGTAGATATCGTTATATTTAATACAAGAATACATAATAAAAATCCAATGTACAACAGTAATGATACGCACGTCTATTTAGTTTACAGCACTATCCTCAACTGAGCTAGTAGCGCGAAGCGGCTACTATTACTAATAAAACAGCTTAGCTAATTGGCTAATACATTGTTCCGGGTCAATACACAACCTCGCGTATTGTGTTGCTGGTAGCTCCACGAGCCACCACAATATCTAGTCATTAATTTCTTGCAATAAATCTATTTCACTATTGAGAAGAACAAAATTAGCTAGTAAACACTGTAATAGAGTCAAGGCACTTTGGCAGTGCTAGTTTAAAATAAACCTGGGATAGTCGAATAGCAGAAGTACTTTTTGATGCATAATATAATTATGTACAGCTTAAGATTTTGCAATACTGTGTTTTCAGTGCGATATTAATTTCAATAGCTACATTAAAATAATGTACAATTCTAGCAAGTGATGCAAAATCTTCTAAAATGCTATGACTGTAGCAGTTTGCTACTAGTCTCAAGTAACAAACCAAATAGCCTTTCTTTGTGCCATCATCCAAATGCCAAACAAATAACTCATTCACTCTGTAACAACAAGGTGGTCTCCCAAGTAGATTGTTAGACATTTCAGGCATTAATAACCAAAAGCTTTTCACTTTGGCATAATTGTATAGTTACCCAGCTAAATAAATAATGTATTCATGGTATTGTAATTCCAAGCCATGCATTTATCTGTGAATGCAGCTAAGTATTTAATACGGCCATATATTTATGTACTATGTAGCAATGCCTAATGTAGCTGTCAAGCTTCTACTTATACTCATTTTACTGATGCTTTACTTCTGATTACATGATTACAAACATAGCAGTTCAAACAAAACTATTTTAGATAGGAATAAAAATAATGCTCCTAGCAAATGTTGTAAAACTATTTTCCAAAAACATAAACTTTGCAAAAAAACTTTTCAGAAAGTTATAATGCATTTATCATATTATTGTTTCATTTAAAAGTTATAATGATAGAATATTATACTTGAAACACACTCAAATTTTTAGATTCTTGTAATATTGTTAAGCAAGAGTTAACAGTAAGATTGGCTGTAGAGTAGAATGTTTAGCTGTTTGTACTGAAGCTAACAAGTAACTGGCATTAAAAAGAGATGTAGATAAAAAGTGACAGAATAACAACTGGCTTGTATATTGGTAGTGCAAAAAGCTGTATATAACAGTTTAAACAAATACCCATTAGAATAAATGGTAACCCAGTACTTAAAATGTGGTATGTCATAATACATATTTGTGGTGTATTGACTAGGCTAGATCAACACATAGCACTACATAATTGCTTTAGTATTTACAATTAGTTTGTGGTCTGGTGGGATTTGTTGATAGCCATTGTCTTTATTAACATAACAGTTTCATAAAATTAGCAGTTTTCCTTATTCACCTAGTTAATTTTTAAGATTTATGTACAATATTTACATATTAGGATATAAAAATATCTTCAACCAGTGAATATCAAAATAATGATTAAAGACATATTTTACGTCATATTTTTGTGGCAATCTAAATAATAAGCTGGTCTAAATTGTACTTGTGCAAACAGAACCAGCTCATGAATATATGTTGTCTTTTTTTAACTTGACAGTTAATCTAATATGGATGTGTATTTTATACTTGCTTTTGTGTTTAAGGTGATAAAATTGCACTGCAGGTAGAGTTGAAATTAAACATGATCTATTCATTGCTAAAGTATTACAGCTATGAATAATATATATGTGATTACCTGAGTGATATCACAATCTTCACTTGCTAAGTCAGTTTAAATACAGGAAAAAAAAATTAATCTGGGGAAAGATTATATATGAGAAGCTGTTTTTGTAATAATTTCCTGCTCTAGGGTGATTTAGAAGAATTGTTTTAATGCAAAACTTTTGCATACATGAGTTGAATAAAATCATTGAGAGTTTTATGAAGGTCTATTTGTGTATAGGTAGCCCTAATGCATGTCACAACTCAAGTTTTTAGATTTTATGTAATTTGTGGTGCAAAGTTGCAAATAAAAACCTTATTTTAATAATACTTAGACATATGCAAGTAATAAAGATAATGAAAAAAATGCTATAGTTGCTAATTAGCTAATATTACTTGCATATGATGCAAATATTTGTATGCATGCATGTTTAGTTTATTAGCATTGGTTAGATATAATTGAATATATAGATTTGATGTGGAAATTGAAGAAAATCAATATGTTGTGTTCTATATACAACAACAGTTTTTACATTGGTTTGTTAATTACTTCATAAATCATTTATTACTTCATGCAATATTTGTTCCTGCAACTTTGCAGAGTGGCAAAATGCATTTCAAAGACATATATTAAGTGATTTTAATTATACTAGAATTTTCAAACCAAGAATTTTTGGGGAGTTTTCTTCTTCCTCAGACATATGTGGCAATTGAACACATAATAAGTTGTAGGCCACAACTCCTTTATACAACCTTGCAAGAAATTATGCAGCCATTTAAATAGAAAAGGAATTATTGAATTTATTTATTCAACATTATTAGTATTTTATAAATATTTGTTGCATTTAATTAATGAGCATAAAATTTGTTTTACAAATACTGTAATTAACAGCATGGTAAAATATATTATATATACTGGTATATATTTTGTATTGTATTAGATTTAGGCTACATTGCTAATTAAAATGAGTTAATGGCTAAGTTTAAATATCTTCGACTTATAGATAACATTTTTATGTGCTATAAAAATTTAACTCGTTTGTTACGGCATTTCTCCATGCATAAAAGCAAAACTTACTGCAAGAAATCCTTAGCTAGAAAGATAAATAATAATTTACTCTAATTACATCAAAAGCTAATATCAGCAAGCATTCTATAAATAATGGGAATTTACCTAGCGTAGTTTTTCTTAAACTAGCTAAGCTTGCTTGGTACTTTAATAAGTTTATTGGCATAGTGTATTATTTTATACTTATATATTTTTAAGACTTTAAGGAAAATGATGTTTTAGCTGCGTTATTCCTAATGCAAGCCTTATAAATTTACAATATATACTAAAATATTATATTTGTAATTAGAAAGAAAGCAAATTACTTTCATAAACTTATAATTATCGCATTCTGTTATTGTTAATGCTTGAATAACAAATTGAACACGGCATATGCTTCCCTAACCAGATGCTTTTAAACGGATTAAAAATAATTTGTCAATTTCTAATTATGAGGAACAAACTCCTCGGTAGTTTCTACATTTGCGCATGACTTTATCAAGATAGGCTTGCTTTTGTGTCAACCTGTAGCCAGTGCAACTATACTTTATGTAACGAGTAAAACAGACTCATTTCAAAGTACACAGTCTAAAGGGTAGGAATTACTACAGAGAAAAGTGCCGGTTAAAAGTTAATTATAATTGGAAATAAGGTGAAATATCAGTCAGAAATTAAAAAGTGTCAACTAAAAAGGTGTATTGTTATTTCTTTTTGGCTTAATGAAAATGTTTTTTGAGGAAGAAGTACGAGAAACATTTAGGAGGGGTTCATATCCACCACTGGCGACTACCTGTTTATTGATGAAGAACTATCCAATGATAGTACAGTATTATGGTCTTTTGCCTTATAATTGGCTTTGATTTTTTTATGTCTAATTACGAGATACTAAACAGATGCAAAGTATGTTGTGCATAGGCAGTTTTTTTATGTCTCTAAACAACATTCTAGGAAAATATATACTGTGATTTCCAGTCAGAAATTCAATTTGGCAGCATTGAAATTTATCCAATAAGTTGCATTGCATTATTAAAGTCACTCGTAAAAATTATTGTACTGTGATAACTTAATCGGCCGAGTTCAAAATAACAATCAAAAGGACTAATAACTCTTTGTAAACATCATTATTTAGTTATGACTTGAGCGACTGTAGATGACATTCCAGTAGGTTTATAATTATATTGTCAACGCTTTCTCAATTATCCCTTTTATGCTGTCAGCTTTATTAATTCAGGATGTTTTCAAAAGTAGTTAAATAGCAACTTTTTTCTATAATATTATAGTAACATTCTCTGATTCTCTGATGACAAGTCTATGATCTGAACTGCGAAATTTTATGGTTACACAGTTTGTGAATTAAAATTGCATGGCAGAAACAAATATATAACAACTTTTAGAATATATGCTTGCCCATTATTACTGGTCTTATATAATTATTACTGATCTTATAAATCGGGACCTATTAAACTCCTCCTTTGTAACTAGTCCTATATAATACCGGTCTTCTTAAAATAAGCTGGTCCAATAATACTGATCCTATAATATACTGACCCTATATTACCTACAATAGGCCTATAGTAAGCTGGTCCTATATAATATAATAAAATGGGCCTATATAATACTAGTCCTACAGTGTTGGTGCTACAATACTGGTCTTATAATAAGCTGGTCCAATAGTATTGGTTCTATTAAAATGGCTCCATAACATTGGTCCTATCATTCAAAATATATTTATAAAAATAATGTTTATATATTATATATAGCTGAACAATCAGTATATCATAGTTTATTATACATAGAAACAATCACAATTAATTTGAAGGACAACTGTTTATAAACCAATCACATTACCTGGGAAAGTCTTGTAAATACTGTTCCTCCATGTTCCACCACACATTTGACTACTGTTCCCTCTGCATGCTCTACGACACTCAGTTTCCCCTACTTCACCATATTTGCTGTATTCAACACCACAGTAACACTGGTCAGTAGATTGTACTCCTGCATATGGCTGCCCTGAAATTAGTAATTTGCTAATTGATCTTTATAAATATAACAACACGATAAATCACAAAACACAATTTTTTTGTAGTTCAGCTACAATTGGCAGATTCAAGCTTATATTCCTTTGTCGTGTTAAAATGGAAGAATACTGAAATCGATGAAAATTAAAAATAAACGTTTTCAAAGAATCAACATAATTATCGGGTATAGTAGGTTCTTACACAATATTTTTGGTATACTGCAGTTATTTTTGAAAACAGTTATAAAAATATTCACTTCGTATAGTGCAGTAGCCAATACAAAGCTCTACGGTCATCAAACGAGTTGAAAATGCTATGGGTAACGCTCTGTTCCTAGAGTCCTTGTAACAACCAATCAGCTGGTTGAGAGTGTACACCAGATGCCAACACAGCCAGAGTTGCAGAAGCACTTAAATTATACAACTAAATTAGTCAATGTTTTGTAAAAAAAAGTTTGAACTAACGGACGCAAGTATTTAAAAAAAAATATAATTTAGAATTAAAAGTTTTGAATAGATAAAATTAAAGCAAAATATAAAAACATAAAATATTCACATTGTAAGTTAAAACATAATTTTTTAGTTTAGATATAAAAAGCAGATATAATAAACTACATTGCAATAATTGACAGTTTGAATTTTTTTAAGCTAATGAACATGTTTTTCATATTTCAAATCTTACGAAGCCAACTGAAGCAAAGCATATCTTACCAAGCCTTAGCTGGCAATATTTCATTATTACTATGTCTAGCCAATTCAACTTTTAATCATGCAGTTAATTGGCTTTGAGTTTGTAATAACTTTTATTTCTAGATTAGAGATTTATTTTGGAATGCAAAATACTTTAATTAGTTTGCACATATGTAAGATACACAACTTGGTTTGCCTGTGAAATTGTAACACTACTCCAACCTTATCCTAAAAGGCCTAGACTATATATTTATTCTATGAATTTATTTTCAAATATAAGGATACAACTTGTTTGGAAAAATAGATCATAATATTGTTAATGAATCGCAAAGTAAACGGGGAAATCTAATTGATTACAAAATGCAAACATCCCACATCCTATATATATACTGCACACTTAAAGCCGCACAATTATGAATTGTATAAGTAGTTTTAATTTTACTTTAGGTAATATTTTAAACAATTTTTTGTAGCAAAATAATTTCTTATAGACATTTTCTTAAATTAATTTTCGTCGACATGTGTTATAATGAATGATATATTTTGATGTTTTTAATCATATGTTACTTTAGGTAACATTTTAACAACTCATATACTAGTATTTGTTTATAGATCTGTCTATAATTTAGAATGAATCGGTATAAATTGTGCTACATTGTATGGGTATGCTGCTTTAAGATGGCAATCTTATATTTTTGCTATAGTTGGTGCTAATTATAAGCATAACATATTATTATGATTATCGATATATTTATTATTATAATGGTGTTGTAACATTGACATATATAAAATAATATAAATATTGACTATTTACATCATTTTAGATTAATGTTGAAACAAAGATTATACGTAAAGATATTACTTTTATAGTTGTTTTTCATTAATTGGTGTATCTATTATGACAACATGCATTGAAATTATTCGCCCACTCTCAGTTACACAACAACTCTATCATAACATCAAGAGAATCACAATGAAACAAGATACCAACATTTTATCATCTATTAACATGAAATATTTGACAAAGTTAAACATTATCAGACATATTCAAATGTTTACTGTCACCATTAGCATGAATATAGATTTTTCATACTTTTTATGACACTAATAGCATGAATTATCTTTGTATTCTGTTTATTTATTATAAATAATACATTAACTTTACCAGTTTTCTATATTCGACGATCTTGCTCTTATAACACACTTTATGTTACTTGATAATTGCAAAGTAAATATTATAAGGGTATCTCTTAAGTTGCCGGCACTTTAAACTGTAAGAACAAAATTTTCAACATGAGAATAATGAGGAAAAATCTATAAATGAAATTTTTTGTTATATATGACGGCATTGTTATAGGCTCTTTCAATAAGTTCACTTCGTAGATGCTACAACAGTAAGTTACTAACAAACTTTATTAATTTTATAGTGAAATATCATTTTCTTAAATTACATAATTCGAACAGTTTTAGTTTCTATGTGGTATATAGCTGATTAAAGCACTACATAGAGCTGAGAAGCTCTGAACTTTAGTGAAATTAGTATTTCATTGTCAGAAGTGGCTGGTGCGTGTATATGACTGTACTGTACTGTACTGACTGTACTGTATTCCGTGTGTGCATATAACTCTTGAAAAGACTCTAAAATTATATATATATATATATATATATATATATATATATATATATATAAATATATATATTGAAGTAAACAAAGAACTTGTTATATCAGAGTAGAGATGAAGAATATTCTAGAAATATACGCTCTGATTCTGCTGATACAAGTGACTACTTCAGAATACATGGGATGTTATAAAGATAAAGGAGAGAGAGCATTGCCTTTAGTCACTAAAGTTACTAATATGACAGTAGACTTCTGTATAGGCTACTGCATCTATAGAGGTAAAGAGAATACGACGTAAATCTGTTTTTCTATTTAATATATTTTACCGTTATTATATAAACCGTAAAATGGGGTAACTTTAGCCACTTGAGGTAACTTTGGCCACTTTGGAAAAAATGTTTAAAATGTAGCTGGTGCTATATCTATGAAGTCTAAAGATGTTTTAATTGTATATATGCACTGACTGTAGGTTGGTGCATCCTATTCCTGAAAAATAATTGATATACTTATTTGCTGCTTCTTGCTGTCAGCCATTTTCAATTTCCTGTTTGACAACAAGATTTTCAGCGCTGTCCAACTTTAATCTATTTGAAGGCATTAGAAAAGCTGGACTTATTTTCTTTTTTGTATTAAAGAACTTTGGTAAGTATTTAACCAGGATATTTGTAATTTAGGTAAATAAATTGAAATCTAAAATTAAAATATGTGTCTTGAATTCACTGTGTACAATTTTTGACAAATTTGGGGTAACTTTGGCCATGACTAAATGGTACTCCAAAGTAGGTTTCTGGCAGCGCTGCGAACTTTCTGTTACTTCAGACACATAGTACATTCCTTTCTATAGGCACAATCATTTGATTCACCTATACCCAATGCTTTAGTTATATATTTAAAACAAATTAGAGTCCGAAATATGAAATAATTACATGGGGAATTATGCATTTTTGTTCCCAGACAGCAATTTTGTGTTTAATGTTTTTTTTTTATATAAGAATTTGACCATGCATTGTAAAATGTATTTTTCAAGACAATTATACTCAGAAAATATTAAAGAAAAGTAACATCTCCAAGATATGGTATATCTGAGGAGATCATTGGTTTTGCTTTATTCACAAGAATTGGCAGCTGGAAAGTCTTGACAAGAAGTGGCTAGAAATATGATATTACCAAAGGAACACTACAAAACAGAGCCGCATGAAGACACAAGCTGAAGCCTCGAAGCCAAACTGTGTTATCACAAGTAGAGGAGGTAGCCATTGTTGACCATACCTACTACAAAGCTGGCTCAATGGGGCTTTCCATTAGATAAAACAGACTTTCGTATAGTCAAGACCTATTTTGACAAATGTGAAAGAAGAGTGCAACATTTCAAAAGCAACTACCCTCAAGATCACTGGAGTCTCAGTTTTATGTCAAGACATAAAGATAGCTTGTCTCACAGGTTGTGCCAAAACATAGCACCGGAATGGGCAACAGTTAATTCTAAAGACATTACGCATTATCTAAAAAATCTACAGTTAACTGTCACAGCCTATAGTTTGAAAGGGCATACTTGAATTTAAGATTAAATTCAATGGAATTTGAACTTGTACAGTGATTTATTCAATGTTGCCAGCAAAATACATGATTTTTTATACATATACAAAAGTTTTTACACTTAATAACAATGTACCTCGAATAGCCGTGGTTTCAATGCAATAATTACACTATTATAGCTTGCATTTTGTCTAAAATAATTTTTTTTTGTAGCAATGAAGTTGAATAATGTTGTTCTTTAATTTCTAACTGGCTAAAAAAGCTCCAAGTGCTGCCAGCTTTAGCTACATGTAGAATAACGACACCGGCCAAAGTTACCCCGAAAATAGGGTAACTTTGGCCACCTACTTTTTTTAATACCACAGGAGATCTAGCAGTCCCAAACTGCAAATGGTTCTTTCATTTAGTGCATATGTTGATAAGCTTCATTTAGCATCCAAAAAATTTAAAGAATATTGTAATCCTTTCATATGACACCCAAAATATGTCTCAAAACGGCCAATGTTACCCCATTTTACGGAACTTTATTACATATGTAATGTATTAAAATTGTGATTCTTTTACACCAATTATATGACTAATATTATCTTTTTCTCAAATATAATAAGCATATAATAATATTATATTATATTCTTAAACAGCAATTATATTTTTATTATGTTGATCTCATCCAGCTCTATAATACTTATGGCATCTTGATATTTAATTATTTTTGTACAGCAACTATATAAACATTATATATTTCTTGTATATAGTAGTTATAAAAATGTTACATTATTATTGTTTGTTTTTGTTTGTTTGTTTGTTTTCTTTATTTCAATCAAAAAAAAACAAAAGGACAAAAAAAATACAAATATACAACAGTAACACAAAAGGAGCTAAATTCAATTTATATATAATATCAATTGAAGTCAAGATGGGGGCCCATGTGCTCAGTAGCATAGCTATTCAAGGAGCGGGGCCCAAGTGGCAGTTGAAAAAATAGTGGGAACTATTTATTCAGATTAAGTTAAAGATTTTAGTAGGTGCTTTTTCAACAATATTTTAAATGTGGCAAAGCTTTGATGATGTCTTAAAGTCAGAGGTAGCTTATTCCAATTGCTAGACATCTGGTAGGACACTTGACGATGTATATTAGATATCTAAACATTATATCATTATTCTATTGTAATTATATAAATGCTATCTGCTTATTTTAGGCCAGATGTATGCTGGTTTGCAGGATGGCAGAGAATGCTTCTGTGGTACAACCTTTGACCTCTATGGAGCTCTAGACGAATCAAGTTGTAGCAGTAGTTGCACGGGAAATGCGAGTCAGATATGTGGGGGAAGTTGGGCAAACAGTGTATACAGAGCACTGTCAGGTAAGATGAGAAAAATGAGATGAGATGAGATAAAATGAGAAAAGTTTTTTAGGTAATACATGAAATTGGAGTTTTTTAATCTTCACAAGACTTATCAAATTTTATTTAACCAAGTATATATTTACTTTTACAGACGATTGTTATTCTAAAAAATTGGCTGATAGGGAAATAGCTTTTGAAGGAACATTAAAATAATTAAACTCATAAAAACACGATACATTATTTCTAACAAGTTACACATCTAATCTATTTCACACTCTAGCTTCGACTGAGTTAGCAGCGGGAAACTACAATTGCTGCTAACTATCAACTACGCTAATTGGTTAGCCATTGTTCCGGGTCAATTACGCGACCCTACATGTTGTGCTGCTGGTAGTTCCACGAACCACCACACCGCCCCCACCAGCAGAAAGCCATCTTTCTGATATATATAAAAAAAACATTCAATAGTAATTGCATACATCAGTGGACAAATAATACATAATATACAGGAAGAGACATAATAATAGACAGAGTCATTATAACGATCCGTTGCATACAATTGGCCAGCTGTAGATAGACGAGGAATACTAGCTAGCTGTGGTGTTAGACAGGGGATAACCTGTTAAGCAGTCAAACATTTACATGACATCTGGGCTTCTCCCGAGAGGCAGAGTTGGAGTACTCCGAGTAGTCTAACTAGAGTCCTTGTTGGGCACGCCGGTGCTTGGCTTGGCATGTACGCAGTTTCCGTTTCATACGGCATACGGATCCCTTGAGCTGGAAGAGTCCTGTTGTAGTGTTAAGTAGGTCTGGTGCCAGCTGGGTGAACTCTTCTTGTAATCGTAGGAGGCGTTCTTCTACTGTGGCTAGTCGTACTGGGTCGGGGGACGGTGTCCGTCTGCGGCGTAAGGGTGGACTGGGGGACCTGGTCCGTCTCTTCGCCGGGGTAGGGGAGATCTCTCCTTCTTCTGGATATGTAGTTTCCTCGGGGGTGTATGTAATTTGAGGGCGGTCAGACACCAACGGGGATTGTTGGCGGGCGTTGTCTAACACACGTTGGAACCCCGAGGATAGAACGGCTAATAGCATGGCCTTCTTTACCAGAGGTCGTATATATGTGAGGAACTCCGGGTACAGCTTAGCGTCGACCACATAGTTTTCTCCAGGGAAACAGCCCGCCGCTCTGTGTCTGGTGACGGGGTAGGGATACACATCATTGTACCCGCAGGGGCAGAAGGTCAGTAGGAGATGAGCATTGACGTGTAGTTTAAGGGAGCGGTGGGAGGCGCAATCTTCACCACAGATCTGGCATCTCGTCCGTCCTCTGGACCCCCAGGCTGTTTCTATTTCTTCTTCGGTTTGTGGAGACACCCACCGCCAACGGCGGCGTAGTGGCTCAGGCCGGTCACCACTAGCATAGTCCTCCGGATACGGAGCGGGAAGCGTTCTATCCCGTACCCTGGTTGTAGCGGGTCGAGTGTAATCTGAAAAAGTTTCAACAGTGTTAGTACAGTACACTGCTGTGTTGTCAGCTTGAACAGCTTGGCAACTCCTAATTCAGTTACCTCGTAGAGATTAATGATAGTGAATAGTCAGATAGAACCGTATTGCAATGAGATTATAAAAATCTCTAAGTCAAACTGAGTTCTTACTACGGTATTTCACTAACCTATCTCCAGCTCGATTGACTCAGTGAGTCAGAGCTGAGCGATGCAATCTAGTTTCGTATTAAGATATAGTTAACTCACCCCACGATCTGTTGTCGTAAGACATACTGAATATGTGAAATGGTTTGAACTACTGCTTAGAAACACGTCTACTCTTGACTGCATCAGCGTATGAAAAGATCGAGCAACGTGGTTGGGGTGCGTGATTAAGACTTTGTGCACCCGGCGGATGAATTTTGTTTCTATTTCCGCCGATACAAAAGTTGATATTTCCGTGGTGTTGACAACTCCCACATTTGCTCGATTCTTTTCTCGTACGGTTTTCCCCTAGACTTTCATGTGTGCCGCTTTTAACGCAGTCACATACGAAGTCTTTCAAGTATGCGGGGGGTTGCCTCGTACGCTGTCCCCTTTCTAGGGGGGGTGACACGCTTGCCGGTTCGTTAGTAGGGGCCTCAAATGGCGTCTCTACTTCACCGTTAGTGGTCACCTCTTCTTGTTCTCCGGATGGAGCCCCTCCCTCCGTGGGGGTTTGCACTTCCGGAACCGGCTCGGTTTCTGGAAGTGATGGAATTAGACTTGGCGGTGGCGGACACGCTTCTGTTGACAAAAGCTGCCGCTCCTCTCTCACCAAGTTTTCCTCCCGCGGTATGACCACTTCGTATTCAGGTCCATGCCGCCGTCGCCCGCGCGTCGTTGTCTGCCTCCTGGGCTCTAACAACGGGGGGGGCTTTTCCCACTCCGCCGGGGCTAGCCCAATACGGTTTCAAGCGAGACTCATTCTGGATAGACACCTGTCCTGAGCGCTCGATCTTGTACGTATGATTGGGCATAGCCTCGACGACCACGTAGGGGCCTACGAACTTAGGCTTCAGCTTATCAGCCTGTCCGCGGCGCCTACGGTAATTGACCATCCACACCTTATCTCCTCTTTGATAGAGGGGTGGTTCATCGGAATCTTCGTGCCGCACCTTCCACTGCTGTTGACGCAGTATCTCGTGTGCGGCCTTCATCCGTTCCACTAGTTCACTGGCATACTCGTGGACTGAGTTATCTTGCTCTGGAACGTGATAGGTGAGATGGTCAGGGACACGGGTCTCTCTCCCGAGCATCAAGAGGTTTGGGGTCTCACCAGTACTGGTGTGTGGGGTGCTACGGTATGCACGCATGACTTGCGGCAACACCGTATCCCATTCCTCTTGACCTCGTCCAAGGAGGAGACTCCGGAGCGCATCACCTAGCATCCGGTTGTTGCGCTCCACCACCCCGTTACCTTGAGGGTGGTAGGGGGTGGTCCTGCTCTGATTTACTCCCCAGAGGTGGCAAAGGTCGCTCATCAGTTGAGACTGGAATTGAGCGCCTTGATCAGAGTGTATCTGTTCGGGAAGCCCAAAATAACAGAATACGTGTTGGTCTAGTGCCCTGGCCACTGTTGGGGCTGATGCATCTGGGATAGCCAGAGCATCCGCCCACCTAGTAAAGTGGTCGGTTAGTACTAGGATCCAATTATTGCCTCTGGGGGTCAGGGGCATGGGTCCGACCAGGTCTACAGCGACTACTTGCCAGGGCCTACCAGCATATAGCCTCCGCCGTCCTGCTTCACCAGGGGGGCGGCTATGCTTACTGGCCTGGCAGATCTCACACTGTTTGACTCTGAGCCGGACGTCACGCTCCATCTGCGGCCAATACCACCGGAGTCGTAATTTGGATATCACTCGCTTGACCCCTGCGTGGGCCTGCTTGTGAGTATCCCAAATCAACTCACGGCGGATGGCTGTGGGGCAGACTACCCTCTTCCTTTCCGGGTGTCTGCCGCTGGCAGCTAGAGAGATGGTTAGCAACCCATCCTGCCCGATCCGCAGCGAGTCCCAACGCTGACAGTATAGCCGGAACTCGGCGCATCCCTGTCGTATGCGTTCCTCGCTGGGTCGTCGCCCTTCCCTTTTGGCCCGGTAGATGTCTGCCACGACTCCAGGCAGCTCTTCTTGGAGCTTCTTCAGCTCTCGAACATTACCGGCCAGTACAGGGTTGGCGCGGAGGTTTTGTACATCCTCCGGGGACTCATCAACTCTTTGCCTGAGTTGACCTTGATCCCAGTCAAACGGTGCTCCGTGATGAGCCAGCGTCTCCAACTCGCATCGTGGGGGCCCTCCATCCCTCCTCTCGATGTTGAGACACTGTTTGCAACCTCCGTCAGGTCGGCGACTCAACCCATCCGCATTGCTGTGTCTCTTGCCCGGTCGGTGTTCGATCCGGTACGAGAATTCAGCTAGGATTTCGAGCCACCGGGCGACCTGACTAGAGGGCTCTGCTCTCCTGCACAACCAGATCAGCGAGGCATGATCCGTACGCAGCCGGAACTTCCTGCCATATAGGTATGGTCTGAAGTGCTTCACTGACTTGATTACTGCCAGCAGCTCCTTGCGGGTAGTGCAGTAATTTCGTTCAGCGGGAGAGAGAGACTTGCTGTAGTAGGCTACTACTACCTCTCGGCCTTCCTGCACTTGCGACAGCACAGCGCCAACATTCTGGTCACTGGCGTCCGTGTCTAGGATGTACTCCAGAGTGGGGTCTGGGTAGGCCAAGATGGGCGCCGTTAGGAGGCAGCCCTTGAGGCGGTCGAACGCTTCTTGTTCGACTAGAGTCCACTGCCACGTCACTCCCTTTGCGGTAAGCCGGTTTAACGGCTGGGCTATGCCCGCAAAGTCTGGTATGTATTGCCTGTAATACCCTACCAGCCCCAAGAAAGCCCGGAGTCCGGTCAAGTATTGAGGGGTGACCCAGTCTTCTACTGCCCGTACCTTTTCGGGATCCGTTGCCACGCCGTTTCGACCGACAACGTGCCC
This sequence comes from Bugula neritina, assembly GCA_964035545.1. NCBI lineage: Eukaryota > Metazoa > Bryozoa > Gymnolaemata > Cheilostomatida > Bugulidae > Bugula > Bugula neritina. Next base: position 15,847,619 of record OZ037767.1, read on the forward strand.
CAGGTACTTGACCTCCGGCTGCAACAGAGCGCACTTGGAAGGTTTGAGCTTAAGACCGGCACCTCGGAGTCTCTCGAAAACCTCCTGCAGACGACTGACATGTGTCTCAAAGTCTGGAGAGATTACGATGACATCATCGAGGTAGACCAGCAGTGTCTTCCAATGGAGTCCGCTAAGGACTTGTTCCATCAGCCTCTGGAAGGTGGCTGGGGCGGAGGTTAACCCGAAGGGCAGCACCTTCCACTTCCACAAACCGTCCCGTGTGATAAACGCCGCTTTCTCTTGGGCGTCGGGACTCAGAGGAACCTGCCAATAGCCGCTTAGCAAGTCTAACGTACTGAAGTACTTGCTGCCGGCTAGGGCGTCCAATGACTCGTCAATACGAGGTAGAGGATAGGCGTCCTGTATGGTTACGCTATTGAGTTTGCGGTAGTCCACACAGAACCGCCAACTGCCGTCTTTCTTCCGGACCAGTACGACTGGCGAGCTCCACGCACTATGGGCGGGCTCTATCAGTCCCCGGTCCAGAAGATCCCGTACTTGTCGGCTAACCTCCTTCTCTTTCTCCGGCCCCAGCCTGCGTGTGGGCTGCCGGACAGGGACTGTCCCTGCAGTCAGCGGTATTTCGTGTCTGACAATTCCAGTCAGTCCCACGTCATGCTCTCCGCTGCTGAACACATCACCGTAGTCGCGTAGTAACTTGGCCATAGCCCTGCGCTCTCTGTTACTCGCGCAGCCGTTACTGGCCGTCTCGTATAACTCCCGGAGATGTGTTGGGACTGCCCCTCGTCCCTGAATAGGGTGTCGAGGGAGTGCCTCTGTCGCATCACCCAGCGACGGGCCTACGTCTCCCTCTTGCACAGAGTGAAAACGGCCCAGCATCGACCCAGCCGGGAGCTTGATAGGCTCGGTAAAGGGGTTGACGCACTGCACTAAGATTTCCCCTTGCTCAGTCAGCTGGTTCAGACTGCTGGCAAGTTGGATCTTTTCGTGCGCGCCTTCAACCACCCCGAGTCCAGAGATCCGGCTACTATTCACCCTGCAGTGAATGGTAGCCCGGGAGCGGCCTGGTATGGTACGGTTGCGTACCACTTGCACACCTCCTACTAAAGGGCAGCCGAACTTGTCGACGCAGGCGAGTTCCCGCCCGGACATCATCATTGCAGATCTGCTAAAATCTATGTGACATCCGTGCCGTTTAAGGAACGGCATCCCGAGGATAGCATCCTCCTTGAGCTGACTGACGATGAACGTCTCTTGGATCGTTTGATCGCGGACTCGTCCCGTCAGCTCAATTATACCATAGAAGGGAAGGCACGACCCGTCAGCTAGGGTGCCGTATTCCCCTTCGTATGCTTCCATCTCGCCCCTGACCCTAGCGCTGAGGGTGTCGAAGAGTTGGCGGCTTAAGAGGTTTGTGGTACAGCCCGAATCAATGAGAAAAGTAACAGCTTTGCCTTCCAGTTTACCGGGCAAGAAATAGCTGTTCCCATGGGGCTGCACCTGAACTCTCCCTTCAGGCCTTACTCTCGCAGGGAGTACCTCCCTCGCTTTGGGTCGCGAAGGAGGTCTCTTGGGGCGGTGATGGGTAGGCCTCGGGGGTGCCGAGGCTAGATCCTCAGCTACCTTTGTGTGCTCCCATCCAGATTCTTGGACTTGCAGCCCTGTGAATCTGTTGTGAAGGGGCATAGAAAAGGCAGCCGCGGGGCGAAGCCCTTTGCTGGTCCGTCGTGGCTGTTGCCACTGTTGGTTGCCAGTACGCGGTACCCGTCTGGGTGACCTGCGTTTCTTCTTCCCTAGAGGTTTCATCGTCGGCCCGCGGAAGGTGGGAACATCTGCGGGCCGCGGTAGTTTAACCCCTGATTTAGGAAGGGACAATATCGGCGGAAATGTCCTTGATTTCCGCACTCCCAGCAAAAACTGACTGTTTCTCCCTGTGGCGGCGCCGATGGCCGCATGGGCTCAGGGGCGGTACTCACTGGGTTTTGTGGTGTCAGTGTTGCTATCAGCTTGGCTAGCATGTCCGTCAGTTGAGTGACTTTTGATGCCGTCGCCAACTGGGACACGGCAGCCGCGGCGGGGGTTTCCTCCCCTTGTCCCGCGGCCGTGTCTGCGCAGTCTATCTCCACTTGGCGAGAGCTTCCGCGACTTTTATGCATTTGGTTAGCTAGGAGGTAAGCTTCCCCCTCAGTCAGAGCATCTTCAACGGTGGTGACTCCCCTAGCTAGAAACTGGTGGTGGAGACCCAGATCGTCGACAGATGCTATGAAAGCGTCGAGGGTGTACCTCTCGCGGTTGACTGGGGGCAAGTCGCTGTACGCGATCTGTGCCAGCTTCATGACCGCGGCGGCATGCTCCCGCAGCGGGGTGCGGGGATCACGCCGCAACCTCTGTAATCGGGCCCTGGCATCTGTAGCCGAGAGGCCAAAGCGGGCCCGCAGAGAAGCAAAGATATTATCAATGTCTACGCCCAGCCCATAGGGCTTGGCTTTGTCCATCAATGCCATTCTAAGCTTCAGCAGGGCCACCCTAGGGGGCCACTGAGCGACGTCCATTACGTCGCTAAACTCTTGAATAAATTGTTCCACCTCCTCTTCACCCGTGAAGGTGGGCGCCTTTAACCTGTAGCGGTCTTCAGCTAGTTCTCGCGGAACCCTTCGCTCTTCTACTACATGGTTAACAGGCATTGTCTCTACAGCATTGTCTCTACGCTCACCTTCGATTGCCGGTGGTTGAATTTCAGCATTGTCAGTCTCCATCTTGGATGCACTATCCCACCGCTGCCACCACTGTTATAATTTTCAGATTAGGGTTGATATGCTATCCAGAGAGTCTATTTATCTAGTATAGAACTGCACCAGGCTAAGTCGAGTGAACGAGTATATTTTATACACAACTATACATCATAAAAACACGATACATTATTTCTAACAAGTTACACATCTAATCTATTTCACACTCTAGCTTCGACTGAGTTAGCAGCGGGAAACTACAATTGCTGCTAACTATCAACTACGCTAATTGGTTAGCCATTGTTCCGGGTCAATTACGCGACCCTACATGTTGTGCTGCTGGTAGTTCCACGAACCACCACATTATTATTATGCTATTTTTAGAAAATGCCAAAACACGAAAAAACAAACCCGCAAACTTAGTCCACATCAGAAATATTGAAGTTAAAGAAATAAGTGATGACATCATATCCTTTATCGAACATCCGGCTGATTCTACTAAAATATTAGCGGCTACATCAAAACAACTTGTAGAGATCAATCACCATGGAGACTGTATAGCAGTAGCTGGTGTGCAGCTACAAGGTTGTGCCTATCAATCGAATGAATTTTCTTTTTCCTCGATCGGTCACTTTATCTATGCCCAGTTCACCAAACTGAAAGTCTCTCACAGTCTTTTCAACAAATCAACCATTTTGGTTGCTGATGCAGGTAATCACTGCGTAAAGTTTCTCATTCTAAAAGACTTATCATCTTTTGAGTTTGACAATTCAATAAATGACTACCATGTTGGTAAGTGTGGATCTTTTAAAAAAGAATCGTTGTTGGAGAGCCTTCAAAGTTTAGTTGATCCTAAAGAAATGGAGCTGAACAGCCCAAAACATCTTTCTCTGTACCATGACTCTGAGACTATCAGACTGGTTGTTAACTGTGTACTGACTGAAGTATACTCTGTTATTGTTAGTATCTATCCAACTCACACTGTAGCATACGAGTACAGTGGACACCCTGGGTATGTTACTGATGTTTCTGAAAATCTCTATTGGCCATTATTTCGATCAAAAGGATTGAAAAGTCTTTCAACTGATAACAGCACATCAATAAACCAAATCCTTGTCATTAATGGGAGTTACTCAACTACTGCAAATTATTATTGTGATTCCAGGAACAGTTCTGCTATTCCCAGACTGTTTCAAAGTTGGCCTCTAGTAATTGCAAATGGTGAATTGAAATCCCTGGTTTATAATTCGACAAGCAGTGAAATCAAACTAACTAACATAAATATTGCTAATCTTTCTACAAAAACACCCCCTGAGTTTAACCTGTTCACTACAACAAAGGAATCCAATCATATTATTCTCTACAGTCAAAGCCTAAAGAAATTTTATAATGCAAAGGCATTTTCTCGCTATCAGAAAATTCTGGAAATGTCTTGTAGTAAATATGTTATAGAAAAAGCAATTGTGGGTGGACCTGAAAGTTGTGCTTACATCTGCAGTAAATATGGTAGTCAGTGTGTTGCTTTTTCTGTTAATAATTATGATAATTCTTGTTACATTCATGACCACTTTGACTTGGCCGATGCCTACATATCTAATGACTCAGTTTGTTATTTATCTATATCATAATTATAACATATAATTGCATAGTTGAACACCACTTTCTGATGACAACATTAATGATGATTTACTCTAACTTATGTTAATTTTTAATAATCATAATTATATTATTTTCATTCACTTAAATATTTTATGAAAATGATACACAGTGGTTTTTAAAAATTATATGCCCATATATATATATATATATATATATATATATATATATATATATATATATAGTAAAATGAGTGTTTATAAAACGTTACTAGAGTGCTCTATAGAAATAAATCTAGAGCGTAAACATTAGAAGAAATAAAATGAGATTTGATTAATATAATGGCATTTATTACTAGTAGTTTCGTACACAAGAACGATGTGCACTCGTCAGATAAATTAGCCACTATGAATGCTTACAACTATAAATAATGTAATATGTAAATGTACACAGATTAAAGCTAGAAGATTAAAATATAACAAAAAGCAGCATTGTAATTAATTGGCTATGTTACAGCATTTTTGAGTAGAAATTTACTACTATGTCTGCATATGGATAAAAAGTCATAGCGCTTATTGAGGGAAGACAACTGTGGCTTATAAAGAATGAAAAATTTTTCCCATGAGCATAGCTGACAGATTTTAGTGTTGTTGTTGTATGGTTGAGTTTTTCTGAGAATTTTCCAGGATATGGTAAAATCCAGACCTTTGTCTTTTAGGGTCCAGATGTGTTTACTCAACTCAGTTTGCATGCGCTTGGTTGGGTGTCTGAAAGAAGCAAGGTGGTTGTAGTATCTTGCCTTGAATGCAGTGGAGGAAATTCCTATATATGTTTCAGCAGTATCTTTTGTTGGGACGGATACTTTGGCCTGGTACACAATGTTTGAGGTGGTGCATTCTCCTGTTATTAAATGCAACACTACCCCTATTTCACAGGCAGGCTGTAACTGTAGAAATGTAAAGACATGCCCGCTCCCAGGAGAATGCACCACCTCAAACATTGTGTACCAGGCCAAAGTATCCGTCCCATCAAAAGATACTGCTGAAACATATATAGGAATTTCCTCCACTGCATTCAAGGCAAGATACTACAACCACCTTGCTTCTTTCAGACACCCAACCAAGCGCATGCAAACTGAGTTGAGTAAACACATCTGGACCCTAAAAGACAAAGGTCTGGATTTTACCATATCCTGGAAAATTCTCAGAAAAACTCAACCATACAACAACAACACTAAAATCTGTCAGCTATGCTCATGGGAAAAATTTTTCATTCTTTATAAGCCACAGTTGTCTTCCCTCAATAAGCGCTATGACTTTTTATCCATATGCAGACATAGTAGTAAATTTCTACTCAAAAATGCTGTAACATAGCCAATTAATTACAATGCTACTTTTTGTTATATTTTAATCTTCTAGCTTTAATCTGTGTACATTTACATATTACATTATTTATAGTTGTAAGCATTCATAGTGGCTAATTTATCTGACGAGTGCACATCGTTCTTGTGTACGAAACTACTAGTAATAAATGCCATTATATTAATCAAATCTCATTTTATTTCTTCTAATATATATATATATATATATATATATATATATATATATATATATTATATATATATATATATATATATATATATATATATATATATATATATATATATATATTTAAATTACTATATATACAGAGTCTGTACTATTTATTACAGACGGTAGATTGCTATATTATATTTGTGTATCAACAAATCAATAAAATAAAAATCAAAGATATTGTTTATTTGAAGCTTTTTTGGAAATTTATTATAAATATTTGTAGGTTGTGTAATTACTGATTATTTATAGCTATAAATAATATTTATAACAGATCGTTTTATTATAATTTTTAGATGACATTGTTTTAAAGAACATAATATGTATTAATTCAATCAAATTTATTTGACTCACAAGAAAATGCAGCACAATTATTTGTAAATTAAAAACTTCTTATTAAATAAAGATTGAGTAACAATCAAGTCAGTAAATTTTAACTATTGATACTTATATAAGAGAGTAAGTTAAACAGAAATGTTCATCTTTGCACAGATACTTGCAAGAATATCTATAGTGTATATAGAACTTTATAGATATAGAAAAGTTATAGATATAAAATAGTTATAGATATAAAATAGTTATATAGATATAGAATAACTATAGATATAGAATAGTTATAGATATAGAATAGTTTTAGATATAGAAATGCTGCAGTCAATAAATTAAGCAGATCTACAAATACATTATTCTATATAAACAATCCTTCACCATTTTATTGATATTAAAACGATCCAACATGCAATCAATATTGCAAATATTTACTTTTTTTAAATGCATTAATACTAATATTGTTTACATAAGTGCATTTGATGAAAATAATAGTAATAGTTATAGAAGACAATGTAATGTTTTTTACTTGGTTATGTAATACTTCGTTTATCTGTTTTTTTTTCTACCAAATATATAAAATAATATTTTAATAAACACAAAATCATTCACCGTTTTTACACATTTTGCTTTTTTATAAATTAAAGTTTTTCCACGCTTTTTAAATCTGCAATCTTCAAGTGTTTTCCTACAAAAAAAGTTTCTAAATTCATCAACTTAATAATAATCACTGTCTATTCTTTTTAAAATACACGATGTTTATCTTAATTATTTTCAAGAAACTTAAGTAAAAAGTTCGTTATTAAAAATTGAGAAATCATCGCCAAATCCAAGATACATCAATTTAATATTGCATTTAAGTTCATAAAACAAACATAAGCCATTACAATATTACATCTAAATTTATGAAATATATTATTTTCTGTTTTTGATAATAGACTTTTTTGTTTCAATACAAACCATTTTTAACAAAAATGCTTCTGGTTATTTTGAGAATTCGTTAAAGTTTTAAAAGTGGTCAAATTCCTGCAGCTGCAAGGATTCAGTAAAATCACTCTTATTGCTTATAGCTAATGGGCTTTGAAATTATGTTTGTAAAAAATTAATAATGTGAATATCTATTATAGAAGCTAGAGTAAGACTTAGTGCCTTGTAATTAAGTATTATTTTACAGGCATCCTCAACACTGACATATAACTCACAACAAAAAAGATATTCTTTCGTGTTTGAATATTGGAGCTAAAAATTATTGATTAATTTTCAATTTATAATAGAAACAAAACATGGAGGTTTACTATATACATTTAAGAACTTTAAGCTACAAAGCAACACTAAGTACAACAATTTCAGACCAGCTATAGAGATCAAATCTTGAAGAATAAAATCCAATCTTGTCAAGATACTGAAGTCAGGTATTATGAGAATTAAATATATATACCTACATTTTGCTTTCTATGTTTCACCTTTTACATGCAGTTTAGGTTTTATGATTTATAAATTTTATTTTATATTCCACATTTTACACTCTGTCTTCTATATTCTGTTTTCCTATTGCATATTTGCTATTTTATGCTCTAAGTTTCACCTTCCAGGTGTGACATTCTACATTTTAAGTTTTACATTTCGTATTCTAAATACCGTATCATATTAGAGGTAATGTCTTATATATTTTAGTAAGGTGATCATAATATCACAGCTTTGAACTTGAAGTATAAATTTTATAAGAATGTAAGATGTTATTAAATTAGTTGGGTGATAAAGTTTGAAAATGTACAATATAGCATGAAGTTATTAATTATTCTAGTATTGATGAGCCATGAGTTTATTTTACAAGTTGTTTTTAAAATGAGGTGATACATTTTTTATAAGCTGTAAAAGTGTTAGGATTGTTAGAATAACAAAAAAATAGTTTTTCTCTGTAAATTATTAAAACGAGATCTTGAAATTATTAATTTAAAGTTTTTTAGGAGTTTATTCAAACTTAATATATAGTTTTAGAAAATAGGTTTAATAGTTATCATCATGTTTAACTTGGAAACCAAAAAAACTTTTATTTAATAATACATTTCAAAATGTTAAGATATTATTCTTTACTAAAATGCCTATACTGTATAAGGTAATAACATTTTGCAAATTGTCATTAGCAGATGACAAATGAAATACCAATACGTTCTTATTTACAGTATAATGGTTTCATCCCAGCTTGATATAGACGCAATTTTTTATTTTGGTACCATATAGTTATATAGTAATATATTATAGCTATAATATATATACCTATATAACTGTTGTATTGATTGCTAAATAGCTAAAATACTAATAGCCATATTACAATAGGTAACATTAATTATCTGAAATAATATTCTAATTTTCACAGATTTGTGTGGGACAGAAAATAGTATAATAGACATTAATAATAGACATATTACCTTTAATTAATGACTATACTCATTAACGAAATATCTGTTCAAACAAGGAGCAAAATATATTCAAAATTGATGTTAATGCAAATCAAAGAAATTAATAATGTGCTAAATATGTGCTTCATTTAAATATACATATATATTTCAATAATATTAAAATAAATTGCACATAAAATATATATTATACCAAAATAAATAATTAGCGTCTAACTGAGAAGCGTCTATCTAGGATAACACCAAAACAAACTGTTTTTATTACTACCAGCTGTCTAGAAGATGCATCAATATCTGATGTGTATAGCACTGGTTCCTATAGTTTATGGTTCAGTGTACATGGGTTGTTACAAGGACACCTCAACTAGAGCTCTACCATTGAGGTATGATTCTAATGACATGACAGTCGACCTTTGTATTGGCTACTGCATTTACAGAGGTTAGTATTCCATTCACTTACTAAGTTGATTTTTTACAATATAGTGAAATTGTAACCTATGAAGCAGAGCTAATAAATTAGCCATCAATTTAGGAGTAACTCGCAATATCTTGAAACTTCAAAGGAATTGCAATTATCCTGACATATAAGATTGCTACATACTTATACGTAAAATAATTGCTGTGCTTGCTTTAAAGTTTAGACATTTTACCTGAGCTACAGGTATTTAAATAGGGCCATGCAGTTGGTATCTATAGCATAGTAAGTCGCAGTGGTCTAGGGGTCAGAGCGTTTGCCTACAAGTAAACACAAAGTAATGAGTTTGAGCCCCATTATAAGCCAGTAGTGATGTTAGGAAGAGCATCCAGTCATAATTGCTCCTGTGCCTCATATGAATAAGTCTTAAGCCAGCTTTAACAAAAACCCCTTCTATCAGAGATCTTCTCATAGGTATGGTGACTATAAACTTGTGTGAGTTGGTATATATTAGCATGTGTGCACATAATAATATATCCAAAAAAACTTGCATGTCGCAATATATATTGAATATCTATATAACTTTGAAATCTATAGCTAACTAGTTGTTTGATTGGCTATAAATATCATATTACAGTAAATTATTTAAAGTGAATTGATTATATCAAATTAATATGTTAGCAAGCGTAAAGTCAACTAATATTAATAATCGCCTTAGTTGTAAACTGATTCAAAAAATGTAAATAAATCAATAGAGAAAGTTTATGCATATACAAGCAATTAGCTGCTTGTTATATTTGTTCAGTAAGTGTAAATATTATACATGTTCAGAAACTGCTTGCTTAAATTTAGCTAATTAATAGCAAGTATAAACATTTTGTTATTTATATAAATGCTATGATATTAAGTTTATCAGAGGAAAATTCAATTACACAATTATTTGACTAGTCCTAAAAAAGTTTATGAATATTAAACTTAATTAAAGAATGCTCAAATAATAGTTTTTTAATCAAAGTTTTATTCACATTAACTAGAAAGCCCAGCTCTCTATCACTATATAGCCATGATATATTTGCTAAAATTTTGGGAAAAAGTAATTATGTTATAATGGCAAAATTGCTACTTATGTTTTCTAGTACATATATATGCTCATTAAACCATAATTTCTATTCAAATAAAATGTTGACATGAATATTAATCAACCCTGCTGGTATTTCAAGGTCACCCCTACGCTGGTTTGCAGACGGATGACACTTGTTTCTGTGGAAGTGAGTACGACAAGTATGGAGTTGGTGAAGAAACGAGCTGCAGAGACCCTTGTAAAGGAAATACTAGTCAGATATGTGGAGGAGGCTGGAGAAACAGTGTCTATAAAATAACTGGGAAAGGTACATAAAAAATCAACTCAAATTGAAATTGAACAATTACATTTCAATGCAAATAAGGAAAATAAAAATATTTTTGATGCTTATTTACTATTATTTTAAAGCCTAAAAATTTGTATATTTGTACCTAAATTTTAATAAGATTTTAATCGTACACAGAGAGAAATATTAGTGTTAGAGTGAACATTAGCTGACAACTAAAACCTCTCGTTTTTTGGATCCCTAAATTGACCAGCAGTGAACAGAAATTAGTGTCAGGTACTGTTCACAGTGAATAGTATGTTAGATCAATGTTGATATAAAGAGTTGTGAAGTTGATTCTTTGTATTTATCACAATGAGCCAAATTATGTTCAATGGTGATCTTATATATTTTCAATGGTGATCTTATTTATGCTCAATAGTGATATTATATATGTTTAATAGTGATCTTATTTATGTTCAATAGTGATATTATATATGTTCAATGGTGATCTTATTTATGCTCAATAGTGATATTATATATGTTTAATGATGATCTTATTTCTGTTCAATGATGATCTTAGATATGCTCAATGCTGAACTAAGTTATACTCAAAGCTGAACTTATAAATGTTCCATGCTGCTCTAATTTTTGTTGGAAATAAACTTCTGCAAAAATTATTACTGATCACTCTGAACTAACTTGTCATAACTTCTAACCAGTATGAGAGTATAGTAATGTGGATTTTATTGTATATGATAGTTGAATATAAGAAATGCAACAAAAAATAACTTCTAAAGATTAAAATAAGAAAAAAAAACATGAAAATAAGCATTTGAAGAATTTTTCTACGACTGTAAATTCAGTTAACTTTTCTCAATATTAGCAGAACCTGCTAAGACCATAGTGTGTGTCATTACATTCTTGCTCTGTAGTGTAGCGATAACCAAGCAGTTGTGGTGTGTAATGGCTAGCACACCTGTGTGCAAGTTCGAGGTCTGTGATAGTAACCTAAGTACGGGAGGGGGAAGTTTTATAACTAATTCCAGCGGTTAGTAAAGTGTGGTAGAACTCCGAGAGGAGTTGAGTGGTCAGGGAAGCTTGAAGGAGTAGTATAAAAAAGGCAGCTGAGTTCTTGAAAAGTGGGTAAGGTGTAGTGTCGAGAGCACCCAGTGGCGCTTGTAATGTAGTGGTGAGTGTGCCTGCTTGCAGGCTGAGGGTCTCAGCATGATTCAAAGTTTTGTAGCGGTCAAATTCTTTTTTGTGCTCCTATTCAGCATCTTTGAGTGCATGTTCTTAGAAAATGTTATGGGATCTACAACAAAAGATAAAAGTTGGGTAATATTTAAACTGTATTAGTATGAACAGTAAACATTTGGTTACCATATACAATCACAAGCAGCTTATAAATAAAGTTCAACTTTGAAGAAGCTGAAGTCTAAGGCCAAAACTAATAGTATCAATGATGTTAGCTATGAATCTTTCAGCATATTTTCAGCACCATCGTACCAATCGTTTGATTATGAATAACCATACAGGCTTTGGCAAACTTATGATCATTATGTTGCGTAGTGTTTGGGTTAGTTTGAGCTTATCACAATTTAGTAAAAATTTTGGCTATCATTTTATTTTACTTCTTTCTTAATTACAAATGCAAGAGCTGTTGGGCATAATTAGTTTAGTTAATAGAAGCTTCTCTGCACTAAAATTATCTCAAAATGTCAGTGAACCACAATTTAAGCTGGAGTCAGCATTTTATATGGACCCCTCATATCGAGATAACAAATGTGACCAGTCGCGACAAAACCGGGGATATGGCGGCGTTTATAAAGTGTAGTAAATGAAGGTTTAATTTGGAAATACTTAGATTTGAAATTAATTTCCAATTTTTAGATTTTAGAATTTTCTAATACAAAAACATCCAAGGATTTTAAAAATCATACTTTCGTAAGCATTTGATGATTCCTTCAGCTCTAAAATTGCATTTAAAGGCGGTAAGCTTCCAGGTTATTTATTACATTTGAGCAAAAGTTTGCATGCTTTTCAACTGTTTTATCAGCATTTTACCCAATTTCTTATACGAAAACACTACAAAAATGTAAGTAAAAGTGGTCATATTAGGTGTCTTAGACTTGCCCAGACTTGCCCGCGAGCGTGCCCTCCGTGACGTGGGGATGGCAAAATAGCCCAATTGTAGCGTGAGTTTATATCGCGTAAAGTTATTAAGAAGCGGGTTTGTCACAGATTCTCGTTATTCGTAGCTCAAATCACATGAATGTTACTCTTCGGGCGGCTACTAATAACTAACGTTAGCTACGCAACATCAAGAAAGGTAACTAATTTAACTGTTTTCAAATGGACTATTCCATTTCGCTAGTTTGTAACTTGCTGTAAATCACAAAATAATTATTTTCCCTATTTTAATTTCAATTATCATGTCGACCACACTACCAGAAAATTACTCTTAAATATGCAGTAAATGATGATTTTCAACCGTTTTGTGATGAATTATAGGTTAGTAGTTGTCTACGTAAAACCAAGTTTTGAAATTTGTAACTGAATCAGTGAATCACAGTATCAGTATGAGTGTCACTAGTCTAACTCTATTTCTATGACATTGACTCTCACTCTAAGTCTATGACTATCGCCTATTGGTGAACTATTATTAATAATATTCAATGGTTATATTTATTAATACAGTAATACTATTATTAGTCATAATGATAATCATATGACAGTATCAGTATGTTAATGTTACGGAGCAGGATCAGTTTCGAAACTAATACTTATACTTATAGTTATAATATTAGTTATAACTATAAGTATAACTATAACTATAAGTTATACCGATAGCTATATTAATATAAATATTTATATTCATAGTAATACTAATAGCAAATGTAATATTAATATTATTATGTTAATAGTTATACTTGTAAGTTATAATATAAAGCAAACGACACAAGTATTAATTTCAATTTGAACTGCTGGTCTTGAAATGAAAAGTGAAATAAATATAAATAATAAAATATAAATTATAATAATTTAATTATACTAATACTTATACAGAAATATAATTATAATAAATTTATAAAACTTAAACAACTTTTAATTTAAGGAACAACTTTAAATACAAACATAAAGATAATATTAAATGATTATAATCATAATGATCATAACAATAAATATAATTATGATTCCAATAATTATCAATATATTATATAATATTTATTGCAAGTGAAAGTTAGTTATTCTCCGCCAGCTGCATGAATGTGACTGGTAAATTTTGTAACCTTTGGCAGTAATAACTTTGTAGCATAAATTAGACACATTTTTATGAAAATACATAATTTTAATGCTATAGCTGCTAGTAATTCTAATGGGTGTAATAATATTACTTTCACCAGCATTAATTTTTACTTTGTTCATCTCTTCATAAAGCATTTTCTAAATCCTTTTTTGAATAAATATACATATAATGTGCTAAATAGATTACATATGTTGGGGTTCTTCCTATACTGCAGCTCAGCCTACACTCCCCCCCCCCCCCCCACAAATGTTCCTAAACTACTAGCTTCATCAGGATACAGATTGATGGAGCTGTATTGATAAAAACTTCTCTTTTTAGCAGTAGAGGCATCATGAAAAAAAAGGCAAGTATTTTACTAAATATGAATGCGGTTTTTTACTTCTACAAATTTGATAGCCTACACTATTCTATTTAAATGGAAACTGGTCTGACATAATGTGTCTGCAATTTATTAGTTATAATATAGTAAATACTATGCGGGCCTATAGATCAAATGGCTCAAAAAAAAATTAAATAAAACATTACACAATGCTGTATTTATTAGCAATGTGATACTTAGCAACTAATTTCACATTATTTTTTGCAAAGTTTCATATATCTACATATGTTTGTTCAATTCAGTGTTCTGAAGTAGAAGGTTCCAACAGCAGGGAAAAGCCTTGAACAAGATATTATGTTCTACATCTCCAACTCATTTTAACTTTGCTGGTCAGTGCATTGTGTATCTGGAGCATAGTTTTGTGTTTTTAAGTAGTCCATCAGATACCTTTGTAGATAGTAAAGATTAAAATGTTTGTGCAATGATGTCCATAATGTTGAACTGATTTATTGAAACTAAAACTGTTCTTAATTATAACAAAACTTGACAATCTTTACATAAAGAATAATGTCCTATAATCTATCTTCATTGTAAACAAAATTAGAAAGTTCCACACCAGCAAATTGTTAATCATCATCTGTAGGTGGAAGACGCGTGCACTCAGTTATAAAGGCAAGCTGACAGTGGTTTTCTTTGCCTTCTATGAAGATTTGGAAAGAGCCAGAAAATTAATACTCTATAACTGCAAAACCATGTTGTAGTGTCTTATGTTATTGATTGAATCACCTAAAAGAAAAATTGTTGTATCATTATAATTTTACTGTTAATGAATTAGATAATCTACTTATCTTGGTAAATATATTCAAGAACAAATACTATAGTGTAACTCAGTTTTGGTTATGTGTATGCTCCTTAAGCGATTTTACAGCAGATATCAAACTATATATTAGAGACTGATATAGGAATTACATTTAAGCTAACCATGATGATGTAAATAGCTGTTGTATGTGACTTCGAGAACTCTGCTGGCCATGTCAGTTCAATTACACCAGGGTGATCTGTTACGAATTTCATGTCATTATTGAAATTCAGCTTTTTCAAGTGCCTCTTCACAACTCTGGCAGCATTCTGACTGCTCCTTAGCTTTCTGCACCTGAAATTTCTTCTACTTGCACCATTCTTCTATTGGTGGAATGTTAGCCTATAACAAACAGGTGTACCAAAGCTAAAAAAAATATCTAATTCAATGCACTAGGATATTATTCAACTCATTTAAATTTAATATATAGCAGTAAAACAATCACATAATTGTATTTATTTTATCAGCTTTACTTTACAAAGCTGAACCATATAATTTAGTAACTTGTCACCATAATAAACTTTGTACAACATACAAATTGAAAACCTGATGTGATTGCTTTTTTAATAGAATATACATCAAAAACATGTTACTTTGATAAGCGTGTTTATAATAAAAGTATTAAACCAGTTAAAAAAAAATTATTTTGTTGTGTAATGGATCACAAAACTAAATCATTTTAAACCTGTAGCTCAATGTTCCTCAAGCAACGGGCTGCTATGACTAATTAATTTTCTATCATTGCATTTGACTGTTCTACTTATAGTGTATTGGCGAGTTAAAATTATTGGTAATTTAATGTATATTTTAGCTACCTCTGTACAATCAATGTCATAGTAATATCAATTAGGTTTTAAATTTCACTGAGTTTATAGTAAATTATTGCAATCGGTACATAACATTTGGCTAGTTGTCTAGTTCATTAAATAACCATACGAACTTAAATTTACAACATGAAAAAACACACAAAGCAAAATTAAAATAATCATATTATGAACCAATGTAATTGATAAGCGATAATGCTGTTGTAAAACATAAATTATCAAATTGAAATAGTTATTATTACTATTAGTATTACTATCATTATAACAACTATAATTATTATTAGTATTACTATTACTATTAGTATTAGCACTAGTAGTAAAAAATGAGTAGAGTTCAACATATACAATCTAGCTCACAGTTACTATAAAAGTAGAAGTAGAACTTTTAAAACTATTAGTATTATCTCCATCATTATCAGAACTATGAGTAATACTAGTACAGTACTAGTAGTTGTACTAATAGTAATACTAGTTATCAATACTAATAGACAATAGTAATAGTATCACTATGAGTATGAGACTTGGGC
The DNA here is from genome assembly GCA_964035545.1 of Bugula neritina. Taxonomy (NCBI): domain Eukaryota; kingdom Metazoa; phylum Bryozoa; class Gymnolaemata; order Cheilostomatida; family Bugulidae; genus Bugula; species Bugula neritina. Next base: position 15,863,883 of record OZ037767.1, read on the forward strand.
TGGCAGTGATTATCACTATCAGCATCATCATAGTGATAGTCAAAAGTTACAAGAATTAGAAGCCATATTCATATGGATATTCTCATTGAGTTATGCACAGTCATATTCATAGTAATAGTCAATCACTGATTGAGTTAATGTCATAGTGATACTCATACTCATAATTAATTTGTACGATACTCATACTCATAGTGATAGTGATACGTCACCGTGAATTTCAATTTAATAATAATTTTAATTTAATATTAAAGTGATATTAATTATTATCATTGAATCATTCATTGTATTTGTTGCTAATATTATGTCTTACTCTTAGTCTAACAGCAGCTCTATGAAGAAGTTAAACATAACTGATAACAAAACACATTTAAAAAATAATACTGTAACAATCAATATAATGCATATCAATATGAATATGCTAGCAACCTAATTTTCAGCCCACTTCATTAACTTTCTGTGCAGTATTGTGAATTGTGATAAAATGAATTTATTAATGGTGACCTTGACATCTTCGTCCAAATGCCTTTCACGTCAAGCCCCGAACCAATTTGTAAAAATTTTGGATTTTTTACTTTTGATTATTTTTTACGAAAAGAGCTTCAAAATAAATTTAAAAAAAAGTGAGCTGTTGTCCACATGAAAAGAAATATATGAGTTAATTTTCTAAATTCAGAAAGTTACCAGAGGATCACAATATTTTTTTTAAAAAATCTTCATTTTCACGACAAGCTCTATATATTAATATAGAAAAATAGAAGACAACTCTACTTTCAGATTTTTCATGTGCCACGGTCACGTCAATCTCAGTGCTATTAACACATATATTTTAATTCATTTTTTCTGGTATATTGAGTTGAGATTTTTTGTATATATTTTGTGAATGCAACTAAAAAAGTATGATCTTTTAATTAACAGTAATTGATTTTATCAAAATAACCTGGATGCCTACGATGTTTAAAGTTGGTAACTAAGGCTTTCAATTTTTTAAATGATGAAAAAATTGCGAAGTTATCAATTAAAGAAAGAAGACAATTTTAGTCATTTCTATAGCGTGAGATCTTGCAAATTTATTTTTTATCAAATAAATGTAGCTTACGCCTCTCTCTTTGTATTTTCAGAAGCATCATATTTAAAATTCAAGGCTAGTTTTAGTTTTTCATCGTGTTCCATCCAAAGTTAGCTTTTAAGTTACTGAGCTGTTTTGCCCTTCGGTAATAATTGCTGAACTTAATCTTTATCTTTAGCGTTCAAGCTTGAAAACCACAACAATACAGGTAATTATACTCAAAACAATCATTTACGCTACTAACTTAGAATTTTGCCAGGATTATTTGTAATTATCAATTTAATAATATTTATACTATCACTATGAGTATGATAGTGACTATGACTAGGAGTAGGAGTATGTCTTAGTCTATTCTATTGACTGATGACTATTCTATACTACTACTACTAGTAACTATTTAAATGACTCTCACTATGACTCCCAGTTTGAGGTACGGTTACTCATAATGATAATCATAGTGAATATTATTCATGATCTACTCATTAGGCACTTTTAGGCACTTTTTAGCACATTTAGGCACTTTTAGCACATTTAGGCACTTTTTAGCACATTTAGGCACTTTTAGCACATGACTACTGATACTGGTATTTGGTAGTAAAACCAAATGTAGCTCATTAATGATTAATATTAATACTAATAGTAATAGTAATAGTATAACTATAAGTATAAGTAATACTAATTATTAATTATAAATTCACTATTACTATTAGTATTGCTGTATTACTATTACTAATACTAATAGTATTTGAGTCTGACTCTGAGTTTCGCCTTTGCTCTTAAAACTTGATACTCATACTGATAGTATTATATTTATTGATTCATTCTATAGTTAATATTTCAATTTACATTAGACTTACTCTTAGTCTTGGTAACTTTTAGCCTCTGTCTTAGATTTTTTCAACACAGTAACTGATTACTATTACTATTAGTATTAATATTGTTATAATTTTCAGATTTAGGGTTGATGTGCCACCAAGAGAGTCTATTTAACACTAGAGAAACTTCACCAGTTAAGTCGAGTAGATATCGTTATATTTAATACAAGAATACATAATAAAAATCCAATGTACAACAGTAATGATACGCACGTCTATTTAATTTACAGCACTATCCTCAACTGAACTAGTAGCGCGAAGCGGCTACTATTACTTATAAAACAGCTTAGCTAATTGGCTAATACATTGTTCCGGGTCAATACGCAACCTTGCGTATTGTGTTGCTGGTAGCTCCACGAGCCACCACACTGCCCCCTCCAGCAGAAAGCCCACTTTCTGATAAAATAAGATTCACATAAAAACGTATACTTCGTTGGGGAATAAGAGAACAGCGTAAAAGTATATATAAAAAAAAACAACAACTGGTAAAAAAAATATACAGGTATATATATCGTGCACTAAGTATAAGCAAGAGAAGGTCCTATCTACATATAGAGTACGTGCCACCATTACGATAGGGAATGCCACAGAGAGGTAGGGGAATGAGTAGTAGGAAGTGGTAGGTAGACTCGAGTTAACTGCGTGCCGCACGCTTCATGCGTTTAATAGACTCCTGTAAGTATTTGAGTTCACTGGAGGCTGCCTGTATTCGTGGGGCCAGCCTGTAGACTTCCTGCTCCAAGTCATGCGCCCTAGCTTCTACCTCACGTAGGTTACGGGCCCAGGGGGACGAGCGAGAGGAAGTTGGTTGCCTGTGTCGTTTCCGCTCTGAGGATGGAATAGGAGGAGGGAGTGTATACGCATTTGTGTCTACTCTCTGTAGTACGACACGAGGAAAGGTATGCGGCATGCGTATAGGACTGTGAGGTGGAGAGTTAGCAGACCGTGTAGGTTTATCTGTGGCTCCAGAGATGATAGGTCGCGGGGAAGGGAAGCCTTGCTCCAGGCGAGATAGCCGAGCTGAGTCAGTGATGAGTGGTTTGATGGCATTGAGGAAGGCAGGATATGATGATTCGTCTACTTCATAGACATGTCCTTGATAGCACTGCATAGTCCGTTGGTGCCGCAGCAGGTAATCACGGTTATAGCTATATTCGCCGCAAGGGCAGAAAGTGGTGATGTAATGCTGCGGCAAGTGCACCTTTAGTCTGCGGTGGGTTGTGAATCGCTGCTGGCAGAGGTTGCATTCACGATTACTCTCACCTCCTTGATGGGTCCTGATTTCCCTCTCTGTGGCAGGGGTAATCCAGTTGGAGGTTGCTTCCAACTGGGGTGGTAATTGCCTGGTGGTAGGAGTTGTTGGGGCCGGCTCTGGGTCCCATGCCATCTCTAGAGAAGGCATGCCCGTAGAGACGGGCGCGAGTGTGTCTACAAAAGTAGAATTATTGTTAGATCGCGGTGGATCTTTACAACATAATTCTAGTGACTGTCGACCGTTGCTAGCCTGAGAGTCACAGCTTTTGGAATGCACTCGAGGAACTGATGAATCATGTGTGGACTGACCAAGAACAGTGTCTAGCTCCAGGTCTAACAGACCGTCGGCCATTACAGTGTCTTCATCGTCATTCACATGAAACGTGGTTCCCAGTAATTCTGATTCAATCTGCTGAATTAGTTCAGAATTTACTGGCATTGAGCCCGTTTCCATGAATAGGAATACAAGACTTATACTGGCTTACCTGGGAACTCGGTATTAATGTCCATACTCAACGTTCTTGGTAAGGTTGGAGCTGGTTGTGAGATACGTCTGCCTTTGGCGATGTCAGCATAAGAAAAGGCTGAGCATCGTTTCTGAGGCACGAGGTCGGAACTATTTGCTTTACGCGCATTAATTCCTCCCACTATTCCGCCCTCGCAAAAGTTGATATTTGCGTGGGGTTCACAACTCCAACATTTCATCGTACGGTTTTCCCCTAGACTTTCATGTGCGCCGCTTCTAATGCAGTCACATATGAAGTCTTTCAAATATGGTGGGGGCTTCCTCGTACGCTGTCCCCTTTCTAGGGGGGGTGACACGCTTGCCGGCTCGTGAGTAGGGGCCTCTAACGGCGTCTCTACTTCACCGTTAGTGGTCACCTCTTCTTGTTCTCCGGATGGAGCCCCTCCCTCCGTGGGGGTTTGCACTTCCGGAACCGGCTCGGTTTCTGGAAGTGATGGAATTTGACTTGGCGGTGGCGGACACGCTTCTGTTGACAAAAGCTGCCGTTCCTCTCTCACCCAGTTTTCCTCCCGCGGTATGACCACTTCGTATTCAGGTCCATGCCGCCGTCGCCCGCGCGTCGTTGTCTGCCTCCTGGGCTCTAACAACGGGGGGGCTTCTCCCACTCCGTCAGGGCTAGCCCAATACGGTTTCAAGCGAGACTCATTCTGGATAGACACCTGTCCTGAGCGCTCAATCTTGTACGTATGATTGGGCATAGCCTCGACGACCACGTAGGGGCCTACGAACTTAGGCTTCAGCTTATCAGCCTGTCCGCGGCGCCTACGGTAATTGACCATCCACACCTTATCTCCCCTTTGATAGAGAGGGGGTTCATCGGAATCTTCGTGCCGCACCTTCCACTGCTGTTGACGCAGTATATCGTGTGCGGCCTTCATCCGTTCCACTAGTTCACTGGCATACTCGTGAACCGAGTTATCTTGCTCTGGAACGTGATAGGTGAGATGGTCGGGGACACGAGTCTCTCTCCCGAGCATCAAGAGGTTTGGGGTCTCACCAGTGCTGGTGTGTGGGGTGCTACGATATGCACGCATGACTTGCGGCAACGCCGTATCCCATTCCTCTTGACCTCGTCCAAGGAGGAGACTCCGGAGCGCATCACCTAGCATCCGGTTGTTGCGCTCCACCACCCCGTTACCTTGAGGGTGGTAGGGGGTGGTCCTGCTCTGATTTACTCCCCAGAGGTGGCAAAGGTCGCTCATCAGTTGAGACTGGAATTGAGCGCCTTGATCAGAGTGTATCTGTTCGGGAAGCCCAAAATAACAGAATACATGTTGGTCTAGTGCCCTGGCCACTGTTGGGGCTGATGCATCTGGGATAGCCAGAGCATCCGCCCACCTAGTAAAGTGGTCGGTTAGTACTAGGATCCAATTATTGCCTCTGGGGGTCAGGGGCATGGGTCCGACCAGGTCTACAGCGACTACTTGCCAGGGCCTACCAGCATATAGCCTCCGCCGTCCTGCTTCACCAGGGGGGCGGCTATGCTTACTGGCCTGGCAGATCTCACACTGTTTGACTCTGAGCCGGACGTCACGCTCCATCTGCGGCCAATACCACCGGAGTCGTAATTTGGATATCACTCGCTTGACCCCTGCGTGGGCCTGCTTGTGAGTATCCCAAATCAACTCACGGCGGATGGCTGTGGGGCAGACTACCCTCTTCCTTTCCGGGTGTCTGCCGCTGGCAGCTAGAGAGATGGTTAGCAACCCATCCTGCCCGATCCGCAGCGAGTCCCAACGCTGACAGTATAGCCGGAACTCGGCGCATCCCTGTCGTATGCGTTCCTCGCTGGGTCGTCGCCCTTCCCTTTTGGCCCGGTAGATGTCTGCCACGACTCCAGGCAGCTCCTCTTGGAGCTTCTTCAGCTCTCGAACATTACCGGCCAGTACAGGGTTGGCGCGGAGGTTTTGTACATCCTCCGGGGACTCATCAACTCTTTGCCTGAGTTGACCTTGATCCCAGTCAAACGGTGCTCCGTGATGAGCCAGCGTCTCCAACTCGCATCGCGGGGGACCTCCATCCCTCCTCTCGATGTTGAGACACTGTTTGCAACCTCCGTCAGGTCGGCGACTCAACCCATCCGCATTGCTGTGTCTCTTGCCCGGTCGGTGTTCGATCCGGTACGAGAATTCAGCTAGGATTTCGAGCCACCGGGCGACCTGACTGGAGGGCTCTGCTCTCCTGCACAACCAGATCAGCGAGGCATGATCCGTACGCAGCCGGAACTTCCTGCCATATAGGTATGGTCTGAAGTGCTTCACTGACTTGATTACTGCCAGCAGCTCCTTGCGGGTAGTGCAGTAATTTCGTTCAGCGGGAGAGAGAGACTTGCTGTAGTAGGCTACTACTACTTCTCGGCCTTCCTGCACTTGGGACAGCACAGCGCCAACATTCTGGTCACTGGCGTCCGTGTCTAGGATGTACTCCAGAGTGGGGTCTGGGTAGGCCAAGATGGGCGCCGTTAGGAGGCAGCCCTTGAGGCGGTCGAACGCTTCTTGTTCGACTGGAGTCCACTGCCACGTCACTCCCTTTGCGGTAAGCCGGTTTAACGGCTGGGCTATGCCCGCAAAGTCTGGTATGTATTGCCTGTAATACCCTACCAGCCCCAAGAAAGCCCGGAGTCCGGTCAAGTCTTGGGGGGTGACCCAGTCTTCTACTGCCCGTACCTTTTCGGGATCCGTTGCCACGCCGTTTCGACCGACAACGTGCCCCAGGTACTTGACCTCCGGCTGCAACAGAGCGCACTTGGAAGGTTTGAGCTTAAGACCGGCACCTCGGAGTCTCTCGAAAACCTCCTGCAGACGACTGACATGTGTCTCGAAGTCTGGAGAGATTACGATGACATCATCGAGGTAGACCAGCAGTGTCTTCCAATGGAGTCCGCTAAGGACTTGTTCCATCAGCCTCTGGAAGGTAGCTGGGGCGGAGGTTAACCCGAAAGGCAGCACCTTCCACTTCCACAACCCGTCCCGTGTGATAAACGCCGCTTTCTCTTGGGCGTCGGGACTCAGAGGAACCTGCCAATAGCCGCTTAGCAAGTCTAACGTACTGAAGTACTTGCTGCCGGCTAGGGCGTCCAATGACTCGTCAATACGAGGTAGAGGGTAGGCGTCCTGTATGGTTACGCTATTGAGTTTGCGGTAGTCCACACAGAACCGCCAACTGCCGTCTTTCTTCCGGACCAGTACGACTGGCGAGCTCCACGCACTATGGGCGGGCTCTATCAGTCCCCGGTCCAGAAGATCCCGTACTTGTCGGCTAACCTCCTTCTCTTTCTCCGGCCCCAGCCTGCGCGTGGGCTGCCGGACAGGGACTGTCCCTGCAGTCAGCGGTATTTCGTGTCTGACAATTCCAGTCAGTCCCACGTCATTCTCTCCGCTGCTGAACACATCACCGTAGTCGCGTAGTAACTTGGCCATAGCTTGGCGTTCTCTGTTACTCGCGCAGCCGCCACTGGCTGTTTCGTATAACTCCCGGAGATGTGTTGGGACTGCCCCTCGTCCCTGAATAGGGTGTCGAGGGGGTGCCTCCGTCGCGTCACCCAGCGACGGGCCCACGCCCTCTTCCCGGACGGAATGGAACCGGCCCAGCATTGACCCAGCTGGGAGCTCAATGGGCTCGGTAAAGGGGTTGACGCACTGCACTAAGACCTCCCCTCGCTCAGTTAGTCGGTTTAAACTACTGGCGAGTTGGATCTTTTCGTGCGCGCTTTCAACGACCCCGAGCCTGGCTATCCGGTTGCTGTTCACTCGGCAGTGGATAGTAGCTCTGGAGCGTCCGGGTACGGTGCAGTTACGAACTACCTGAACACCGCCCACCAGGGGACGCCCAAACTTATCCACACAGGCGAGTTCTCGCCCGCCCATCAGCACCACCGACTTACTGAAATCTATTCGGCACTGGTGCTGCTTCAAGAAGGGCATTCCGAGGATAGCATCTTCTTCCAGTTGACCTATGATAAAGGTCTCCTGTACAGCCTGATCTCGGACACGCCCAGGGAGCTCGATAATACCATAAAAGGGGATACATGACCCGTCTGCCAGGGTGCCATGTTCTCCAGTATACGGTCGTACTCTATCCCTGTCCCGGCGGGGCAGTGCCTCAAAGACTCTACGACTGAGAAGGTTGGTAGTACACCCGGAGTCGAGCAGGAAAGTGACGGCATTGCCGGCCACCTTTCCGGGTAGGAAATAGCTCTCTCCATGTGGTTGTACTTTCACCCCCCCCCCGCATGTGCTGTCCTGGTTTGACAGGACGGCGGGGGTTTCACCCGTGGTTTACGGGGCTTCCGGCGGCGAGGTTGGTGCCGGCGGGGTTTGGGCCTCTCCACTGGGCCTTCTGGCTCCATTTCAGTGGCGGGCTCCTCTTCCCGAGGTAACCGGTGAAACCGGTTAGCGAGTGGCAGGGAGAAGGTACTGGGCCGTTGTGCGGGCCTACTAGTCCTGCGTGGTACCTGCCACTCGGGTGGAATGTTCCGCCGTGTCCGTACGGACAGACGACGGCGTGTTCCACCATACTCCTTTAGTTGCGGCCCGCGGGGAGGGAGTGTGTCCGCGGGCCGTGACAGTTTAACGCCCCCTGGTATTGGGGTCGTCCTTTCTGTCCTTGGTCCTGATCAGCGCTACTCCAGCCCTGCCCCACAGATGTTGGGGGCATCCGCAAGGCCTGACCGGGGCCAGCACCGGCCAGAATGGTTACCAATTGTCCCAGCATCTCTACCATGCGGTCCACTTCGGCTTCCAGCGGGGGGGCTTCGGAGCCTGTCGTAGCCCTGGCAGCGCTGACTCCAACTACTGGGGGGTTCCTTTGTGCTCGATGCATTTGAGTAGCCAACAGGTAAGCTTCTCCAGCCTTCAGGGCATCCTCTATTCTGGTTATCCCTTTAGCTCGTAGGTGATGGTCTAGGCCCAGGTCGTTTAGGGACTGGACAAAAGCGTCATAGGTGTAACGCTCTTGGTGTTGTGCTGGCAGATCGCTATACGCAATCTGCGCCAGCTTCTTCACCGTCGCGGCATGTTCTTGCAGCGAGGTCCGCGGGGTGCGGCACAATCTCTCCAGCTTGGTCCTAGCGTCTATGACGGAGGTGCCAAAACGGGCCCGCAGCGCAGCCAGTATGCCGTCTACGTCCGTTCCCACTCCGTACGGCTTGGCTTGCTCCGTCACCGCCCTCCGCAATTGGATAAGGGCCACTCTATGCGGCCATTGAGCAACTTCCATTACTTCTCTAAATTCTTGTATAAATTGTTCGACATCTTCCGAGCCAGTAAAGGCGGAGCTTTCAAGTAATGTCTATAAGCTTCTTCTCCTTCACGATTCACAGGATTAACAGCATTTCTACGCTCACCTTCTACTGGGGGTGGTTGCATTCTAGCATTTTCAGTCTCCATCTTTGATATACACTATCCCACTGCTGCCACCACTGTTATAATTTTTAGATTTAGGGTTGATGTGCCACCAAGAGAGTCTATTTAACACTAGAGAAACTTCACCAGTTAAGTCGAGTAGATATCGTTATATTTAATACAAGAATACATAATAAAAATCCAATGTACAACAGTAATGATACGCACGTCTATTTAATTTACAGCACTATCCTCAACTGAACTAGTAGCGCGAAGCGGCTACTATTACTTATAAAACAGCTTAGCTAATTGGCTAATACATTGTTCCGGGTCAATACGCAACCTTGCGTATTGTGTTGCTGGTAGCTCCACGAGCCACCACAATATTAGGCCTACTAGTACTAGTCAAACTACCAGTTCCTTTTGTGATTTTTAAATTAGCTCAAAGTTTGATTTAAAATATAATGATAAAATCTTTATCACATTATGCAGGCTTACAGCTAGTGTTACTGTCAAAACTCAATTGATAATCATATTTATATTGATGAAAGCATCACCTATAACCAAATTGAAATGATAAATGTGACTAAATGTAAATGAGTATAATGATGAAATATTAATGCGAGTTCGTGATGATTCTATAGTTGACTGACTTAGTTTTTCAGTAAGTTACTTTTAGTTTTATTTAGTGAGTAGTAACACTAATTGAATGCATAAATAGTCTAAACTTTTTAATTTTATTATAAGATGAGCAAAAATTTATTCATATTTTAAAGTAATTTATTGAATTCAAATTGATTTTATAGTAAAAGTCTTTAATAGATTCAGTTGCACTTAGCTAGCTTTTTTACTCAATTAAATGCCTATCTAAAGACATTGCTTCAAAATTGCCAATTGCATATAATATGCTAGATATTCAAGTGCATAATGTGTAATTATACTGATAATACTATGTTAATATAGAATAATCCGATATTCTGTACATTTTAGAAAGTGAACTTGTGAGGGCATTAGAGTGAAGACTTATACCTACACAACTCTACTCCCTTTCAATCTAATACTTCTAATGTAGACACTCCGAATTTTGGCTTGCAAGGTTATGGCTTCTGCTTATTTCATTCATAAAAAGGTTTGCAGTCTTTTAATGATGTGCTTGAAAATTATCAAGAATTTTTTTAATTCAAATTGTTCTGTTGAATTCAATAAATTTAAACGTTAATGAAATGCAGGATCACAATTAACTGCTGCCATAATAGTACCACAAAAGTGTTTAGCCAACTAAATTTTTATAATATAACTGGGTATAATTTCTAATCAAGCAACCGTTTCCTTTTGCTATTTAAAAGAAGTCAAAATTGTACTTTCAGCTCTGGAATAGACAATAAGTGGGTAGATTGGCAGGATGGATGTCAAGTAGCAGCATCTATAATTGCTAGAAATTCAGCTGATGATAGTGATGAAGCTTTTGCCACATACATGGTGTTATGTGTCCATACTCCGTAAACTCATATTATGAAGACCAAGGAAGTAGAAAGATGATAGGTGCCTTCTTTGCAAAAGCCGTAGAAGCTACCTAATTTTCTTTTCTTGATAAGAGTTAATTCAAACATAATGGTTGTATCCAGGCTAGAGTTTTTACTGCATTTTATTGGTTTTTTAAAATAATGTATCTAATGTTTTAAATGTGAAAATTAATGCCTAATAAAACTCAAAAGTTCTAATAGCTGATTTTATGTTAATATTTTCAACATCTCAGCCAAATCAATTGCTAAATTTAGTTGCCGTTAAAAATTATAAAAATATTTATGAATGAACCTCGCATGATCTCATAATAGTCAAATAATTTTCTCATGAGTGTTCTCCTCATTAAGCAATAATTATGAAACAGCACAGCTCAATAGCTGCAGTTTGATATATTACACAATATATTAGAGGAGAAGAAGATATTCAATGTATAACAGGAAGCAGCTGCCATTTTGTTTTATATGACTTCCTGCTGACTTGGATGTCTAATTTGAATATCTCAACACACAAACTTGCTGAAACATCCTCTTCTTTGCTGGAATTGTTAAACCTTTCAACCATTAAACAAAGTAAAAAGCAAATTGACAAATAAATTAGACAAAAAGTTTGGCGGCCATGTTTGACCTAATTAACATGTTGAGGCAGCATGAAATTTAGTTTAGCAAAAAGCCCAAACTTTCACAATTATTTTGATACCAAATTTGTCACTATTTCTTTTATACAAAGACCCGTTGCTAAGGCTTGTAAATTGTAAACAAATAATTCTCAACTTATTCTAGAGTTGCCAACTTTAAACGCGATTTTCTCGAAACAGTAATTTAGAAATTCTAAAAACGTTAAAGTTTTTAAATACTGATATCTCAAGTTCTATTTATGCTAGAGACTTCAAATAAAGTGCAAAATGTTTGAAAAAGTCTGCTCTATCACTCCATAGTAATAACTAGGTTTTCAACATTTTATATACATCCCTTGCTTTGTGGTGCCAGGTCACAAATATTGATAAGTTTCAGTATGTCTATAAATTGAAAAACAAATAAAGTACTACCAAGAAAAATATTGCTACTTAAACATGTTTTTATATTTAATTGTGCTGTGCAAAGATAAATAAAAGAATAAACTGGTAGCACGGAAATTAATAAAAAAATTTGCCAACTCACCACTAATATTGGCATTTTGGTACTTAGCTATAAAACAAGAAGCTAGCTTGGCAGCTGCTTAAGGCTAATAACTACTTGTAGGCTGCTAAACTGCATTATTAACAATATGAATACTTCTACAATGGGGGGGGGGAAATTCAAATTAATGAATTTAGCACAAATTGCTAGAAGGTGAAGTGGAAATAAAACGCTACATTTTTTGAAAATATATTGTTACAGGAAAACTTGTATCAAATTGATGTAGGAATAGAGTAGTTTGGGAAATATCAGTTAATGTGGTCTCTTAAAAGTTATAGTTGCACAAATTCAATTATCTGTCTACAGCAATAGTCATACTGTCATTGTGATATCAAATGACAACGTTAAGCAAATGATTGAGCTTACCTTTTGCTGCAATGACAACTTCAGTTCCTAACTCTGAAAGAAAGTGATCATCTTCTATCTCTGAGGGGTAGCTGCAATCTTTACCCATGTGATGAAATGATTCAATGTTTTCCATGTTGTAAGGTTGTTTGGAAGCACAAATTCACTGAATCTCAAAGCACAACCTCTTAGTCTGAGCCTCTGGTGTTCACTATGCCGGCAGAATATTTCTTCGGTCAATAGCAGTGTATGAAAACTATGTGCTGTTATGTAATAACCTTTGTTTTGCGCTTTCGATGCTTGGTAAGCCAGTTTCTTGCCTTTGAATCACAATTTAAATATTTCCTTACTATAGCTCTGTTATGCAACATCTTCTTTTGTTCCACCAGGTAGTTTACACAAGTTTACACAAGGCTTTTGAAGTGGTTCAACTGATCCACAATTGACTATTCACTAGCTTGTTTCATTGTTAATTTTAAGCTTCTTGTTTGAAACACATTTGCTGATAACTGAGTACATTGGAGTTTAATGGTGCATCTCCCTGATTTCTCTTTTACACACATTTTAAATTAGTTGGCTTTCCTTTCCATGAATGAAATTGACTAGTGAAGCCTAAACTACCCATGCAAGAGATATGTGCAGTTGAAATTTTTTGTTGATAAATTCAACTTAAGTCTTTGATAAACGGAGTGGGGCAATGTTTAATAGTAGTCTGGTAACAAGCTATTTGAAAATGTCTTGGGTTCAAAAAAATTTCGAAATCATAAACAGCTAGTAGGTTGAAGGAGTTTCATTCCACTTATATGCTCCTCAGTTAGGTTGTATTCTTTGTTTTGGTACTAAGTATTATATACCTATATACCCTTATAAAATTATAACTTTCATATCAATTGCTAAACATAAAATAACCATTAATATGATATAATTGCAATAATATTTAAATTTTTTCAAATTTGTGTTGAAAAAAAGCATTAAATGCATTAATAATAACATTTTTTCAAAAAACAAAAAATATAGAAAATGCAAAATTAATAGGTTTATGCAGAGCAAAGAAATTTATTTGTGTGCCAATTATAAAAAGCAATTGACTCAATTTTTTTTAAATGCACATAAATTTCAATAGTATTCAAATAAATTGCACGTAAAATGTATAAATAGCATCTAACTGGGAAGCACCAATCGAAATGACCCAAATGTAGGGTTCAACTCTATCCTAGCTTCCTATAAAGGTTTGTGAACGAATAATGTTGTTAGGTGCGGATTGTTCCATAATTCTTATGTAAATAAAATTTTGCTTAAACATATGTAGTTGTAGCATTGATCTCACTTTCTGCTCCTATCAATTACTGTTTAGCTTCATTAAGACCTAGGGATGATAATTACGTAATACTTGTGAAAAGTAGCGTTGACTTAACAACTAAGTGGTTTCAGAGCTACTACAAAATATTTTTCAGCTTACACTAATCGGATTAATTTTCAATTTCATCAAAATAAGTGCAGGTCTAACAACTATTAGAGGTGTGGTGCAGGCTATACCGACAATAAAAGGCTCTTTGAACAGCTTTAGTGCAAGCACTGCACTAATATTTCTCACTGTGTAAAATATGCTTAGATTTAAAGTCACTTCAACAATGTATCAAACAGCTGAATTTTGTTCAAATTATATATACTGTAGAAAAGAATGAATCTAGCCAAAGTGTACCAAGACCCATTCGCTATGTCGGCAAAATTGAAGTTGGAGAAATGACTGATGACATCATATCCTTTATTGAACATCCAACTGATTCTACTAAAATAATGGCAGCTACATCAAAACAACTTGTAGAGATCAATCATCATGGAGACTGTACAGTAGTAGCTGGTGTGCAGCTGCAAGGTTGTTTGCATACGCAAAACTCACTTTCATTTGCTTCCATCAGTCATATTTTTTATGCTCACTTCACTGATCTGAATTTACATCACTTCCTGTTTAACAAGTCTGTCATCTTGGTGGCTGATGAAGGTGACCATTGCATTAAATTCTTTGAATTTCAACAGAAACCTTTGTTCTCTAATTTTCAAACCTACAAAATTGGCAATTGTGGACTTCCACAAGTATCCCCTTTGTTAGCTGATAAAGTTCGACACTTTAGTGAACCTCAGGCAATCATGCTGAACACCCCAAAACATCTTTCTCTGTACCATGACTCTGAGACTATCAGACTGGTTGTTAACTGTGTGCTGACTGAAGTATACTCTGTTATTGTTAGTATCTATCCAACTCACACTGTAGCATATGAGTACAGTGGACACCCCGGGTACGTTATTACCGACATGTTAAATCATTTTGATTTTCCAATGATGAAATCACAGGGATTTAGCAGTGTGGAAAACAAAAGTGATTTAGCAAAGGTTGATTTGCATATTGAGGATAATCTTGGCAAATTAATCGGGGTTTATTTTTATTTTTGTGAGTCAACTATTAGTTCAGAAGTTCCCAGACTGTTAAATGATTTGCCAACAATATTATTGAGTGGTAAAATTCAGTATTTGATTTACAATCATACTAGTCAGGAGCTGTTCATACGGAATTTACAAATTTTACATCTTCCTCTGGAAGCAGAGTCTAAACTGAGTCAATATACTGTAGCACGTGATTCTCTCATACTCTACAGTCAAAGCCTGAAAACATTTTATTTCACAAAGAAATATTTTCAATATCAGAGAGTTAGTGAGAGTCAGTGTAGTCATTCTATTATACAAAAGTTACAGGTGAATGGAGCTGAATCTTGTGCTTATGTCTGCTTTAAATATGGCAATCTTTGTGTTTACTTTTCATTTAATAGTGTAGACAACTTCTGTTATATTCATAATGAGGTCAGCAATACTAGTTTCATTACTACTCCAGGTTTCTACTGTTACACATCTTTAAATTATATATTTTAAATGTTTAAACAATTTGTTGGTTCTTTTAACAACGATATTATATCCCAATTTTAATTTAGTAAGTTATCACACAAATAATAACTTATTGAATGAGTTTTCTGACAAAGAATAATAACTTATTGATTGAGTTTTCTGTCAAAGAACATAAGATATTTCTGATGCTGGTAACATTTACAATTATATTTATGTTTACAGTCTAATATCTATGTTTCGTACAATATTTTAGTTATGTTGACATTTATGCTATAGCTGTTGTGAATTCAATAAACACTAATCTCGGTTCTATAATGTGTTTTATCTCAATATATAACTAGATATACCATTTTAATCAAAAAAAAAGCCATAATCAAAAAAAGAGAACAATGATCAGTTAAGGTAATTGAAAGGGCACAACAGAAACCTATATTATATGAAATGGGCAAAAGAGGACAACTCTAGATATCCATAATATCCCAGTGATAATTTCACTTATTGACTGCAAATGCATATTATTTGTTTGATTAGCCAATTAAAAATCAGTGACTATGTTTTCAACAGCCATGCTTGTGTTTTACTAAATCAGCCAATCAAATAATTGCTAAGGTAGCATTCAATTCTCTTAACTAACTTATTACATTATTTCGTCAGTTTAAAACTTCAAAGAAGCATCCAATATGTTATAAAGGATAATGAGTGCTTCTAGTAACATGTGACAGCATGAACTCTGATTGGTATCGCTGACTGTGTTATTACTAAGTGAAAAAACATTGAGGTAACGAAACAGTAAAATTTTTTTCACTCTGCTTTATTTAACATATTATATACTTATTTATATATATTTAGATGCTGAGTAGTGAATTCATCACTGGAACTCATGCATGCAAGATAACAGAAATATGTATGAGGCAAAATTTAAAAATATGATGAAGTAATTTAGCGAAGCATGCAGTAACAAAATTGGTATAATATAATAATTGATATATATAGTAAGAAATATTGTTATTGTGGGCTATAATAAACTATTTTAGAATTAAACTAATGCATGTAATATATTCATAAATCAATCAAGCTTTACATTATAACATATAACAGCCTAATTGTTACACATAATATTTCTATTCGTTATATAATTCAAGCTGCTTTCTTCGGTAATTTCATGGCAAAAACGAACACTATATAATAATGCTATATGCTGTATCAACTGTTATAAAATGATAATAAAAACTGATAATATATAATATAAAGTAATATAAATGCATAATCAAACAACTCAGGTAAAAACTAAACAATAATAAAGTCTAAAAAGTTTATCAAAATACAGCGTAAAGCTATTACAAAGTATATTTCCTTGCTATATCATGATAGTATAACATGGCTGCATGAATAGAATCTATTACCAGTTGTATAATTTACTTGATCAGAATGTCTTAAAGCTAATAGTATATGCAGCTTATAACCAGTTAGAATGTCAACGTAAGTGAGGTAAAGACATTTACTGTTGAAGAGCTATTCACTTGTTTTTCTTCATTCCAAAAATGGTAAGCTTTCCATCATTTGCTGCTTCTACCACTTTTGACCAATCGGTAGCTTCCTCACATAGTTTGCCAAGCGCAGACAAGCCTCCTTTTTTTGCACTGTCCATCCATTGTCCAATTATCTGAAATTTATATTATGGGGGAAATGTCAATGAAAATGCATTATATATAATAACAATGTTTATATATTATATTAAAACAAATATAAGAGTGTATAATACTATCCCATGTTTTGAGGCTTTAATAAAACATATGATGTTTAGGCAACTGGTACTCAAAGCTTTTTATGCTATGGTCATCAAAAAATTGGCAAAAGAAACAATTTTCTTCTGCATTTTCCTATATTTTGTATTATATGTTATATAAACCTGTAATACCTGATACACTTCAATTACAATACATATATAAACAGTGTATAATTGTGCTATATAGCTCATGGTTATAGTATCACAGTTTTATATCTTTCAATACACTAACTTGTTTATACAAGAGCCCTGTGTTATTATAACAGCACAGCTTTTCATGTTTTGTTTATATACTACTTCAAAGAACTCAAAATGAAAAGGTGCTTAAACAAAATTCTTGCAAGTGTGAATGCAATCAATGCTTAAACAAAAGTGTTGATTTTGCTTTTATTATATAACTAGGATATATAAGTTAAAAGTCTACCTCATCTAGTTTATCTTTATCCAGTACACTCAGGTAGTAGATGTATCTGAATCTGTCAATAGTTTTACGACATTTCCCGGTTGGTTTAAGAGCATCATGTATAGACTTGGCTCTCTTACTTGTCAGTTGATTATGTACGTATTCCATTAATTGTATAGCCTGTTCAGGTGTTTGTACTGCAAGGAACACAGGATAAAGCATGTACATATTAAGCTATGAGAAGATATGAGTATAAGTATTCTACCTCTGCTATAGGAGATAGTACTGAGTGTCATATAACAGCTGGTCATATATATCAAACTCTATAGTTGCTGTTTTATGTTATAAAGAGTAAGGGTTGTCTTATCTTATTATATATAGCAAGAGTTGTCTTATCTTATTATATATAGTAAGAGTTGTCTTATCTTATTACATATAGTAAGAGTTGTCTTACCATATTGGAAATTTGTTGCAGCATTAGGAGCTGACAAATCTGGGCCAGCCTGCTTGTCACTGACTCTTTCTACAAAATACACAAAAGTCATGCATGCTATCGTAATGGGTAGGCTATCAATGAGGTTATATATAGGAAACTTTATAAACACATGTTAAATTAAAATGTAAACAGAATGTTACATTTTTATTCATGATTACTGTAATTTATTTCAACAAACCTGTAACCAGTGTTTCTTGGTTCTCAACAAATATTGAGAATGGGACATCCACTAATCCAAGTCTGAGACAGTCGGAGTACCACGATTTATCTGAAAAAAAATACAAGTTGATCAAACAAATAAAATCTAAAATATCCATCAATTATTTATTTTTACCTGCTAGGCAAAGATTACAATAAAACAAGTATGCATTACCTTCATCTAGAATGCGAGTCACACTGTCCTTTCCAATAGAACGTTTGAGATCTTCAATAGTCATGTGATCTTCAAATGGATAAACTATATTCTCTCCTTGAACTTTTACGGTTACTTTACAGTTTTTCACTTTACCTGCATAAAAAACTCATCACATGATCACAAAGCCAACTTTAACCCTAGCGTAATTTCACATCAACAATGTAACAAATAGGTATGTTTAGAGGCACACACACACAAGTAACTTACTCTTGAATGGCCCATCTGATCTGGTAGGAAGTGAAACTGCTTGGTGTACTGATACAGTAGCAGGTATATCTTGATGTGGTACTGCAACCACTGCATCTATTAGATAAGGAACCTCAGTTGGCTGCGCCATGTTCTCCATTGTGTTTTCTGCTGGCACATGTTCATGTGGTGCTGCAACACTTGAAAAAGCTTGGTGTGGTGCCACAGTGTTTAACTGACTCAGTTGTGATGATCGTGTATCTGACGTTAAATCATGTGAGAGAGTAGTCGACTGAGTTGGTACTTCAACTGTAAAGATAATACAAATAATATTCTACCTATTATAAATGTTGAGGACATTGATTCACAAAAATAATTTATTTAGTAAAAAAGCTTAATATATGGCAGTCAATTATCATTTGTTTAACAACTCAGTAATTATTTTATAATTTTTGACATTTGGGACAAATAAATTTTTATAGTAAACTGCAAGAATCAGCAAAGACTACCAGACTACCAACTTATATAACTTACATGCAGTCCTTTGATATTTATTTGAGGGTAAAACTGTCATAGCTGTTTCTGCAGGTCTTTTGTTGTGGGAAACCTTGTTTGTTTGCTTTTTCAAGTCAAAAAGTTGAATAAACGAATTGCTTTCTTGTGCGAAGTCAATAACAGGAGAACTTGCGTTAAATTTTAAATCGGATTTGTGTTCATTTTCTATTTCCCTGTTTCTAAAACTTCCTTTCTGCATTTGTACTTCTGGTGGCGCATTGTTAGGAAAGTTGGAGATTGAAGGTGGTGGCTGTTTGAACTGAGTGTCTGCTTCTCTGTGGATGTTGCTGTCACCATTCAAATGCGAAGGGATTGTAGATGGATTGTTGTTGGAAGATGGAGGGTTGAAGAGAGACCAGTCCTTTGAATGGTTGAAAGATGGGGCATTTAATTGAAGAGGCTGAGATGGTAAGCTGCTTGTGAAATTCTCTGATCTAGGAAACCACTGTGGTTTCGATGGTGTGGGTAGGTACGGCATAGAAAAAGAACCATCAGTATTGTTCAGTGGCTCAGCATGCAGGTGTTGTGAAGGGAGTTGAAACCAAGGTGGTTGATGATGGATCAACTGTGGCGCTGTTTGTAGATAAGATGGTTGTCTTAGGTGTGGTGGTTGCAGCCAGTGCTGTGTAGATGTTGGTTGATGTGGTAAGCCCGGCGATAACTGTGGAAACTCACCACTCTGCAAAGGATGGTGAGGTGTCTGCTCTTTCCAAAAATCTGCGTCTAAAAAAATTTTAAACATGTATAATAATAAATATATAGATTATTGTTAGAGGCACTTAAATAGTGTGAGTACAAAGATTAATTACAGCAAAATGTTATGTACGATTAATTGTTTCAGTTTGTGGGGTAAATAATTGTAACATAATTTATTTTTTGGAATTTGTCAAATTAGCAATTTCTTTGTAGGGGTGACGTGGGGGGAGGGGCACAACAGTCATATAGGGTACAAAAAGCCAGTCAAATTGTGAGAGAACTTATTGACTTAGAGTTGTGAGCTTTTTTAATAAAAGGTATTGACATAATGGCCGGAACCGAGAAGTTGTGAAAGAGATAAAAACAACCAACTGATTTTACATATAATAGTCCACTGGTGTAGCATTTAGACTAGAGATTTTTGAACTAGTTACTCAAAAAACAGACGAATGAGAGCGAAAAACTCAACAAGCGGCCGTTGTGCCCCCCTCCGGTAACCCCTATTTATTAAATTATTGAATATCAATTTCACTCTATTGCATTATGCATCATTTCTAAATTTCAGAAACGCATTCGTATTTGTTTTAATAATAGCCAAATTGCACTCTTTTATTGACCCGTTCTGTTTATTTTAAAAATGATCTATCTATTGTTACCTGTGACAAAGCATAACGAACAAATTCCTGTCTTTATCCAATTATGCTTTTTAGTCATTGGAAACATTTATTTAGCATGCTATACTTAAATCATAGATGGAGAATATAAAAGCCAATCTTTTAAAACTTTATAATTTACTTTTCATTATTGCATGAGATTGCTTTGTACTGCTAACATCACACACTTATTTTATTTCAAGGTTAGTTGACCCAAACTAAAAAAGTTTTGTTAAAAGTAAGTAAGTCTACCTGGAACTTGACTTGTTGCATCATCCTTTTGTTCTGTAGAAGCAATTCTCTGGAGTCCAAATGTTTCATTATTTACACCAACATCTAAAGGTATTCTTTCTGCATGGTTTGATATATTGAAATGTTTTAGCTGCTGCTCTGCTGTCAGCTGACTCATCAAAAGAGTGAGAATCTCCGTTTGGTTAGTCTTAGCTGCTTCCTGTATCACTGTATTACCATCTCCATTCTGTATCTTGAGCAGCTCTACCTTCTGTTCTACTGATAAACCATCTAGTAGACATTTGATGATGTCAGTATGACCTTTCTTTGCTGCACTGTGTATAGCTGTCTCATCCCTCCAGCCCTGTATCTTGAGTAGCTCTACCTTCTGTTCTACTGATACACCATCTAGTAGACATTTGATGGTGTCAGTATGACCTCCCAATGCTGCAATGTGTATAGCTGCCTCTTTAGGGAAACTCTGAGTCTGTATCCTGAGTAGCTCTACCTTCTGTTCTACGGACACACCATCTAGTAGACATTTGATGGTGTCAGTATGACCTTCCCATGCTGCACTGTGTATAGCTGTACTATCTCCACAGTCTTGTATCTTGAGTAGCTCTACCTTCTGTTCTACTGACACACCATCTAGTAGACATTTGATGGTGTCAGTATGTCCTTTGCATGCTGCACTGTGTATAGCTGTCTCATCTTCACAGTCCTGTATCTTGAGTAGCTCTACCTTCTGTTCTACTGATACACCATCTAGTAGACATTTGATGGTGTCAGTATGTCCTTCGAATGCTGCAATGTGTATAGCATGAGACTCAGTTGTCTTGAGTAGCTCTACTCTCTGTTCTACTGATACACCATCTAGTAGACATTTGATGATGTCAGTATGTCTTCCGCATGCTGCACTGTGTATAGCTGTCTCATCTTCACAGTCCTGTATCTTGAGTAGCTCTACCTTCTGTTCTACTGATGCACCATCTAGTAGATATTTGATGGTGTCAGTATGACCTCCCAATGCTGCACTGCGTATAGCTGTCTCATTCATCCAGCCCTGTATCTTGAGTAACTCTACCTTCTGTTCTACTGACACACCATCTAGTAAACATTTGATGGTGTCAGTATGACCTCTGTCTGCTGCAATGTGTATAGCTGTCTCATTTGCACTGCCCTGTATCTTGAGTAGCTCTACCTTCTGTTCTACTGATACACCATCTAGTAGACATTTGATGATGTCAGTATACCCTCCCCATGCTGCACTGTGTATTACATCACACTCCTCACACAATAGTCTATATCTCTCTTCTAATGATATGAAAGGAAGGCACTTCTTCAGCTCAGTCAGAATATTTCCCTCATCGTCTCTATATCTAATACTAGTGAGTAATTGAGTAAACTTCAGCATTTCATTCTGATTCATTTTAACTGACCTTTTAGTAAGAACTCTCCATCTTTAGCAGCTCTTCAAATAGACTAATATTAATAATAATATGCTAGACTAGAAAACTCCACGATACACAATGACAATGTCTATCCTCAGACTATATATAATATTATTACTAAATTATAACTTATTTTTTCATTTTAAGCTCTAAACTTTCACACGTGTATAACAATAGTCGTTAACTTTCTGTAAATTACTAACCAGAATCTTCTCAATATAACGTGCCTACTTGTGTAGCGCTATCTATCAACTATAACTATAACTAGCCTGTACAATACGCAGTTCCGTAGTACAGGGAATACACGAGGAAATAGATGGGAAATTCCATTCGCTCCCATTACTCAAATTATTTAGGCAGGACTATGATTTTCGGCCTGTCAACAAACGGTTGCGTTAGGTAACACGTCAAAGTGGGGAATACTTATAGAATATTATCATAATTATTGATAGGACAACACAACCCATATTACTCAGCCTGTTGCATTCTGTAAATAATACGGCATGACGCATTTGATGTTGTACCAACTACCAGGCAGTGGTTGTAGACAGTCATGCTATACAAAATTATAACATGCTTACATAAGCTGTTCATAATATAATATTTGGAGTAATATAAACTTTCAACTTCTATATGAACTTCCGTACCATGAATGTTATCCTACATGAAATTAGGATTAAGTGTTATAAAAGTTCGATTGAAGTCAGCTATTGTCTTGGCGCTAAATTAAAAGCAATAATTAATAGAAGAGTTAGAATGTTTACAGCCCTATGTTATTTGTAACATTGTGATATTTATGTTTCAGACTATTATATAATATATTATGGAATGTTAATCGGTAATTTAATTTTGCAAATGCAAGCAAACAAGTATATCACGTGTAAAAGCAAAGTTTTTAAACATAGTTTTGCGGTGGCTTATATTATGTTAGCTTCATTCAAAATATCTGGCAAAGGTCTATACCATGAGCTAAATGACATTTCTCTAATGATCATCATAATTTTAACTCATTATACAATTATAAAATAATTGCTTCGAATAAAAATGAAAACTTCCATATGAATAAAACACTTGCATGACCAATATAAAAGATGAAAGTAGGTTAAAAACCAAAGAGATTGATCAAATATGTAAAAGCTTGAAATAATTTTTCATCAAAGAGAATATTTGAAACAGCTAATGTAATTTGTTGTATTAACAATCACATTAATGTGTATTTAAACACTAAAAAATAATGCATAATAAGAAGCTTCATGTAAAAACAAAAAAACTGTTTTAAGGATTTTATATGAGTAATTTCCCAACAGTATTATAAATTGTATAATGTTCTTGCTATAATAACATAATATTCTGAGGCTGCATAAATAGAGAGTGTATGCATGCATTATGAACCTATCACCATATTTAGTTCTTTATAGCATTAGCTTAATGATAACTGCACAGGCCATTAGGTGTTAAACTATTTGATACAATTAAAAATCTGTACTGTTGAAATGAGCACCCCATGTGTTGTTATTTATTCTAAAAACAGTAAGCTTTCTATCATTTGCTGCTTCCTTCACAATTTAGACCAGTCAGTGACCACCTCACATAATTTGTCAAATTCACACATGCCTCTTCTTTAGCATTGTCCATCCATTGGCCGATTATTTGAAAAATTCAAATTTTTTTAAATATCCAAACTGTGTTGTGAATTACAGCTAATAAATCGGTCAGTATAAAGTCTTATGAGCTAGAATAGAATTTGGAGGCATTGGTGTAGTAAATCTATTAAACATCAGTAGCAAGGGGTATTTAATTGTTGAAAGCTGGAAAATGCTGTAAAAGATTAAACATAACAGTGATGAGCAAATAGTTTAGTTAGTAAATTAAGCATGTTTACTGCATATCGCTGTGGAAAACGTCATCTATTGTGTTGAGTGTCTTATGGCGCGATGTAAAAAGTCCATTAGTTTCGCTGGCATGGCACCAGTTAACAGTCAATTCTGCTAAATGCTTTTCTATATTCAAACTAGCTGGTGCCATTGCAAAGCTATCAATCATGATTTATTTCATAAGCTCTTTACGTGATAATATGTGATGTACTTTATTTTCAGTAGTTCAAATTTTCTTAAATTTGTCACTTTTGTCCAATTTAAGTTAGAATAGAGACTTGTAGGTCACAACTACTGCATAATATTATTGTAATTGTGAAAGAATATCCTATTTCGGAGTTTTCTGCTCTAATAATGAAACGCATGAACACACACTATAATTATTGTCGTACCAAAGGTGATAAAATAAAAATAAAATAAAATAAAAACTAAATTTACATTAAGTTATTGCTATAATATTTTTAATAACTACTAAATTGAAAAAAAATGTACTTTGGTTAAATGAATACTTATAATTACATTACCAAAAGTTTATGTTTTCGAATTGTACCCATAGCTGAAATGAAAAAGTAAACATTTTCTAGTTCATTGGCAAAAGTTAAGAATTTTACTTTTGACTTGGCGAGTATGTCAACTTTATTTTTCAGATAGTAGCTTGAGAGTTTTAAATCAAAGCTTTTTAGACGATACGGCGCTAAAAATAGAGCATTTTTTCAAAGAGAAAATCTCTGTAGAACTTTGGTTACATAAGTGTTTTCGACCATCATAAGTTTTGTCACTGTATATAATCCAAAAATGTAAATTAAAACATGTAAATAATATTTATATAGAGTTAAGCTTAATGAAAAATTCTATTTTGCTGAATATCATTAATGAATATTTATATTGCAATAATTAAAATTAACATCGTTGTAATTTAATCTAAGACAGAGTAAAACTAAAACTAAAGTTTCAAAGTGAAACTGAAAGATTCAATAAATATAATTCAATTTCAAAAATCATATTATTATCAATATTTGATATTCATATTAAATTTAATATTATTACTGTGATTAATTAATAAATAGTTATAACATGAGTTTAGAAAAAGCTTCGTCTGGCTCTATACTCGAACAGTTCGTTTTGTTATCATCGGGTGCCCGAGGAGCTGCAGCAGTGTCGTTAATCAAGCAAGCTCTTGAAGCTCCAAATCTTTATGTGTTTGGCGAACTTTTAGATTGTTCGTCAATTAAACAGGTATGTTGCAGTTTTTATTTTCTTAACTAGAAACTATCTTCGGCAACATCTATAAGCTTTGTTGGTTTTTTCAAAGTTTTAAATCTGATTATACTCATTGTGATTGTCATTGTGATTGTCAATTAGGCTAGAAGTAGAATGCAAAAGCAATTGATAATAGTACTAGTAATAATAATACTGAACATGTAGTTTTTTGATCATAAAATACTCATAGTCATACCCAGACTGTAACATTAACTGGTATTATGATTATTAATTGTAAGTATAGGATTTATAGTTCAGGAAATTTAGGTTAGACTGAAATTCAAAGTCAAAGTTTAGAAATGTTTTATTTTAAGCTACAAGTGCAAGGTTGGAGTCTAAAATCTTAGCAAATATAATATGCCACCTACCGTATATGTATTATTATTTTTCTTTTGTGCTGTAGTCAATAATAACATTTTCGCATTGATTAAGTTTAAGTTTAACCTTGAATAGATTTAAAGTTGTTTCAATGATTGTAAGCCATTGAACATTATTCACCTTTTTATTTATTTAGGCTATACTAATTATTATATTATAATGTAATAATTAGTATAGTGGGGTAGCCTTTGTTTTAATTTTTGAAATAAATGATTTTGCTTGAGATTAATTTGCCTCTGCAGTTGGTTTACAAGTTCTTTAAGATCTTTGCCATATTGACCTAGTACTTGGCGTTATAATCCTGTAAACTGGTGCATTTAATTTTTGTAGCTGGGTGAGAACAGTGAACACAGGCCATATGTAGACCTGTTAAGACTCTTTGCCTATGGCACGTGCTCTGACTACATTGGTAAGATTATAGAGACTGACGATCAGGCTAAATACTCTCTAGTTGTTGTTTAAATACAAATTTTTATTCAATTTTGTCTTTTTCACATTTATTTACACATTATGTTAAAGCGTAATTGATAGTCGTGTATTTGAGTCTCAAAATTCCAGTCATATTTTATGGCGAAGTCAAAGAAATACGTTTCCTTGACCTAGACATGTCTTTTACTTGTACAGTTTATTCAAAGGCTAACTTCATGCGACTAAAGTATAATTATTTGAGAATTTCCAACTTTCAAAAAATGCAGTTGTTTATCATATCTGCGCTGTAAGCACACACACAGTTGTGGTCACTTCTGCATCACGATGTTTCAGCCAATAGAAATGTGTTGCCTGAGATCTCTCCGCAAATGGTAAAGAAGTTGAGACACCTGAGCATCGTCTCATTAGCAGCTAAGTGCAAGCAGATTCCGTACAGTCTGCTACTGAAAGAGCTGGATATGCCAAATGTTCGGGAGTTGGAAGACCTAATCATCGAG
This sequence comes from Bugula neritina, assembly GCA_964035545.1. NCBI lineage: Eukaryota > Metazoa > Bryozoa > Gymnolaemata > Cheilostomatida > Bugulidae > Bugula > Bugula neritina. Next base: position 15,890,198 of record OZ037767.1, read on the forward strand.
GCTATCTACGCCGGACTCATCAAGGCTAGGATGGACCAGAATGAGCAGAAGTTAGAGGTTTACTACGCAATGGGACGTGACGTGGAAATGTCGAAGCTACCAGAACTGTTGGGTATCGTATTTTCATTAGATTGGATACTTCTTTATGCTGTGCCTTTAGTATATCTCAATTTTTCAAAGCTATTTTATTATAAATTGTTATATTTATTTTCATCAGTTTTTCATCAATTCCTTTTAAACCTGCGGATTTTCGGTTTATACAACATTAACTTTTTAGCGTGTTTTTATTAATTTTACTATTCAACTTTTCTGCCCATAATTCTTTTAACTTTATTTCATTATGTCCACCTTTTAGCTTTTTTATTTGATGATTACCCAAGCCCAGTGGTTATTATTAGACTCGTAAGTATCATTATTAGAAATGTTACTGTGTGTGTTGTACTGCAGGTATTCTAGAACAGTGGACAGGTAAATGTGAAGAAAGTTTATCTGACATACAGGCTCAGCTGTTGGACGCACAGCAGAAGAAATCTGCACACATGAAACTCAAGAATCAAACCGATACTGAGGTGAGATAACTTTCTTGTCTAGTGCGGCAGTTTATTGCGGGGTCGCTCTAGTGTTTTATCACAGAAGATGCTTTATTTGCTGCTGAGTTTAAAGTAAGGAATGTCACTCAATTTTTAAGATTCCGGAGGTAATCGAAGTGGGTTATGTATTTGAAGGTTGTTATGTATTTTGAGGTTTTCTAATAATATTGCAGAAGCGTAGGTGAACCTTGTCAGATAAATTCTGTTCTTATTTAGTATTGTAAGAACTTTAGAGGCAATATAATATAAAAATATAATATGCAATACCATTAAATGTATGTACCGTTAGGCTAGCTCTAAAATTCTAACTTACTAAGAAATATTTTTGTGGATCAGCAGTTTTTAGTCAACCCAATTTAACGTACAGACACCTCAATTAATTATATGCAAAGCACAAGAATGATATAGAATGTACTATCTGCTAAAGTTGTCCTCTAAGACTTGGGCCCAACGTAATTTTAGCTTTACTTAGGGAGGGTTTACTAGTCTCACCTAAAAGAATTGAAGTTCCTTAACTATTGAGACGTAGTTATAGATTTATTTTGCTGAGATGTATGTGTCAATGGCCTATTTCCTGTGCAGACGTATAAATACTGACTAATCATGTGTCTTTGAGAGGTTGTCCACACTTGGAAGCTGACAATTGTCTGATCATGTGACATTGGATTTGCCTTATTTAGAAATTGTCTTCTCATTCTCGAAGCTAGCATATAAAAGCTTTTAGGATGGTTTTCCATGTTTGTGTCAGTCACAATCTGCGTTCTGATGTTATCGTTTTCTAGTGACATATCATATTGCCCAACAAATCTGCTTGATAGAATAAGGCAATGGTTTACTGCTCGGATTGTATGTAACTAGCTAACTAACTTATGCTAGTATATAGTCGCCATCCCTGTGAGAAACCCGTGATAGAAGGGGTTTTTGTTAAACCAGGCTAAGGACTTGTTCAGATGAGGCACAGGAGCAATTATGACTGGATGCTCTTCCTAACATCACTAATGACCCTAGTCTGGGTTGGAACCAATGACTTCGTGTTTACGCAAACGCTCTAACCCCTAGACCACGAGCTAACACTTAGCTACAATTACAGCTTTTCCTATGCTCTAGGTTATGCTTGTAGATAATAAACATTAAGAAGACCCTGGCTTTAGCATCTGGCGCCGAGAGGGCCGGGATCCGCCCCTCCACCGAGACGATGGACACAGACGTGAAAAGCGCCAAGAAACCCGCAAAGATGAAAGGGTAAGAACTCAAATTAGTTAGTCGTTAGTCAAATGCATTACCAATGAGTTCTATTCACTTTATGTGACATACATCGATCTCTTCCTTGCAGGTTACGTGGAAGTGCTAGTAAAGTATTCAAAGGCTCAAACTCGTAGCTCCGCCAGGTCAAGGAAATCCTATACTATCAGAGTTGTGACACTCTTAGCCTGAGGACTCCTTTGCAGCATTGAAACCCCTCTGAGGCTACATTAACATTGGCCTAGCTGCAGACTGTAACCTGACTATTTTTTCTTTAGCTCAATAATTGTGGTACCAGTTTTGTTGAGCAGTACAGCTCTGTTGCCTCGTCCAAGTGACCATGTTTTGAATTTATTGTGAAAACATCAACTGGCTGTACCTTGGAAATCATCAAATAAACGTTATGTGTATTCATCAATACAAATTTGCAACCATTTAATTTTATTCTTTAGTAATTTCCTATGTTTTATGATTTTTGTAAATTGGTGTACTCAAGGGTTGAGATCGAAGATGCCAATTTGTAATTAGACCTTTTGCTATGAATGGTGAGCATGACCAACGTATTGATCTCTTATCCGTTCCGAGTTAAGTGGCACGCACAATGTTTACTCAATCAATAGAAAGGCTGCAGGTATTGGATTTTTTAAATATTTCTCAGCCTTCAAAAAAAACTGAACTAAATCATGTGATTCTCAAACTGTATTCTCTGAACCCAGGCTATACTCACAGGCTATACGCTGTATATACTCGGAATAATGTATTCCCTAATGTCTTAGTCTATTGGTAACAGCTGAGCCAACATGTCTAGCTTCTACTTTTCAGTCAGTAAGTCTTCTCCATAATTCATCTGACATTTTTATGAGTCACTTTTTCTGGAATAAAAAATTTCAATTCTGTTATGTCATTGTGTTGGCTGGTCATCTAGCACTTTGTGGATATATAGAAAAAGTGTGATTTTGCTTTGTTTTTATTTTATAGGTTGTATAATAGTAGTTTTAGAGTTGCATTGTGGATATGAACTTCAGTATATGGGTTGCTATAGCGACAGTAATGAAAGAGCTCTTTCCGCCTTCCACTTCAAAAGCCTTCAAATGGGAATCAATTATTGCATAGGCTTATGCATTTTACAGGGTAAACAATGTTGCACAAAATATTTATTATATATATATATATATATATATATATATATATATATATATCTCAAGAGTTTGAAATTAAATAAAAAGGGTTTTTATTCTGCCACATCTTTCGTTCTTCTATAGCACAAAAATACATTTAAATTTGTTATCATTGATGATTTTATTATATCTTTGGCAAATTTTTTTACATATAGTTGGGTCAAGAGTAACCAATTTTTAGTTGAACATATTAACACATTACGTAGCAAATACTAGTCATAAACTAGTAAATGTATAGTATCTCTAACTTTAGGGTTTACTTTTTTCAATTATATTGTGGTGGCTCGTGGAGCTACCAGCAGCGTAATAACGGGGAAATATTGTAGTGGGACACGCGGTATGTGCCGCCACGTGCTTCCTAGCCAATCAAATATGTATCAGGTGATACCCCCAGCGATGCGTGTACAGAGGAGACTGAATTACTAGTCAAGAGTAGTAGATAGCGTGCCTTTTGCATAGAGTAGATGTAGCTTTTATAATAACGGTACTGGATGTATCTATTTTCTTATTATGTATCAGTAAATAAAGATATTCTTCCTAATAAACCCCAGATCATGTCGGATAATTGGAAACATAATACATACTAGGAACTCGGGCATAATAATTTTGCAAATTACAACAGTGGTGGCAGCGGTGGAATTTCTAGTTCGAGACAATGAAAGGACATTAGGACATCATGGCAGAAAGTACAGCTTCATGTGAAGAAGGTGAGCGAGATACTATTGTAACCCCCGACAGGCTGTTCCAGCCTGGAGAGGAGGCGTATAAATATAGACTAGAAGCTCCCGTCTTCACGGGCCTAGAAGATGTTGAACAATTTATTCAGGAATTCAATGAAGTTATAGCCATTACTAAATGGCCGCCAAGAGTAGCCCTGGTAAAACTACGGATGGCGCTGACGGAGCAAACCAGGCCGTACGGACACCGACAACACTACACCTTCGATGCATTTGTACAGTCCCTCAATAATCTAGGCCTCCATCACCAGCTTCAAGCGAGAGGAGTGACCACGATAGAGGCTGCACTACAAGAAGGCGAGGCCTATCTATTGGCCGAACAACTCTATCGAGCGACAGGGAGCTCTCCACGAATCATCACAGAGTCGGACCGGCCGATCCGGGTAGCTGTCGCTACCACCGACCCTTCTCTTGAAACGGTGGTAGACCGCTTGATGACCATGCTAGAACAGTTGGTGGCGATCATAACACGCGTCAACCCCACAGGACCCCCGAGGCCGAGGGTAGAGGTTCCAAGGCCAGCTGCCTTATGTTGGAGATGCGGCACCAGGGGACATCTCCGCTCGAGTTTGCCACTACCTAGGAAGCAGTTAAACTCTCACGGCCCGCGGACGCCTCCCAAGCCCCGCGGACCAAGGAAGGAGGAACCATTGGGTGGAAACCGCCAGGCATCCGTTTGGATCCCGCGGTATGCCCTCCCACCAGTGGTAGACACCCCACCGGACCAGTCAACCGAAAAATTCGCCGACCCTGAAGAAGAAGAGGAAGTCTTATCCCCTTTTGTAGAAAATGAACCCTATCTCCAGATCCTGCTCGCCTGGCCACTGTGGAGGAGCGGCTCCTTCGGCTGCAGGCTGAGTTCACTCAGTTAGCCCCAGATCTACTCAGTACCACAACAGGACTTTACCAATTAAACGGCTCTGTAGGGCAGATTAAACAGAAATTACGTGCCCGTCAAGCCAAACATCGGCTTTCCAAACACTGACTCTGGCTCTTCTGCCTAGAATGATCCGTAAGCCTCGCACCCTTGGAAGTCCAAGGCTACGACATTATTATCATGTAAATACTTGACAGCTCTTCTTCTTTGTCCAACACCACAGCTAGCGGTACTCTCTCTCTCTCTATAGCTAGCCAATTGTATGTGACATGGTGTTATAATGATTGTATCTGTCATTGTTGTGTATATATATATATATGTGTTTGTATCATTTTTGGTCTACTGATTGCACATCAACCCAAAATCTGGAAATTATAACAATATAGTTAAAGTTCGGCCAAAACCAAAAGATATCTTTAGAAACTATTTTTACAACGTTATAATTGACAATTTTAAACAATCTATTAAATAAAACAATAGTATACTTGATAAAATTTCGATACAATGTTATTATAGTGTTGATTTACTTAGATGTAAATAGATTATTCAGTTTAACAATATAGTTCAGCAATTTATTTTAATGGAGACACAGGAACAAAAGAGAGGGATTATGGGTAAAAGGGAAACATATTACAAAATGATGCAATATGGAATCTATAAGTATGTAAAGAACATAACTCCAAAGTAGTAATATAAGTGATTGATTTTCACTACATTCAATATAATATAGTACATATAATATTTAAGAATAAATATAATTGAATGATAATATTTTAATGTGTCGACTTGAACTTACTTGTGTATTTACTTTAATAGGACAGCCCTATGCTGCGCTAGAGATGGGTGACGAGTGCTATTGTGGTCTCACATACGACAAGTATGGATCCAGCAATAAGTGCAGTAGAAAATGCTCTGGGAACTCTCAGCAGACCTGTGGAGGGACTTGGGCCCTCAGTGTGTACAGCACGTTCAGTCGTGAGTATAACAGCAGATTCAGGAGACTTACATGACCTCCGTGTAGCCCCCCCCCCCCCCGTATTAAACAGTTTGTGACAAGATTCAATACTATGTCAAGGTTGAAAGTAATAAATGAGCATTGGAATGAACATTTTATGAAGTTTAGGTCAATACCAGTAAAGACTGCATTGAAAATCCAAATAACTAGCAGAAATAGCAGATTCTTTGCAAGAAAGAAATGTGGCGCATATATGTGATACCTGCTAAACCGAACACACCTGTGGATGCATGTCCCTCTTCAGTAGAATATAAGTTACTTGTGGCCATAATATAATGTGCAGGTATAAGGGAGCATTACAATATTTTCAATTTCTCAACAGTGATATCTAAACAACACCTTTATGTTCTTATATATTGAACAGGTGATGTTAAGGTGAAGGAACCGATGAATCAGAAAGAGCTAAGAGATTTGTTTGTCACCAGTTCTGTAGATGCTACCAGAATACTACCCGATATCAAGTCATTCATGTTATATCCTTGGTTGGAGGACAGGCTGGCAGCCGTCACGTCTCAACAGCTAGTGAGAATCAGTCCGACTGGGGATTGTGAAGTGTTGGCTGGTGTGCAGCTAACCGAATGCTCCATAAAGCCTAACTCCTTCACTTTTAACAGCATCAGTCACTTCATTTCAGTGGATTTCTCGCAGCTGCGAGATTCCTCGGAGCTCTTTAGTCAGAAAGTGTTTCTGGTGGCAGATCGTTTTGACCATTGCGTGAAGTTGGTTGACCCGACTAACCTAGAAGATGCTAACCCTATTGTGATAGGTCAATGTAGCACGCCCGGGAGATTAGATAATTTTTTTAGCAGATCTCTAAGCGATATTAGACTGACGAGCCCAATTCATCTTTCAGCTGTGTTGGCATCTGATGTCATCAGAATAATCATCAGCTGTAAAAAGAACGAACGCGTCTACCCAGTTATTTTGAATGTGCTTACCGACGATTACTTTTTTTATGACTACTATTTAAAGGAGTCCCGGGGCTTCCTTTCAGACATTGTTAACTCTTTCTATTATCCACAAATACATTTACTCCAACAAACCCAAAATAATCAAAATGGTTGGAACTGTTCTTTAAACCTGTTAACCGACGACTTTAACATTACATCCAGCTATAGATGTGCAGCCCAGTTAAATGCAAATATACCTGAAATGCTTAAAAGTTGGCCGCTTCATATAAACAATGGTAAATTAAAATATTTTAAGTATTCTTGGACTAATAACATATTAAATACCGTAAATGTAAAAATCAACGGTTTAGCTCGAGAACTAACAAACCCATTTGACTTGTTCGACATCACCCCTGATTCTCAGAAAGTCATCCTGTACAGTGAGAGTCAAAAGATGTTCTACTTCACTGAGCCTAGTACTAGAGTTCGATTTACTTTGCAGGCTGATACTACGTGCAATGAGCAATGGATAAAAATGAAGACAAATGGTAGCTTGGAGTCGTGTGCACATTTCTGCTACAAACAAGTGCATGATAAGTGCACATCATTTACTTTTGATGATAACATGAGCTGCTTTTTACACAGCAGTGAAGTGCTGAAAGCAGAAAGTCATAGAAGCTGTTATATTGTTCATCAGGAGTGATTTAATTGACTTAAAGTTTAACGATATGTATGCAAAGATGTCTGTAAAAACTTTGCTAGTAAAAAGTTTACTAGTGGGACAATTATTATTCCCCCTTTGAATATTTTACCATTTAGCAAGAAAATAATAGTGAGATAATTTCTATTACTTTTCTTTAAATTTTGAAGTGAAAATATTACAACAATTAAAAACTTATTAGGAAGAAAGGACTACATGCTACCATATACTATATATCATGGTCTTCAATAGTATTCAGCTGACAGTGAATAAATGCTACAATTTCTAACAATGAATTAGAATACATAAATCCAATGATTTCTGTTAGCTTAACTTTCAATCATTGGTTAGGATGTGAAAATAGTATTTTACTGCTTCAATTTAAAGTAAAAACTGTTTCAATAGTGTTGAATTATTACAAAATAATACTTTTAGTCATATTTTTCCAATTTGTATAATAAATTAAAAATACAACGTCAAATAGCTATATTATGGGAAGTTACACGCCCTTCTTTTGAAATGTTCTGTCTCCTATAAACATTTTTTTACATCAAATGAGAGATATAATTATCTTTGCAAAGTGAAAACACAAAAGTGAAGTTTTGACTTTTTATAACCCTTTCATTGTTGCCGCTGCTGCTTTACAGTTATTTCTTAACATGACGGTGTGGAACAGAACATTAATTTGTATTGCAACAGACCACAATATACTATTTACCTGATTCAAATGGCATGTAATTCTTATTCATTATTCATTACACTAAACATTCAGTTTATAACCCAAATGAAAGTAAAATTATAAAAATTCTTTTATAGCTTATAATCACTCAATTTTTCTAACAAACGATTACCTCAATGCAAACATGAAAGATAACAGCTCAAATTGTTCTGTGACCATTGGCTGATAACTAATATAAACCAAATAAAAGATAAATGACCAAAGTTAATATAAATAAAAGATATTTGCAGGTGAGACCATACATAGGGTTGTGTAGAGAGGCAGCTAAGAGTAAAAGAGGTAGTAACTTCAACCAAACAGAGAAATAACTAAAAATGGAGAGAGTTTTGAAGATTGTGCTGTGCGTCACCGTAGCCTTGGGCATGGTAAGTCCAGCAGACTATTGATATAACCATGCTAATATGTATTTCAGAATGTAACACTCTTAACTAGAACCATGTTTGACAGGCTAACTTACAGCATATATAGCTAACTGAAGGTGTGGAATACAGGCTCATATCTTAGCACACGATTTGTAATGGATTCATCTACAGCTTTATCCTGTCAATGTAGAAATGCTTCTATTTGTTTACATCGAAAAATCCATAATAAGTGAACACTGAATATAAAATTGTGTGTTCATCATAGATTTTAATTTTACATCAATAAATAATTTGTCCATTATTGCCATGCAATAACATTATGAAGTGGTTTTTCATCAATTATAAGTTAGAAAATAACTTTGGCCATTAGCTAGAAATTGAAGTAACATGTGTGTCAGAATTTTGCAATTAAATTATTGGCTATTTGCATGTTATGCCACCCATAGTGAACCAGTAGTTCAGTTTCACTTGGAAAATACTTCATTTTTACTCACGGGAGCTCTATTCAAAATGCACAAACCAATATACACCTATTCCAACAGGTTAAACCTAAACTTTCTTCCAACTGAAAATTAATCGTGAAGTGGTCACCAATTCATTTCACTTTGCTGTCTAATAAATGGTTTATTTTTTGCACACATGCATCTTGACCTTTTGCCTTAAGAAAAAACGCTGCTAGTTTAGCTCATGGGAATCGTGTTCATTTTCATAATATAGCAATACTAATCTTGAAAATATGCCTAAGTATACGTATTACTTGCACAAGAATAAATGCACTAGTAATTAAAGATAAACCAACTTATTAAAATGTTTAGATATACTGTTTAGATATCATTGAGTTTGAAATGTGTGCATAAAAAGTCGAACTGGCTATTTTAGGTAACCTCTCAGCAACAGCTAAAACTGTGCAATGAAAAGATCCCGGACTCAGCCCAATGTGACATGGATCCAGAGAGTTGCAGCAAACCTGAAATGCTGCCTTACTGTCAGAGATACTGCAAGTTGTGTGATGACTCCAATGAAAAGCTCTCGCTTAATAGTATTTCTTCCAAACCAACATCTTGTAAAGACAAGAACCCTCTACTCTGTTCTCTCCGAAAAACCTCTTGCTCTACAGACGACATGGTTAGAAAGAGCTGCCCAAAAACTTGCGGATACTGCATTCCTGGTTCCAACGCAAATGAATGCGTCGACAGAAATCCAACCCTCTGCCCAATGAGAGTGAACGACTGTGAAAATGTGGAAGTTAGAAGTAGCTGTAAACTCACATGCAACGCCTGTTCAGAAGAACCTAATAAAATAGCCCCAACTCCTATTTCAACACAGAGACCTGTCACTGCAACCCCAACTCCTATTTCAACACAGAGACCTGTCACAGCAGCCCCAACAACTCGGAGAAAATCTAAAAACACTGCTAAGAAGTGCTTAGATCAACAGCCTTCCCTCTGTCCTGTGATCAAAGCCGACTGCCAGCATGCTGAGGTCCAGGCCATCTGTGCACAGACATGCGGCGTCTGCTCTGGCCCCAGTCAGCTAGTTGAAAGCAGCAGAAGGCGATCACCAGAAGTGTACAGTCCAAGAGAGCTTTGTCGAGACTGGAATGTTCTTTGCCCGCGAGCACAGCAGGAATGTGATGCTAACCAGTTCGTGCAAACACTGTGTCCATATACTTGCGGGAGTTGCTAAACGCTGCCGAATAGGTCAGCGTGATTTATGCAGACGATTTTGTTAACTCTAATTTTTCAACAGTATTCTAAAACCTGAACTATATTTCAGAGATTGAAGTAGTAACATGGTCATACTTGTACATGATAAAACGTTCTCAAACTGTTTTGAATTTTAATTGTTTTCCCAGTATATATATATATACAGTAAGTTTTAATTTTTTGAATACCTTTTAAGCTCAAGCCTGTATTTGACTTTTGTTTGGCTAACTTTTTTAATAAAACAAAATGTTTATATCACAATCATATTATGTTTGCAAGTTCCACAAAGTAAGTTTAATGGTTTACTTTGTAACTCAAATCTTGAGTGAACAAGAACTAACTAAATAAATATTTTAGATTTGAACTAAATGCAGCTATATATATGAATCACCAGGAGATAATTTGATTATAGTATTTATTTAATAGATTAATAAACGATTCACAGTCTGAATCCAGTAGAACTACTTAACACCCACATTACGCCAGCGTAACAATATTCACAGGAAGTTGCCTCTAGATAAGTGTTACACAATCTAAAACTGGAAGTAATCACAAGAATTATATTACTAAGTTCGAACTTTACTCTAATATCTGAAAGATTTGATAACGGAATAAATTTTTACTACTTGGATGTCGGCCAGATTGACAATTTCTGACAAAATTATCAGTCAATATTTTATTCTTCCACTTTTTACTGGTCTTAAAATAAAAACAATCTAATTACAAGCAATGTTTTCCATAATTCATAACTGCACGTTGCTAACCTGCTTCTTCAAATATAATTTAACTTTTTAATACGTGCAGATATTCTGGTCTGGGTAAACACAACAAGAATGATTTAATTACAACTTTTATATAGCTATTAGTAGGTATAGTTTCCATATACAGATTCATTTTGGATTTCCATTTTTTACAAACATTTTATGCTACTGTGTGAAAACGTCGAGTGGTCTATTTATAATATAACTGAGTTCAACTTTAAAACCAATCTGAATCTGAAAACGATTTAGGCATGTTATCTAATAAAAACCTAACTAGTAGCTTCATGCTAGTGGTTAGAAACATATTGCATTCAAATTGGTTTCAACTCTGTAGATGATCAAATCAGAGGGTGGGTGCACTAATGAAAATGCGCGGTTTATAGATGAGATTGGGGGTGTCAGCAGCATCACTAACCAAAGTTTATAAAAATCATCAAAGAACTTAAGCCAGATTTTGACCAAATTAATGGTTCAAAAGTAAATATTTTATAGTTCATAACATCTGATTAGTGAAAACATAAAATAGTTGAGTCCCAAATGTAAAGTTTTTATCTTGCCTTTCCATTTTAAGTTTCTATTGTTGAGCAGTAATCATTAATATACTATTAGAATGCATATTTTGTTCTAGAGTGCAATCTATAACCTGTAAATAAGCTGTATAGCAGCTGGCACTAGTGACACTAATACAATAAAAGGAAAACAATGGCGGAGTAAGATTTAAATCTATTGTCAAATCCAGGAAATTACTTTATCAATTTTAAATTAACAGGAACTTGCCTTAGTAATATTTTTTTCAGCATAATGTTTATTTAGAAGAAATAACGTCATGGTACACATACGGGCATTAAAAGTTTTTAAAACACAATCTCCAATGGAATGGCGACTACCTGCATAGGAAGTTAGAATTAGCACCATTCACATGTGTTACACCAAAAGTCGAGTGAAATCCCCCGACCCACACACGAGCATAGGTATTAAGGTATTACAGAAGCCATTTTTAATAAATCAAAGAAATTTTTTGAAAAAAATTGACTGAAAAATGAATGAAAATTAGAGCAGATCTGAAAAGTAACAGTGACAATGGACAAAACTGAGCAAATATTTGTACTTTAAAGAATACTGTGTACTAACAAATTTTAAATAAACCTAAATCATACTGTTTGAGTCTATCTTTAAAAATGCCCAACGGCAAAAAAAAAATAATAAAGGAAAATAACTTGAAACAACTTTTTAAAATTTGATCTTCAAAATATTCTTACAACAAAGTTCAATTATTTCACATAAACTCACATGACTCTGATAAAATACTTGTTATTAATAAAAAAATACAATCAACTAGCCACGAGGTTTATTTATAGAATTTAAATTTAATTACAGAATTGCATTTTTATGCTATTGATTATTTTAAATTTATAGCCAAACTTACAATTTGTAAATAGTTTCACCCTAAAAGTAAACACAGTCACTTATTAAAGTTAAGATAAGAATCAAAGGAGAAAACTATAAGGTTATGATTAGAGTAACTGACCTTTATACTGCATAGAAAGTGATTAGGTAAGATAAGGTATGTTTGACTCTATGGTAACGTTGATAGAGGTAGGCTAAATGAGCACGGCATCTTTAAACAACCACCCACACATTAGGACAGCAAGTCTTTGTTGTATTTAATAAGTTGTATAACTGGAATGTGGCTATACCCATACACCTCGCTTTAATGGATAAAGTACTTTGTCTAAGCACCAAAGAATACCTTAGGATTAATATAATATTTCTGCGTAGATTGAGCATATGTCATGGATTTCCTTTTGCACTCAGTTGATTTCTTTCAAGAAATTTCTACAAGAAATACACAAGATGAGTTGAACAAGAATCCTGCAAAGTGTTGCCATTGTCTGCTGTCAACAAGAGAATAAAAATGAAAAAAACACATCAATTTAAATGAAGCAAAATATCATTTAAAAACCTACAATATACATAGTCTATGGTCTTCCCCAAGCAGTATTTACTTAAGCAATTGAAGAGTTAGAGATTCAAGAAATATATCTCAAAGGTAAGTATATTCCATGACCCTAAAGGTCAACTGTGTGAGTTTAAATGGCACACATTTGGTAAATTTTAGACATTTTGTCTTTCCATGTTGTAAAATGGACTATTACAACATGGAACCTCAGCATTTTTAAATCAACTTTCATTATGCTGCTTTGAAAAATTCGCCTTTTAAATTAGCAAGTCTAAAATAATTTATGGACCACATTATTATATAAAATAGAATGAGTAAGTTTTCAGCTGTCTTGGTTATGTAATTGAGTAGCTGTGGGTCTCAGAAACTACGTAATATCCCGGAGTGAGAGTTTACAACTGATGGAGTACTCCAAGCTAATTATCAACACTCTCAATAGGATTATGTGAGATAGGAATTTCAAGAGATAAGCTGATAGCCTTAGCTCACTTTGAATGATTACGGGGGGGGGGGGGGGTGGGTGGTGTGACCTACCCGAGTATGTCAGGTAACTCCTGAGCTGAACAGATGTATTTGTGTTGAAAGCCTCTCTCTTTGCCAAACTTGTGAAATCTAACAGGGGGGAACGACTTCGGTCGATTTTTACTGGCGTCATATAACTAAAACGATTTACTTTAAAATAATGATGGATATTTTAAATAGAAAATGCAGCATCATAAAACACATTTAACAATGAATTCTTATTATATGGATATAATATAACTAAATAGACACTGTCATTTAATTAAAATGTGTTTTTCATACACTCAACAACAAACTTCATAGAAGGCACGTTGTAGAACAAACTGCATTATATAAAACATATCTTAGTGCAGCATTTCAGTAAGATTCTTGTTATTTACACACTACACAGCTAGTTATAACACAACGCTATAATAATAATAATCAGGGGAACTCAGCGTAGAAATTAGCTTTTCCAAGTCATGAGACAAATTAGACTGTGGGAGTTGCCCTTTCAATGAGGGTAATTATACCAATAGCTCAATGTATAGTCTACCTGCTACCTTCACATATTTAGTATAAAGTAAAATACAACCTAAAGCAAAAACTCGATAGTTTATTAACTTCCCTGATGCATATATAAACTATTTTCTAAAATGTTTAGCATTATGCTTCAGTCACAGCTCATTGGTAGTCACACTAAAGGTGAAATTATGATACTATATTATGAGGAATATTTCAGACTAAATAATGTGTATTCACCTTCAGCCCAAGTTCTATAGGTATCACATGATCATCCTCGGCGTGCATTATAAGCACCGGAAGCTCTATGTGAAGAATACTACAAACATAAAAATCACGTGGAGACAACCCCTGTACGAATATCAAGCATTTATAGTTACATTACAGAGGAAATCAAAGTTGTTCATCCTTTAGTCTACATAACTGCATGAATGCCAATACAACATTGATATTTTACTAGTCAATAAAAGGGCACTTGCTAAGACCTGTCAGCAAAGGTGACATCACATGACTTAGTGACAACCAAGTACAGGTGTACCAGAAGTAACTGAAGTATTTCTGCAAATCAACACAGCTAATCAAAAATTAGGGAACAGCAAAAAGAAATAATTTTAAAGTTTTTACATCTTTTAACTTTTTAAAAATTTATTGAAACACCGAACATAGCAGTATGTGTGTGGGCCATAAAAGATATTCCATGATGTAGGAATGATATTTTTATGCTACAATGTTTGATGTACCTATAAACTATGATATCTTTTAGCCCTACACTATAGGAAACATTTCTGCAGTATACACAGCCCTATGTTAGTTTAAATAATTGAATTTCAACTTCTCCAAACATACAACAAAATCCTCAAAACTCATCTATTTCTGTAGAAATGTTTTCGTCTGCAACAGAACTGTAACACAAAATATATCCAGACTTACTGCACATCATTTTGAAGATAGATGCCGTAGGTGTGCATAGCGTCTAAGAAGAGATCGTCAAACCACCAGAGGAGGCCGAACACCTTGGAGAATGGATGCAGCATGGCAGCGTCAAATATATTGTTGAAGGGAGACTCGAGGAAGAGCGCCTTGGGGTACTCTTTCCTTTGCTCCGTAAGGAAACGGACGGCCTTCGTCGCAATTCTTCAACAGCAGATATGATACGTATTTGTATTAGTTCTACTGCTGCTGCTACTACTACTACTACTACTACTACTACTACTGCTACTACTACTACTGCTACTACTACTGTTGCTAGTACTACTACTACTACTACTGCTACTACTACTACTACTACTACTACTGCTACTACTGCTACTACTACTACTACTACTGCTGCTACTACTACTACTACTACTGCTACTACTACTGCTACTACTACTGTTGCTACTACTACTACTACTACTACTACTGCTACGGGACTAATGGTGTAAAAATGCTTATCTGAATAGATTCACATATTTGTTCTCGGACTCTTACTTCACTAAATCATTAAATAATAGTTATCGTAAAGCAGTGTAGTTTTATTAGAGATGAAAAGAAATAAAAGTAAAAGTACACATTAAATTAAACTATTTGGTGAACGAAAGTTCCAACTCTTGACATGTGCTACAAATAATTTGCTGCATCTAGGAATGAAATGGCAACTCCAATAAACAGTGTACTAACCCAGTGCCTAATGAGTGACCCCACACATATATTGGAACATCTGACCCAGCTTTCTCTCTCAGCCATAAATATAAAGTAACGACATCGGTAACCACTCCGTTCTCAGATGTGGGGGACCCAGTAGAGTCCCCATAACCTACGAGAAACACCAGAGAATCAAGTTAGAATCCAGGGCTAATATTAACACATATTTGAAGTAAAATCAAATGAAAATGAAATTTTAAAAGAGCACACAACTTCAGCCCTAATAATCAACTAATAACAGCTCTTAGAATATCTTAAAAGCTTACCTTATCCCACCTGACTCATATCACCCCACCTTATCTCAGCTGACTCATATCAGCTCACTTTATCCCACCTAATTCATATTAGCCCACCTTATCTCATCTGACATATTAGCCCACCTTATCTCATCTGACATATTAGCCCACCTTATCTCAGCTGACATATATTGACTCACCTCTGTAATCTAAAGCCACGACATGGTAATCCAGAGCTGCTAGCACTTTATACATCTCCACCCTGTGGTCTGTACCTCTGTAACATACAGTGAGAGTCAGTTTAACAAACTCAGCTAAACACAGAACTTCACAGCTTCTGTTACACAAATGTACACAAATGTTACAAACTTAATAAACATGGGAAATAAAAAGTGGAAAATGATTTGCAGAAAACAATTAATTAATGTGATACATGTCTTCTTTTCTCGTATTTTTTTTCCTGTTGCCTATGAGTCTTTCAACATATAATCCCATATTCTAATAGCTCAGGTTCCTATTTATTTTCATTAATGATGCAAGGCCTCTCAGCTTAAAGGCACACACAGATTTTCAAACATAAGTTTTAACTAAACCTTTTATTAAAATAATAAAATTACCACAACTGGACTCTAGAAAATAGGAATAGATTGAATCATGGAAATTAAAATTCACATGGAAACCGGGAAAAAGAATGACTCACCTAGTACCTGTGTTACCATGGCAATAGAGTATCACAGGATGTTTAGAGTGGAGTAGTGTCTCAAAGTCTCTGTCTGTTAGTCCGTCTCTCTCCAGAGATTTCGGTAAAATATGCCTAGACCAGAAAGAAAGTGTAATATAGTATACTGTAGTTATAGTATATACTGTAGTTATAGTGATACTGCACTTATAGTATATACTGTAGTAATAGTGATATACTGTACTTATAGTGATATACTGTAGTTATAGTGATATACCGTAGGTATAGTGATACTGTAGTTATAGTGATACTGTAGTTATAGTGATCTACTGTAGTAATAGTGATACTGTAGTTATAGTGATCTACTGTAGTAATAGTGATACTGTAGTTATAGTGATATACTGTACTTATAGTGATATACCGTAGGTATAGTGATACTGTAGTTATAGTGATACTGTAGTTATAGTGATACTGCAGTTATAGTAATAGTATATACTGCAGATACTAAACTAAAGTCCTAACAACAAGAAGGCAGCACTCACCAAACTCCCACTGTGATGTTGTCCTCAATATGTTTATAAAAATGGCGAGCATAGTTCAGTTCCACCGACCTCGGATCAGAGAGGTTAACGTTATACGGAATTTTGACTAAAAACCACAAAAAGCTCTGGTGATACTACGGAATCGCTAGAAGCAGCACAATGTTTGAGGCCATTGAATGCAGTGGCTGCGTGAGAAGTTCAGAGTTCAGACAAAAATGATTGTGTAAACACTGCATTCAATGACCATCAACTTTGTGCTGCTTCTAGCAATTCTGGTGATATATTTCTGAACATAATATCTGAAACTAAAATTATAGCACAATCAACAAAATATATACTATAATAAAAATAATGTAAATAAGAATATAATAATTAATATTTGCACAGTACTTTTAAATACTCTTATGCCTTTTGACCATTAGAGAAAAACAACATTTGCCTAATTTAAACTTATAACATTTTACAATGTGTGAAGATTATATATTACACTAATATAAATCAAGCACTAACACGAAAATGGCATATTAGTTAAGTTTGAGTTATCATCTCAATATTACAAATATTTAGAAAACATAACTCCCAAACTCCCAAATCGTCATGAAAAAAAATTCAATTCTTTATGATTGAATTAGTATGACTGAAAGATAAAACAAGACACAAATATTATACAGCAAGAGATCAGGCAATAAACTTACAAGCATTTAGATAGACTATATGTTTGGGGATTTGTGGGAAGACTATGATAACCAGGGGAGCTACTACTAGAAGAAGTATCATCACAAGGGAGATGATGCAGAAAGCTAACCATAAGGTGCATCTGAAACAGAAAGTCTTGAGTCAATATACAGGGCAGACAGTAAACTGAATGTATGAAAATATAATGCAAAGTTATTTCTAGTAGAACACTTGTTTTGGTGCATATCTTTTAATAGTAAGAAAGTTTTAAAACTTAAATTATACAGCTAAAAAAAGTGAGAATTGTGAAAATCGCCAGGAAGCAAACATAAAATGTGCATCTGAAGTCACACTTATAGTTATAGAGACCCTTCAGAAAAGGATAATGATTTAAATTCAAAATTCTGGCAATTTTCAATGTTGTTAGGAAAAACTTTGCCAAGAATCTTTTGAGTAACACTTCAACAGTAATTGACAAAGAAACAATTTCCTAAACAAAATGGAATAACTCCACTATAATAATGCTATCATAAGAAGAAAACCACTCCATAATTATAATAAGATAACTCTATTTTAATGGAAAGATAACTCCCCAATAATAATATTGCAACAAATCTACTACAATAATAATAAGAAGCAACTCTACAATATCAACTGATATCACAATCAGCTATAAAAGCAGTCAACTGTGATTAGATGTGCAGACAAAATGAAATCCGCCATCTTGGTCAATGATATCAATTACTTTACAGTGTATTAAGAAAAATACTATTTCAACTCAATAATGTGAAAAATGTTAAAAAAATTTATTTTAAACATAATAAAACGTTTATCCCACCTAAAAGTTTTCCAGGCACAAGCTGAGCACGTTAGTTTATCTCGTGTCGCATCCCCTTGACCTTTCTCCGCCTCTCTGGGTGGGGAAGGGGCGTCGACATAGTCACCCTCCAGAGAGAAGAGATCAATAGTATCGTCATCCTCTTCAATGACCTCTCCATCTCCATTGCCTAGCAATGACGGGGTAAACTCTTCATTGGCACTGTTGTTACCATTTCCTAAATACAAGAAAAAACATTAAAAAAATATGCAAAGCAAATGCAATTATTTCACGAAAAAAACTAGTACTACGCCCATGTTGAGGAAACTTGGTCAATTATAAGTTTTATCGAAAAAAATCAATCACCAGTGATCAATAATTGAATAGTTTATAATCTGACTTGGTAAACACTCATCAAACTCTACATATATTCTACACTCAGCACAGAAATATGAGTTACCGAGACTGTCTGAATCATCACTTCCTTTCTGTTTCTTTGCTTTGCTCCTCGACCTTGTTGCCATGGTTACCAAGTCAGCGTAAACTACGCACAAACTAAAATCACACAGCAGACATTTTAGCAATCCTGCTATTGAAACAAAAACAATAATTCGACAATTATTAAAACAGTCTGTAGGAAGAGCAGTAGGTTGTGCTACAGTCTCTAAAAAGTTTATTTATATTATATGGTTATATTATTACATTATACCATACTATTTTTTCATTGTACTGTCCTAATTCAAGTAATTTACAATGAAACCAGCAAAGTTTTTATATCTTCAATGACTAACAATTCTGTGAATATTACCATTCATAATATTGTACCCTTTCAAACTCGTAAGTGTGGAATGCATGTTGATTGGCGTATTGCATCCACTGAGCAATATACTACAGCTACTACACTTTGTAAAATTATTATTATTAGCAATAATATAATTATTGCAATTTATAGTCAAACTTGAAGACTTAAGAAACTGTTAGTTTTTATTGTTAGGTTACACTTACTAACTCTACCAACTAATGAATAGGTTAATAATTACTAACACTATATACCTACAGTATATAATATTCAGCAATAAAAATATCAAATTATTTTACACATTACCGGACTAATACTGACTAGCCACTAGTCACTTTCAAAGTCTAATCAGTATGACAATGAATATGATTAATAACAATACTACGTCCAATGGTAACTATAACTGTAAGTCACTAAATGTTAACCAAAGTAGGTAATAGTAATACTAATAAACTATAACTATTGGTAGTAGCATTACTCTATTACTACCAGCACAATTACATTAGTACTAACATTACTACTACTAGTACCATAAGCTTAAATCCTAGTAAAATAGTTGCTAGCAGTAGAAGTTTAGTAAAATCAAAATGTGGGCAGAGTCATACTGATACTCTTATTCATAGTGCTAATGCTACTAGTACTTACACTTGATAAGTTAAAATTATCTATTACAATTATAGCAAATGTAATACTTAAAGTTAATAACTACTATGCTAATTGAGTAATATAAAAGTAATACTAATGGCAATAGTATTGCATTTACAATTACTGTAAGTGTAATAATAATGCCAACCGCCCAATGGTACCACAGTAACAGTAACACTAAAATTAAAACAAAAAGACAAAAGTTTGAAGCAAATTTTAATTTACTCATTTAGTACCTAAAGTTACTAACAATAACACTAATAGTAATACTCAGTAATAGTAATAGTCAATAGTTAATAATAATACTAAGTTTAATACTAATAGTAATACTGATAGTGATAGTAATAGTATAGGTATATTCATTATGATTATCATTATGATTATCATATTCATATTGATATCAATCAAAGTCAAAGTGATAGTGAGAGTTGGATTAACAAACTAGCAACCCGTTCAACGCCGTGTCTTAGTCTACTGCCTAATATTTTTATAGCACATGATTTTGATAAACATCAATGATAGTAGAAGTAATACCGAGGCAATGCAAACGTTATAATATGATAACATTATTTGCAATTGGACTTTGTACTTTTTATTTTGTAACTAGCAACCCGATAGCGTTTGGAAAGGTAGTTTCTCTTTTTGCGAGATGATTTTTGTCGATTCGCCAATCATGATCTCGCTCGTATTGTTTAACTTAGTAAGCGACGTATATATTAGTCATTTCATCGAAATAGTATTAATAAAATCTACAGCTGTAAAAGGATTAATTCTAACCTAAGCCTGCGTTCCCAGTATGTAACAGAGCATTTCTCCCGCGTAAAAGGTCAAGAACAAAATAGTACTAATATTTAGAAAAATAATTATTGTTTCAAATTTTCATACTTATTTGATTTAACACTAAACTCTAAAGCAGCTTCTGAGTTTGAGTTTTATGTGAGTGTAAATAATTCATAAATAACGATTAATACTTATATTTCAGCATTTTCATTTTGTTATTCTGTTTCTTTAAATTCTAACCTGAAGTAAAGCTTAACATTAACCTAGTCCTATGGCTATGGTAGTGATACTCATACTGATAGTGATACCCATACTCATACTGATACTGATAGTCATACTCATAGTCATAGTGATAGTCATAGTGTTACTGTCTAGTGATTGTGATACTGATAGTCATAGTGATAGTGAGACTGATAATGATAGTCATGCTGATACTCATACTCATATTGACATTGATAGTCATAGTGATAGTGGCATAGTACTTAGTAGTAGTATAGTAGTAGTATAACTATAACTATAAGTATAAGTATAACTAGTTTAAGTTATAACTATAAGTAGAAGTTATTTAAGTATAACTATAAGTAGTATAAGTATAACTTATAGTTATACTTAAATAACTTCTACTTATACATTAACTTATAGTTAATGTTATACTAGTTATACTACTACAATGCCACTATTACTATGAGTATGATTATCAATATGAGTATGAGTATCAGCATGACTATCATTATCAGTCTCACTATCACTATGACTATACTTATAGTATAAGTATAACATTAACTATAACTTATTAATAATAACTATAAATAATAAGTATAAGTATTACATTTAATTTTAGTATTACTATTACTATTAGTATTAGTATTACTATAGACATGCTCATAGTGATAGTATTAGTATAACTAGTAGTAAAGACAGTTTAGTAAAGTATTACTGTTACTATTGTCTATTAGTATTACTATTAGTAATACTCATAGTCTAACTCTAAGTTATGCTTATACTGATAGTCATTATCATATTAAATTTTATACTCTTAGTGGTAGTGAGAATAAAAGAACTTATAACATTAACTGCTATAGTTATATTTATAGTTATAAGGGTCATTTTACCTAATTTAGTACACACTATAGATTTCTAGTTTTTAGCTATTTTTCACAGTTTTAGTTTAGCCGCTAATGTATATAATTTCTTGCATTAACTGATAAAATATTAGCAAATACAGCTGAATAAGCAAGGTTGTTTTTTAATTTCGCATAATTTCCTATGTTTTCTCTTAATTTTTAAGTAATTTGGGTGTGCGGCAGGATGCTTTTTCATCATGCCCCCACTCCAGATTTACTCGAAAATTAGAATAAAACATCGAAAATCAAGCAAAATAAGAAAACAACCTTGATTATGTACTAATGCTCCTTCGGGTAGAGCCATTGGCTTATTGAGTAGTACAACTTATAGTGGTTACTTATTAAATTTCTAAAAGGGCAGACTAAAGTTAGAAGGTGGAAATTGCAAAAACCCGAAGCTGTGGTTTTGAATTCGAAGGAGTTTCATCAACTTTAATCTAAAGAGCTTTGTCAACTCTGAGCTGAACCAAACTTTTAAAACATGAGCCAGGAATCAACAAAGGTATTTTGTTATTCCTACACATCATCGTTATGTTTCCTGAAACATTTTTTAAAAATTGATTTCATACTTCCAATTTTATTGATATTTTTATGCTCTAAGTCAAGATTAACTTAATAGCTACTTGCAATAGCATTACGCTCTTTGATTCCCACATCATATATGCTTAGAATGTGCAGTGAAAATTGGAGTTTTAACTTCAAAAGTGCAACATTTCTAAATAAAAATGTATGATGAAGAACTAAAAGTATTTGAAAATCTATTTTCCTGACTTTCTCTACAGCAAATTTTAAATATTTCTGTCATCATTGCCTTTGCCTATGTCAGCAGATAGTATGCCAGTTCTACCAGTGTTTTTGTCAGCGAGTATGCTCTGTTTTAGTCTCCCCATCGTCTTAGATCAGCAACCAATTCTCCTGTATGGGTATCTCTCTTATCTAAATTATGTTGGCCATTTTTAGTTCTGTTTTGTTACTTTTTGTTCTATCTACAAATTCAGTTACGAAAGTTGTATGACTGTTGTGATAGCCCTAAGTTCTTGAGATTATTCTATCCTAACTTGAAGATCATAGGCAAGCCCAGGCCGAAGCGACGAAAAGAGTTCATGAGTTACGAGTATGCGATGGATATAGATTGTGACGACGCTGACAAACTTTCCCAAATGTCTTCCGTCAGCAGCAGAGATCAAGCTCCCGTCTCCAAATCTGTGAGGAGTGGACGTGGGGGATCCGAGAGGGCAACTCCAGCTGAGAAACAGCCTAGCATCGAAGGTATGTCTGTGTGTCTTTATGTCTGTCTATGTGTCTATTTGCATGTATGTCTCTCTATGCCTGTATGTTCTCTAGTTATTTAGTATTCCGCAACATAGCCTGCAATAGCCACAGCTACTTGGGGAAACCAGTCATGCTTCCTGTATTCAGCAGATCATGTCTGGTTTTATCGAGAGCATATAGCGTAATGCTCAACGTTTCCCAATTCCAAGGCATCAGGTTCAATCACTCAATGCTTGGTTTAATACAGCTGCCTTGTTTTTGTAGATGCTGTGTATCTGTACAGAGACATCACAAACAGTACTCGCCCGGTTAGTGTACCCAGTTTATCTGCTCCACCTTAAATCTTGAATTTACCCTAAACACTGTCTATATATTTGGTGTTTCTTATTATAAACTTTTACGGTTTACTTCCTCTATGTGTAAACCTAGCAATAAACTTGTCAGAAGCACAAACCATCAATAGAACCAGCTGAATACGTTTTTCAGTTACAAAAAGCTTTGTCTGTGTGCTTATTTGTAATTTATCCTTTGACCGTCTGATCACCAACTCTGTTTCTTTTAGCCCATTTTCCTACAGAGAAATCTCGTTTATCTGCCTCAGTGCCGTAAACGTCCCAACAACAGCTTTTCATCGTAAGCATCAATTATATTCTTTCTGCAGCTTTTTGGCAGTGTGATGTGATACACACTTGTATTTTTATAGATCTGGTGGTAGTGCTTGTAATCGCATTGAGAAAATATGCAGATATATGCAAACTGAGTTATTTATGCATATTTATATATGTGTCCGTGCGTATGTGTTTATTTATGCATGTTTTTAGCTAATACAATACATGTAAAATATTCTAAAAATAGATTTTACTGTATGACATGGGAGTTGGAATCATTTTTCTAACCTGTAACTTTTTCCTGATCCAATTTTGTGGTGACTAAATAATATCTGGATTAAGAAACTATGTATCTTATAGTTTTTTTGGCCCATTGGCTCTCAAATCTGAAAATGAAATCTGTTTGAAGCACCAACTTTGATCTAGGGTATACTGTAAGTATAATTTTACTAATTTTGTGTGGAAAAGTCACGATACGCAATATATTTGAGTCAATACCTTTATCTCGACAGTCACGAGGCGTTTGAAAAGTTGCTGGAGAAGTTGTCAAACTTTGCAACCGTCTCGTCCCAAGTACAGCTCACTCTCACCAATATTCTGAACATCAAACTCAGCCCACTGGACAAGAAGGAAATCACTCTAGACTTTTATTTACTCAAAAACTGCTACAAGCGCAGAAAGGTGGGCAACTCCTAATCCTTTGATATTTTGAAGTTGTAGGCTCAACGTGTGTGCATATATAAACAATGGTGTCTTTTACCGTGTAATCTACTTTTATTATTTCCTGTCACATGACCTATAGATAGTATCAATTAATGATTCTTTATTTTTGCTATAGTGTGGTTCATTTTATTTTATTTAGTATACATCAGCAAGTTGGGACTTCATGATTAAAACATGGTATAGTTTGTATCTCATTTAAACGATTCAAAGCTGCACGGTTTATAGGATCGCAAAATAAAATTCCTAAAACCATATAGAATAAAGTATTTTTGATTTTTAATTTATTCAGTTCACCAACAATTATGCAATAATCATCACTGAAACCTGTGCTTCGACAAGTAGGTTAAAAAACATAGGAAATGTTGCAAAATTTGTGATGATTTGAATTTATTTAACAATTCATTATTTTAAGGCAAAAATTGTATATATTGGCAACTAGATTTTTGTAAAATAGGCAAAAAGTGATTAAATTCAGTACATGCTACATAATGTAAAATGACCCGTATTCTGTTGTATTGTATTATGTCACTTAATGACATCATATCCTGTTCTCCAGACTGACGTCACGTCAATAGAAAAATTTGTCAAATCGATTATATTAACCACTCCCCTGAACATGGACACTCTCTCCACCAACTCTATAACTCTCGACTCAAATGAAATCTCATCCGAAGTTGGCGCCTATCACATATCCGCCTGTTACCTCAAGGCCAAGGTCGTCATTGCCACTGCGAAGAAAATCTCTGTTGCCTGTAAGTTGGACGGCACTGTTTGCTTGAGTTTTGGTTTTTCATACAATTGTTGTCATCCTTTTGAAATAATGTCTTGCGACAATGTTTTTCGTATCTGTACTTAGTTACTTGTTTGGGTTAAGGGCAATACTATTCACACTTGCGAGTTTTCTGATGTGCGGTTTTTGTAAAGGTGGAAGATAATTTTACTATATATTAATTGTGTTTAATATGTAGCTGTCATACTTCTCACTTAGCTTTCTTTATATGACTCAATTATTTATCTGTTCAGTGTAAGAGTGCTGAGAGTTTAACTGAATCACTGATGATATATCTAAGAGTATAACTGAGATTACAACTCATAGTGTAACTGAGACTCTTACTGACAGTGTAACTGATGATATAAATGATAGTATAACTGACTAGTGTAACTGAGAATATAACTCAGAGTATAACTGACAGTATAACTGAGAGTATAACGTATCAGACAAGAAGCCGAAGAAGAAGTACTATCCGGAAGCACCCGAACCGAAGTACCAGGTGAAGGAGTACGTCTCCACTCTGCTGCTCTACTCCGGAGGGAAGTCCTACCTGCCTAGCGGGAAGAAGACTCTCTTCCTTCAGCAGGTGATTTCAGGACAGAGTCATGCCTCTCCTCAGTACATGGTGAGTGTTACGGGACGGGTGTTCACCCTCCCCGCTTTCTCACTCAGTCTGTTTCAAGAATATTGCTAAGGCATAAAGCTACTTTCACCAACCGCTTTTTATAGTCCAAATACGTGTTTTAATACAAATATCGGCTAACATTTTTATGCATATTGTTTTCTGTTGGAATAAATATATACTACGTATTCAAAAGAAAATTAATGGAGCAGCCGTGGTCTAGGGATTAGAGCGTTTGCCTAGTAAGCACGAAGTCATGGGTTTGAACCCCTACAAAGGCTATTGGTGATGTTAAGAAGAGCATCAAGTCATAATTGTTCCTGTGCTACATATGAATAAGTCCTTAGCCCAATTTAAAAGAACACTTTTCATCAGTGGTTCTCAGTGGCTGACTATAAACTTGCATGAGTTTTTAAAGAGATTTATTGCGTACTGATTTTGTGTCTGTGTGTAGGATTGGAATGACCTAAGCTCCGCCCCACAACTAGTCCTTGACCTAGTTCAGTTCAGTCACAGAAGGTCGGCTCGGTCCTCCGTGTCGCCCGTGAAATACTCACATCTGACCAATCACAGGCTAGATGGCCCGATCACTACGCTCTCTCCGATAGCCGAGGACGTGGGCTCCGCCCATCAGATGAACGGAGTGGAGCAACTCGACACACCCCCTTCTTACTCCAAATGTATGTCAGTCTAACAGGAAATACTTGTCTAAATACTAGTCTATTTCCATTGGCACCATTTATCAACTTTAGTGTTGTGTTATGACTCATGCAATCTGCACTTAGTTGTACGTCACAGCCATATCCGTGTAATCTTATACAGTTTTTTGTTACGTAAGCCATTTTCTTATTTGCGAGTGTTCG
The DNA here is from genome assembly GCA_964035545.1 of Bugula neritina. NCBI lineage: Eukaryota > Metazoa > Bryozoa > Gymnolaemata > Cheilostomatida > Bugulidae > Bugula > Bugula neritina. The sequence goes on from OZ037767.1 coordinate 15,916,818, forward strand.
TTTTGGTGCCACATTTAAGTTTTTATAGTCCGTAATCATATGATGCAGTAAAAGTTGAAAAACAAAGACTTAAGTCGTGTAATCATGTCCAAAGTCTTGCGTGTTACCCAATTTTTGTTTCATTTTCTTACGTTTTATTTCTTTTTGTTTACTTCTGTCAGTTTAATGCCAGAGCTTAATCTTAGCCTTAGGACCTAGCAGCCTCTTCTTTTATTAACTTGGCGTGTATATCATCCCCCGTACTTTCTATTGCAGCCACAGATAAGTTATATTTTGTAATGCAATGTAAAGGCTCCTCACAGACGACCTTTCAAGAAGGGTTCACCTGCCCGTTCTGTCTGAAGAAGACCGTCCCCTCTAATATTCTGTACTTGCTGAAGCACCTTAGGCTATGTCACAACCGTCTGCTGTTTCTCTATAAGGTGAGTATTCAAACTGAGTCGTAGAGCTCAAGGTAATGGTGTCATTTGGTTTCTCTCTTTTACGGCAAATTGCAGGTTTCAGTAGCCTCTTTGCTATTGGCTGGTCTGGGTGAACTTCACACCTAGATTATCTGCTAAATCATCTAATGCAGTGTAATCTAGTGTATTATATTCTATGTGTTTGCCTTGACTGTGTTCCACTGACAAAAATATGTGTAGAGGTCGGGAGGCTTGACTACCTCCCCTTGAAAAGTAGAAATATAAAATAGGATCAGCTGAAAACATGCTCGTATTTATTGCGTGACTATTCTTTCAACACTATCTGTGTTTTTTTGTCTGTAACGGTGCGTTATTAAATACTATTTTATTGTTGCAATAATAATAAAGCAAGCTTCAAAAACTATAAAGTGGGCAACTCCTAAGTTTAGAATTTCTTCCTAAACAGATTTACTGCTAGAAATAAAAATAGAGTAAATGTTTTGATTATTCTGCTAGGAAGCTGATGGCGACCCCGCAATCATCGTCACGGTGAACTTGTACTACGACGGGTCGCGCTGCGGTAACCCTTTCAGCATCGCACCGACCCAGAAGCACTTGCAGACTCCCATATCTGACTCGTTCAAGAGGGCGGAGCCTATAAGACGAACTCCATACACGGAAGTGCTGAACGTCAGGTGGGACAACTCTACACTACCCTACCCTACACTACACTACCCTACACTACACTACACTACACTACACTACACTACACTATACTACACTACACTACACTACACTATACTACACTATACTACACTATACTACACTATACTACACTATACTACCTCTACACTATACTACACTATACTATACTACACTATACTACCTCTACACTACCTCTACACTACCTCTACACTACACTACACTATACTACACTATACTACACTACACTACACTACACTACACTACACTACACTATACTATACTACACTATACTACACTACACTATATACTATACTATACTATACTACACTACACTATACTACACTACACTATACTATACTACACTATACTACCTCTACACTACACTATACTACACTACACTACCTCTACACTAAAATTTAGTCATATCATCAAATCTCCTAATTCCAATAAGAAGTTTGTTTAAGCTTTTCAAAATCTACTTTCTCTTAAATATTTGTACGGTTGTAGGATTCTGCGTTGATTTTTGTATCTTTTCCTCTCCAAATATTTTGAATTCAGGGCGAATAGGAAAAAGATGACATTAGAAGAGTTTTCGCGGCCTGAGCCCCTTCCACTGATAAGTAACTACAGCTCCTTGCTGGGCCACAACAGGTAGGAGTTGGCTATTTCCTGTTTTGTGGTTGTTTACTGAGTCTACGTGTGTGGCATGTGTCATCACTTGACATGACACATGCTTGCAGGTGTCTGCTGGAATTAATCGTGTCTTTTCTTATAATACTGTAATACAATGTACTGTTTTTTGTTTCAATGTGAACTTTTCCATATTTCAATAAATTAAATTTGGATAAGTTCTTAAAAGAAAGTATTACTTTAGTTACTATTGACATTATTTTTAAGTCTAGAAATTAACGGAATTGCCAGCTCACTGTTCAAGTATATCTTGTGTTATCAGGCGATATTATCACTGCATAACCAATCAGCCCATCCTGTCGAATGACTTTGATGTCGACAGCGACGGGGAGGATGCCGAGTGGATGAGGACCGCTTCCAGTCGACTCATTGATGAGTTTATCGACGTGAACAAAGGGGAGAAGGAGTTGATGAAAATGTGGAATAATTTCATTAGCAAAAACACTCAGTAAGTTACAGTACTACCCAGTGAGTTACAGTACTACTCAGTGAGTTATAGTAGTACTCAGTGAGTTACAGTACTACTCAGTGAGTTATAGTACTACTCAGTGAGTTATAGTACTACTCAGTGAGTTATAGTACTACTCAGTGAGTTATAGTAGTACTCAGTGAGTCAAAGTTGTATTCAGTAATGCAATCGCAAGACTATGTTTTATGCTAATATGTCATAACATACCTCATTATACCATAACAAAGCATATTATAGTTTATGTTATTGTGTATTGTCTTATTGTATTATATTATTGAGTATACTATTTCATATATTACTGTAATTATATGCATATATAATATATAGAGTAATATATGCATATAACCATATATTTTTATGATAATGTCAGTGTATGACAGTACTTCATATATTGCTATATTACTGTAATATTATATTACAACAATACTTCATATATTACTATATCACTGTACTATTATATTACACATCAGTATACGACGTGCTGTTACAGATACATATCGGACACCCAGATGGAGGCAGCCTGTCTCAAGTTCGTCTCTGAACATAGTGAAATCTTGTCCTTCAAGTTACGAAACAACTTTCTCTGCCACTTGGCTACAATGTACGACTGCGGCGTGTTGCAAGCCCGCAGCATCAGGAACATTATTGACTCTATGCCGAAGAAACCCACCGGAGTTAAATCCAAGCCTCCGCCAAACGGCGGTGTCCTCACATGCAACATCTGAACCGGTGATGGTTTATTGGAGTTGCCCGATCTTCTATTTAGGAAATAATGAAGCCAAAGACTTGGTTAGTCGTAGGAAGCTGCCGGTGACCTTCTTTGGCTGGCTGCAAGGTCAAATTTGAATACAATCACGTTTAAAGACTGTTGAAGACACAGATACGGTCAGCTTTGTGATTCACCACGAGAACTCAACCTTATTTTAATTTAATTATATACAAGAAGTTATCTTCTCGGTTAGAAATCATTGCGCACCAAATTCATTTAAGTAAGTTTTACTATTGTGAAGCAGTCATATTTTCTCATACGTGTATATAATCACAAATCATAAATTGGTCAATTTTATTTTGCGTTACTTGTATTTCCATCTAAACAGTTTAATTAGTGAGATTAATCTAGTGAATTTTTTTGCACGCTATATATCCTGGCAATTCCCATGACTTATTTCTGTTCTCTGTTGTCTATTATGTAAGTGATTTTATGGTTGCCATGGTTACTATCTTTTTTATTTTCCCGTCTCATAGTTTTTGAGCTTATACCTTCATTTTTCTTGCAGGAAGCATAAGAAATATCTTTAATTCAAGCAACCGTTATTTTTAAAACAATGTCTATTTTGGCCTTTGATGTTGGAAAATGTTTCATATAAACCAAGTGTCAACAAGTTTTACTATGAAAAGTAATGTACCAAATCACTGTCTATAAAATATATTATGCCCATTAAATTATCTTGTAGAAATTGTCTGCTCTTTGTAAATGCCACATTTTCCTGTACTAGCACATTAATTGTAATAACAAATAATATTTAGTTATATTTTAGTGATCACAACAGTCATGTTCCAGTAGTTGAAGCACTGGCTTATACACTGCGTTTCCATTACCGCATTATGCGAATGGATTTTTTCATTCGGCTAATGGAAACAGTTACATCGAATGAAACCGCAACTATAAGTTAATGCAAACCACAAACCACAAATAATCAGTACGAAGCATTCATTCGCATTATGCGCAGTCATGGAAACGCAGTGATAGTAAAAACAAATTCTGTAGTTTGAATGCCAGTAAAGGCCATTGGTGATGTTAGGAAGAGCATTCAGTCATAATATTTCCTTAGCCACAATAGGAAACTAATCTACCTTGCTTTCACTCCAGACTACCACAGGGAATAATGAATCTCTTTAAAAATACAAAAATTATCAAGACATTTGTTAGCAGTTGTGCTCTCTACATAACTTCGTCCCCTCAAAACTTGCTAATAAAGTTAGTTATACAGGTAATTATTTCAAAAAGTAAATATCCTGTCTTGTGTACATTCAGGTATGCAATATTATAGTGTAATATGCTGTAAAGACTTCATCAGTATGCATATACACATACCACATCTGTATATATTATACATAGATGTAGTGTCCAATTCTTAAAATATTCTACAGATACTCTGCTGAATTCTAGCAATAGTTTGGGGGTTGACAATCTCCTTCCTATAATTTATGTTTAATTATTAAACTTAGCTATGAACTTTTTACCACCCAAATTCAACTATTTTCAAAAAATAATTATTATAAAATGATTCAATAGGTATACAAGATGCGTCACATGCATGTTTTCATGCTTTTGAAAATTATACAAGGACATTATCATATACTCGCGCACTTACTCAAACAACTTTATAGTCGCTATCTCTGCGAGAAAACCCCTGATAGAAAGGATTTTTGTTAAAACGGGCTAGGGACTTATTCAGATGAGGTACAAAGACATTATCATACGTTACGTATAAATATGTGTACACCTTGTAAAGCCTTCTTATTTCAGGTGGTAATTCAATACAATTCAAATTTATTGGCAGTTGAAAAAACTTACTTATCATAGTTTTATATACTTATGCTGTGGTTTCCTGTGTAGAATTTCACAGCACATTAAGAAACAGAGTTCAGTTTCGGTGTCAATTATATCAGGAATAGTTTATATGTAAGAGTGTCTAATGTTTCATGAAGTCATAATAATTCAATCGACTCTTTGGAATACTTTTGGCTGCTTACAGTTTTCAATTTTACGTATATTAGAATTCTTCCAATTTTTACAAAATTTTGCTTCAGGCTGTAAACTTGTAGGTAAACAAAATTAGCTTCAACTCTGAAGCATAATGACTATTTTAAAGTAAATATGTTCATTTAATACTTACTTGCCAGTTTTAAAGATAAAATATGAATTGGCTTAGAACTATTTTTGAAAATTAGTTCTTGCATATGCATACTATTTTAACCCCTCTCATTATGTCAGTTCTACTTTTGAAGTCCCTGCAGCATGTGAGTGCTGCACTGTATACATTATACTAGTTTGTGTGACATCTTCTCAGCTGATGAGTTTTGCCTGCCTTTCGTATTGACTTTGCCCTGTTTACATGAATGTTATGAAATGTATACTGACTGTAATCACCTTCATGACAGCCTGATCTAGTTGTAATCCCTGACTAGTAACTTACCTGTACACTCTATATTTATAGTCTATTACCTGCTTTCTATAGGTTAATGGCAATACAATGAACAATTTACAAATAGAAGTCTACATTTATTAGTTTTAGTAAACTTTGTAAGCACTGACATATTTACATCATAGTCATTAATATACTTTCTCTCAGTTGTTTTCTCCTGTTTACACTTGTGCCAGGTTTACACGAAAATCATATATATGATTATTGAATATGTTCAATAGTCTAGTATGTTCAACAGTGTAAAATGCTTTCTATATAACTTTATAGTGAGCAGTACTTTGAATGGCTCTGTACAATGTTTTCTACTCAGTATTTTATTGCCTATGTTTTACACTTTATAAATTTTTAAACCTTCAACACTGACTTGCTTAGTTATCTATCATTTGTATTCTAGACTCTAAAGTCTATACTATATATAGTAAATACTCTGTATGTTATACTCTATAAACTATGTACTATAGTCTACACTCTATACCAGGGGTGAGCAACTGGAGCCCTAAGGGGCACTTGTGACCCTTTGCCCAATTTTCAGGGGCCCTGTTAATGCTTAAGATAAGTAAACACTGTCATTGTTATTCTGATTAGCACATCAGCATAGGTGTCAGCATAGGTGTCGGCATAGGTGTCAGCATAGGTGTCAGCATAGGTGTCAGCATAGGTGTCAGCATAGGTGTCAGCATAGGTGTCAGCATAGGTTTGGTGACAGATTACTTTATAATAAAAGTTATTATGTGTACAATCTTGTGGCCCTTCGTTTTGGCTGACTTCTGAGTTTGGCCCTCGAAGCAAAAAAGTTGCCCCCCTCTGATCTATACTCTGCCATATAGGTATAATTATAGTCTATTTTCTGTACTTAATATTCTATAGCATGTAGTTTATATTCTATGTTCTATTGTCCACATTATTCAACCTATAATCTATAAACTATACGTACTATAATTTACAATCTATATTCTGTAGTCCATAATTTGCAGCTTATACTCTGTTATTTGTTGTACTCTATGCTTTGCGGCTGTTCCCGCAAATCATAGGTCAAACAAAACTTGGTAAAATCTTCCCTTGTAGGTTTTGGCACTGTTGATGCCTCTTGATGGCTCACCTTTGACCTGTGATAGTTTATCTCGCTAATTATAGGGTTACTCATGTAGCCTACAATTACAAGCTAATTAGTTTATACGAGGTTGGGCTTTACCACAGGTTTACATACTACAAGTAAGTTGTTCTTGTGATGAATTACAGGCTAGTATTTAAACAACCTCGTGGAGTATTTGATGTGTTTTTGAATACTTGAAATTCTGTTTCATCAAAGTAGAGTTTGATAGCTTGTAACAGCACATAACTCAAGTGTTGTGGCAGCAGTTGGCAGCTGTTAGAAAGTCAGCAGTGACTAATTACTAGGCAGCAGCCAGTGGAATTGTTAGTTGCTTTCAGGCAGAAAAGGGTTTCTTTATCTCATTGCAATCTTCAGCCATTTCCACCAGATATAAGCGGAAAATCTACTCATACTCAAACCCGTCTTATTTTATCACAAAGTTTACTTTCTTCTTTCGTCAATAGGATATGACACGGGATTTTACCTCTTCTCCAGTCTTCTGATTCCAAGTAAAGATGCCGACTTTTAATCTACTCGCTATTTTTCTACAATTATCTCTTATTGCAGCAGCTAATGGTGCCAGTCAAGCCAAAGGTAAGGACGTGGAAATTACAAAATCCAATAACCTAGTTACTTTCAAATTTCTTAATAGATTTGGGTTTGAGTTAAACTTATGGCTGAAATATTTTCAGTAAGAAGATATTTTTCCTTCAACTACTAAAATATATATTTTTCCTAATTTCTCTACAACCATACTCACCTCAAAGTTTTGAGATCAATGTATGTATTTACTACTTGAAAGAATATACTGATTTTTAGCTCAGGTTTATAGTTGTTTGTTTAAAGCCAGTGTTTAGTTCAGAATTCCATTTTTCTTATGATTCCTTAGTTAATAATAATGAGTTGTTATAAAATGATGTGCACTAAAAGCTTCATAAATTCATCCTTTGTTTAGATTTTATGGGATTGTGAAAACAGCAACGAAAGGTTAAATTTTAGTCACCTTTGAAAATGCCAATTATTCAAACGTTGCGCATCATTTGGTGCAAAATTTATCTTACATGTTAGCATCCAAATGCCACACAACCAACCTGAATGTCAATATGGGCCTAAGGAGTGCTGTTAATATATTACTGAAGTAACACTAATACAATTTATAAATAAATTAATCAATTAATTAACTAATACATTGTTTAGCCTAATACTTCTAATACTGTTTGTGTTTTGAATTGTTCCTTCCACAACCTTTGCAGAAATTACAAATATGCATGTCTGTTTATTAATTTTGACAGTAATTAATATGATAGAAGTCTGTTCCAATTGCCATTGTAGTAGCTCATGTAGCTAAAGCTAGTAGACATCAGCTGTGTATTTACTGTAAACACAGCAATTTCCTCAAATACCACACAAGTACAATTAGATGATAATGATACCAACTGAGTTTTTCTTTTTAGGTATTGTGTCCAAAGTAGTTTTGAAACTATAAGTAGAGTGTCCTAAATAACTTGGTGGTACAAAAGCATTAATATTTTTGCTTAGCTCAAGTTTTTAATTCTTGATTAGATTTTGGGGCAGGGACACATGGACTTCAAACTTTGAGCAACCGGTTTCTCAGCGTGCTAGAATTAATTCCTGAAAACTAAGTTCTGTTCAAAGAGACATATGCAAGTCCATGTCCTCAATGGACAATATCTGACATATTGCAATTACTGGAAGCATATTGCTCTAATACTAATTAACCAGCCCCCATATTTAATGAATGTAGAATGTGCAGGACAAAAAATACCATATAACTAAGTTTGTTTAATAAAGTTATAAATTTACAATAAATAGGTTTAGTTCTGTATTAAGCCTCTTTTATACTGTTGATGGTACCATCTCCTTTCTGTTCACAGCAATGGTGTATAGCTGCAGCAGCAATGATCTGGTAGCCTACACTCAGTTTGGAGTATTCAAGAAGGTGCTAGCCAGTTCTAACTGCTCCCTACTCTTACCTAACAGCCTTTCCCGGAGTGCAAATGATAAGGTCAGCGTTTTTATAGGACACATCAGTACTCCACCTGGCAGCACCTGTGAGACAGAATACCTGGAAATCTCAGGTAGAAAGTAAGTTCACCTCTGATTTACTTCTCTGGTTCTGTTCACTTTGACTAGTAAATTTCTACTTATATAAGTTAGTTTGTAAATAAGATGTTTTGAAGGTAGGTGCATGCAGTAATGAAGAAGTGGGAAAAGCCTGTGTTCTAGATTAGAAATGCAGCCAAAGAAGTTATGCTTTTTGCTAGAATTTTAACCAAAATTTATTAAGAAATTTAAAGAACTTAGGCTATCTCAATTTCTCTACTACTCCACCTAAAGATATTTTACTACTCCTATGCATAAACTGCTGGACAGTTTACCATTGACTGCTGTAGCTATATATAAATTACTTTGAATGAAGCTATTACAGAGCATCAAATCAAATTTCACCTCTTTCAAGAACTTCAAGCATAAACTCTGTACAGTTTACTATACTGGCCACTGTATATATGATTACTATGTATGAATTTATCATAGCATTTTGCTTTTTTTAGAACTTATAGAGTAGATAATTATTTTAATTGTGACACTTTTGATACCTGTGGAGCTATGATATGAGCTCAAAGCTGCAAATATTTCTCTCCCAGTTTACACACCCTCATTCGAGACAGGTACGAAATCTGACTAATCCAATTTCAACCAATGAAGTCACTCAACTTCTGCTGTTGTAGGTTTTGCGGTGGTACTTTTCGAGGTGCTGTGACCTTGACCTTATCAGAAGACGTTCTCATCTCCTTCCAGACAACATCTCCAGACTCACGCATCACCTTCAACCTACGCTACACCGTATACACAGACGTATGTGGCACACCTTCCACCATCAGCCAGTGGCCTGTCATACTGCAGACGAACATCTCTCAACCCACCACCTGTTCCACCCAGTTAAACGTTACTCGCTATGACAAACTTGAAATACTAATGAAAGATTTGATTGGCAGATCTACCTGTAAATTTAATGGTATCTCTGTAAGAACTAGTGATGACTCAGTTTTGTGCCAAGGCATCAACTGTTTGAACTCGGCAGGATATGATGTCACTAACTATACAACCTTGACTGTCGTGCGGACATCTTGCGTGTTCTCTTGGTATATTCAAGGCAAGTTAATAGAGCATCGTGTTTATGCTCTCAAGTGGTACCAATACACTCATATGGCTTAATGTTCATAATGTTCAAATAGATAATTACTACTTCTATTTGTTGCAGAGCTGATTATTTAAAATTGTCCTGGATTTTCTGTTTTATGTTGGTGCATCGCTACTTAATTGTTAGTTGCTGTCTTGAAGTTTGCTTATGATTTAGACTTTAGAGGCTTTATAGTACTATATGGGCTAAGATTTCTAATGGTCATTCTAGCTAACATTTCTAAATCATTCTATATTCTATAAGCAGCTTTGAGTTGGGGGTGAGTAAGTGCAATAGTCTAGGATTCTCAAGTTTGAAGTTGGGGGTCTCAAATTCCAACTTCAACCCCCAACTCTGAAATTGAGAACCCCACATTACTGCACTTACTCACCCCTAACTTAGAACTACTTATAGAACTATTCAACATTTGTATTATTTTAGCATTCTCTGAGAGCTTAGTCCAAGATATCTGTTCTCTATCGGAGAGTTCCTTGACCCTCCCGCAAGGAAAAATTTCCAGTCCAGGCTACAGGCAAGGATATACTGGAACGCTGGATTGCTCAGTATACATAAAAGGGTGAGATAATTTGTGACAAATACCCTTACCATTTTATACACTACATAATATGTTAGCTTTATTCAGTTTGAAGTTTGTTTAAGTTTACTTTTTAATGGTAACTTCTGGAAACTGATTCAAATTCCATCCTTAAAATACTTGCTACAGCTCAAACCTTCCTGCAACATGTTTATCACTTCCCTTATACATTCTTATCTTTTAAAGGTCTAACTCTGTGCCTTGTCTTCAGCACTATAATTAAAACATAACTAACTTATCTTCAATTATCAATACTATATATTTTTATTGTCACATGATGTAACTGCACAAAGGCACAATATTGTATTAAATGCAATAAGCTTGTCATGCACTGTTTAAAAGTCTATATTAATTTGTCTCTCTAAAGTCTAATATAATTGTATATCTCTAAATAAGAGGAAATGCAGGTTTCATGGTCTGACAAAAATTCCCGTTTTCACCTTTGGTAAAAAGTAAAATTTGCCCATATGTGGTATGGCAGTTATACTTGTCTTGTTGCTTACTGACTCTGCTCTGAGTCATGTTTCTAAAGCTACTGATCACCAGATAGCCATTTCTATCACCATCTGCTGATGTCAGTAGCTTCTAGATTATTCTATGTGAATACTACATCCTTATACTTATCGGTACCCATTCACATTTAGGTTTTGAGACTCTACAACTAATTAAGGGCAATTTCCATGGTTATCTAGACTATTGACTCATCCACCGTATCAGCCATCAAATCACCCTCCCTCTGCTCTACATACTCCATCAGTGATTCATGCAGAAGTCAGTATTTCCTGTCCCACTAGTCAGCTACTGTCTCACTATTATTCCTTGCTGCTGTATCAACATACATTCACCTCTCCTTGTTTATCTTGGACACTCACTAACCTAAATATTTGCACTCAGGTTCCAAATTCCTCAACTCCCCAATACTGATAGATTCTGACAAATGGTTGACTTGTTTATATGAAGCTAATTTAGATATCAAAATGATATCTATTTATATGCACATAGTTGTTGTCTTCTTATAGTTAATACGGTCTCATGACTTCAACATTGCCAGGTAGGCTCAGTAATAGAGATATTGAGAGGAGCCTGTGTTCTCAAAAGAGTTTCAACCCGTACCCCAAACCAAAATCTAATAAATTAATTAATGAGCTTAGGCTATCTCAATTTCTCCACTACTGCTCCTAAATGCAATGTGCCAGTTTTCATTGCTTGCTTTCTTCAGTTTTCTCAATTGGCACAGTCCAGTTTATTTAGTACAAACTGAATTTGAGTTTGTCAGTTTATATATTGCTTGTTTTTACATGTTTGTGATTGACTATACAGACTCAAAATGATTTTAATTAATGTAAAACTATCTCAAAATTAATAAACTTTTCATATTTGGCTGGGAACAACAGTACAATATTGTATAAACTCATTAAAAAGTTCGTTTTTTTAGCTAATTTCCTATATAAGACAGTTCAAAATGAGTGGTTTTGACATCTTTCAGGATTTATAAGTTTTACAATTCTAAATCAAGTTATATTTTATTTACATATAACGAAAGAAAAATATTTTATCTTCACAATGATGTTTTATTTGCAGGGGTCTCGTACAGATTTAGTTCAGAAATGATGTTTTAAGTAACACAAGCGTCAAATTTCTTACCTAATCGAACTGCATCGTACTTACTCACGCCATTACTGATTACATGCTTGCGGAGTTGTCCGTCTATAACTAAATTTATTTTCGAAATGCTTTCCTATTTTCAAAGAAATATCTCAAATAAAATGGCCGATGTTGATTTGTTTTTTAATTTTAATAATATTTCAAAGAAATATTTTGAAAAATACTTGTCTTATTATAAAAAAATAAAACTTATTCAATTTTATCAATTGAATTTGCTCTTTTATTTTTTTTCGGAATTAGTTTTGTCATTAGCCCGCGAAATATTAATTCTAACTTGATGAAATATCGTTTCGTTCTGCTGCTTAAATTTCTTAATAAGAAAGTTTTGGTATATAAGTTTACTTCTTTTCAACCAATATTGTGTTTGCTGTTGGATAACTTTTGATCATTGTTGGTAAGTAGCAAATTATTACACTATTGGGCTTATTACAAAATTTAGAGTCATTGTGAATATGAAATTAATGGGAAGATATAGCTGCAAGCACGAGCACTGGTAGTAGTTGTAGTAGTATTTATACTCATTATAACTAGAAGTATAACTATTATTATGGGAGTTTTGATATGTTATAATAATTGATATAACTGATAATCAATAATAACTAATGATTTTATCAGTACGAGTTAGAGTATTGCTGGTACTTGTTGTAATTTCAAGTTTATTTACTTTCATTTTGTCAACAATATGAATATTATTCTAAATATTATAATTACATACAAATTCAATAAAATTATATATCATCATAGAATAAATGTTTTATAGGTAATTCTTTTGAATTTAGTATATTTTGCAGTTTTTAGTTAATATATAGTATATTTTGCAAGTTTTATTTAATTGAGTCGTACTTTAAATAGCAATATGAATTTGATTAGAAATAATCAATGTAAATTGTTAGCCACCTTCTTTTAGTTTTTAATCCTACAACAATAATAATATTAATATAACAGTTTCAAGTAATTCGCTTGAATTTAGTATATTATTTTTTTCAGTTTTTGTTTAATTGAGCTGTACTTCAAATATCAATACGAATGTGATTAGAATTAGTCAATGATAATTGTTAGCCACATTATTTTAGTTTTTAACCCCGAAAACGTGCAATGACACTTACTTTCAGCTTTGTATTTGTATTGGTATAATTATTTAATATACTTGAAGACTGTCAATATTAAGCTCAAACTAATAACTATAAATTATATTAACTATCTTATTGAATAATTACGATTTTAAATTTGACTTTGTTATTAATGATTATTTTACTATATCACTCACTTGATATTTTTCTAATGAAGCTTGAAACAACACGGTTTTGTATTTTCATGTGTTCGAAATTTGATCTGTCATGAGTATTGTGCTGAAACTAATACTTTATTTTATTTTTTTTCTAACTCAGTTTGGTTATACTTCAAATGTGATTGTGAAAAAATAAAGGCTTGCTCATAGTTATTTGTCAAATTAAAATTGTAATATGATGTATTAGGATGCAAATATAAAAAAATATCATTTCGATTAGAATTTGAATATAATCTCAATTACTGACAACTATCAGCAACCAACTATAAAACTTAGAATATTTTATTATAGTATTATAAAATCTTGGTAGATTTTAATTGAAATTTAAATTTAAAATATCCATGAGTAATATGTTAAACTACTAACTAAGGTAGTGCGCCATCACTTTGCTAGAATTTCTTTGTAGTATAACATAGTTCATCAGTGACTGTATACTTTATACTATAATTTCAGCCTTTAAAATGGGTCCTAAAACTAGATCTGCTGTTATTTCAAAAGCGCAATACCTGAGAGAATATCGAGCCAATTTATCTCCAAGTGTGAAGAAAGAGCGAAGTAGAAAACGAGTGGAAAAAGCTCGTCTTCGACGACAAGCTCTTCGGGAGAAAGCTAGACAAGATAACTTGAATCTTAAAAAAGCTCGACGTGCTGAAACTAACAGGCGGTATAGGGCCAAACAAGACAGTCTTAAAAAGCAACAAGCCCTATCCACACCATCGACGAAAGCAAAACACATTGCTCAGCTTATAGACAGTGCTTCACCATCAACAAGTGCTTGTTTAAAAAGCTGCCACTTGAAAAAATCTCGAGAAAGAACTGCTGAGTATAACATTGTGCAAGCTGCGTCCAGCACATGTAAGAAAGTTCCAGAAAGTACCCCTAGGGTGGTGCGGAAATGGTACTTTTGCGAAAATTCCAGTTGTCCTTATACCAACAGCAAAATATGACAAGATGCTCGCATGCTTTTAATCAAAGCATGAAATTAAACATTATAAAATCACAGTCTTATATGAGGTCATTCAAGTTTCATGAAGCTCTTCTTTATCTTGCGACAGCGACGTTGCGTCATGCATATGAAAGACCCCCATGGTAAATAACCCTACATATTAGGGTACAGCAAATCCAAACACCTTAACAGGATGTAATTCTGTGCATTTCCATACCTAAATACAAGAATATATGACATAAAAAAAACCTAAATATTTAATTAATTACGTTACGTCACGCATATGACTGACCCCCATTCAATTGAAATTTAGTAGTATATTTGAATTCAACATAAAAAATAACCCCTATCAAGCTGAAAAATAAACTTCCCGACAGAAGGTATAAAATATAAGGCATCAACAACAATATTGTGTCTTTTCATTACGTTGCGTCATAGTCATGCTTGACCCCCTCTAATCAAAATTTAACTTGCATATTCAGATTCAGCAGGTAAAAATACCCCATGTAGGCTGTTTAAAAAAAATATAGACTCAAATATAATTTTCACTATTTTTTTTTGTGTTTGTACTAAATAAAGTGGACTGAGCCAAATTTTAGTTCAACTTATTTTTAAACTAAGCAAAAGAAATAATAAAAGGCAAGTTTTTCTGCTTTTTACAGAACTTTGGTTTGATGCTGAGGCTGAAATTATTTTAAATTTGCTTTAAATACAAGAGTTTGCTATTGAAATACAGGCTTTTTAAAATTCTGATGTTTTCATACTGAGTATCCTGCAGCATTTGAGTGGCTTTCAATGAACTGCCATCCACTCAAAGTGTTTTTTCTGGTAACATCATGGAAGTAGCAACAGCCATGGACCAAAGTCTAATGTATCATCATACATCTCTCTGTTCAGAATAAAACTATAATACTAGTTTTACATTACTAGCTGTTGACATATTGTACCTTTAAAATTGTAAAAATAGACACATGATATATGGTCTTACTTAATATTTTTTATTGTGAGAAACGCAACTACTGTAAGGTCTCCAGTCATTTAGTATTTATTATACTGTTAGAAAGGTGGGACGTACTGGATATTCCCAGAGTAAAGATAAGCTCTATGGTATGCGAAGATGTCCCATAAAAGTAATATTTAAGGTAGAGTGACAGTGATGCAGGTGCTGCGTAGTGGACAGATGTAAATTTTTAGTGACCTGAGTTTATAGCTTTTGGTTTAGCATTTGAGCTATGAGCATGATGGCTCTATTTCATAGTCAAGCAGTGTTTTATGCTACAGAGATTTTGTTTCTACCTCTACATGCATCTACCTGCCTCCAAATGCTTCTATCTATCTAAAAATACTTTTATCTACCTCCATCTTTCTTCTATATTTATCTTTCTATGTACCAGATGCCCTTTATTATTTCTATAGCTTACCATTTCCTGTTAACATTTTCTGTAGGTTTGAAGCTGTTAGCATAACCATAATGCACTACAATTTGAGGAAAAATCTATGCAGTGATGAGAACATTTGTAACTGTGAAGACAGATTAGTTATAAATGGGACGGCTAAATGTGGCAGCTATACCAAACCTGCTAATCGAACTTACATCGGGGCAGACATTCCTGTCACAGTTAGTCTGGTAACCAACAGTTTGAAGCTCAGTTCCGGGGCCGGATTTTATCTCACCTATCAAGGTATGTTCTTTCAGTTTCAACCTAGAGTTTATAATCATTCAGCTCATGTTTGATTTTGAGTCTCCATTCCTGTGAAAACCTGTGATAATAAGAATTTTCAAGTATATATGTGTTGTGACATACGGATCAAGTGCTTTCTCTCTGGCATAGCTATCAATGCTTGGTGCATACTAGGCACTAGACTACAGCTTCTCTATTTTATAATGGCATAAGATCTATGAAAAATATTATTTTTGATTGATTTCATTATTATTTATGATATTGATACATATTATATACTGATGATACCTTATATGATTTATAATTATTTATTCACCCAATAAAATAACTTCATTAGGAAAAGTAAATTCTTGTTTTGGTTAATAGCAGAACCTAATTTTGTAATATGTATAATGTAATATAATGTATATAAGACAATATATATAATATAACATTGGTAATGTAATATATACAACATGACATATATGTATCATAGTATGATATATATATATATATATATATATATATATACATATATATATATTATGTAGTATGATATATAACTTTATTATTCATTATCACAATTGACTTCACATCAACTTTAAAAAGTTGTCTCCCTTCATCATTATATCTTGAACGAGCTAAAACTGTTAAGATTCTGTGATTATATAAATGTTGCTATAAACAAATCAGTGACATCATTTCCTGTTCCACAGGCTACTCGGGTGCTGTAGACATATGCAGTCTTCTCAACAATCAGGAGTTGTCAGTACCTGTCCTTATCAAATCTTCAAACTTTCCCAATCACTATGCTAACAACATGAACTGTCAGGTAAAATTGGCTTTTACATGCTCTCTGTTGCTTGTACAGTTTATACTCACTCACTCACTCACTCACTCACTCACTCACTCACTCACTCACACACACACACACTCACACACACACTTACACACTCACACACTCACACACACACACACACACACACACACACACACACACACACACACACACTAACACACTCACACACTCTCACACACTCACACACACACACACACACACACACACACACACACACACATACACACATACACACATACACACATACACACATACACACATACACACATACATACGCACGTTTTTAAAGCCACCTATGAATCAACTTTACTCATGTGATGTCCAACATCTCTAACATTCAATAACGTTCATTCACAGGCAAAAATAAACTTCTCTAAGGCAGTTTCTGTTCGGATACAGATAATAACCATGTCAATGGAGGATTACGGATTCAATCAGCAATGCATCTATGATTACCTGGCTATTGGAGATGTCCGGTAGGGAAAGCAACTCCCGTTGCATAATAATAGGGAAATTATGTGGTATTGGGTTTAGTGAAGTTGTTTCTCCGTGATTTGCATATTATGTTTCTATTACAACTCATTCAGTTTAACCACTAATTTAATTATCGTAATAAGACTTCGTACTACATAAGTGTGAGTTATTGAAATTGGCAGCTATTATATTTTAGTGTGAAGCTACAATTTGCATTGTTATTTTGTAAATATATTATCATAAATTCTTTGCCGGTTTTTTCCCCTAAACAGTATATGCATCCATTGTAATATATATATATAATAGCAATCTTTTCAACCTGAGTTCACTAAAACCCTGCTAATCTATAACAATTGTTCCTGTCATGTGTAAAAAACATTTTCTAAACTTCTGCTATTCATTCTACCCCCCCCCCCCCTTCGTCTTCATGATTATACGTGTTTTAGTTACTGCGGGAGGAAAGACGGATACATAATCCAACAGGAAGTTAAAACGATACTCCTAAGTTTTAAGTCGGACGGCAACAAGACTAGTAGCGGATTTTACCTGCTCATTGAGCACGTGCAGCCCCCGCAACAGCCAAACATTGACAGGATATTGACGAATATAACGGAAGTCGTAGCTTTAACTGGTTCAACTACAATACCAACTGTCCTGTACACTACTACACTTACAGGTACACTATGGTTCATGCATGCATAGCAGGGCTTATATACAATTCCAAAATTTGTGTTCTAGCTATAAATTGCTTTGTATACTGTGGTATACTGCATTAAATTCCATTGTATTATTGTATGTTAGCAATTGTGATATTAAGATAAGTTTCGTACTATTTTACATTATTTATATTACTTGATATAATAATAAATTTAATTTTATGAGTTATTGATTTTTATTATGGTATGCTTTATTATATATCATGCTAGAATATTATATTGAAGTCATTTTTTATAAACATTATAAAAAGAACATGGTTATTACATAATTATTTGTTTAAATAATATAAGTTATAAACAATATATTGCTTCAAGGAAATTTTTGCATAGCTTCTGTTTATGGTCATTCTACATGTAAATCAAGGAATTTGTAAGTGAAAGACTTTTAATTTCCTTACATGTATGTTGCAGTCCCAGAACCTCATATCTCCAGCGTTACCAAGGCACATCCTAAATTAATTGACTCAGAGGTTTCTCAGGAGAAGGAGGAAGAAATTGTCGACTACAAGAAAAATTCTGATCTCATAGGTAATGGCAAAATATTTATGATACAGTTTGGTTATTTTATTGTGTGTGTGCGTGTGTGAGTTATAAACACGTCATCTGTATTGAGCATCATTACATGAGTTTTACTTTTTAAAACAGAGTTTTGAATAAGAATTGAAAACTCCAAAATATGACTCATAAATGACTATTTCATTGCAGTGACCGTCAACAAAAGTATACACCAAACAGAAACTCTAAGCAACTACTCTCTCCATGACAATGGTAAGAGATTGGCAATATACAAAACACAATACAATTAAACTATTATATATTGATCTATTGTTATCTTATATTTGCAGTGTATTGTGTACCCCTTATTGTTACAGCTAGCTCCACCACTGCCAACCAGTGCCCTGTACCCTGGTACTTCTGGATATGCTCTCTGATAGTTGTTCTAGTGGCTGTGACTATCACCATCACTGTCTTCCTCATTAAACTCAAAAAGTATGTTACATCTATTATACTTATAGCTACTAAGTATATCTATTTACAATGTATAGACACTTGATATTATATATAAATTGAATTTAGCTCTTTTTGTGTTACTGTTGTATATTTGTATTTTTTTGTCCTTTTGTTTTTTTTTTTTTGATGAAAATAAAGAAAACAAACAAACTGTAGTGTATTGGCTAACCTTCATCTTTACAACACGCCTTGTTCTAATTTCATACTTGCCAATAGTACGCTATAAGAAGTTCTGTAAAATCACATTTTGTATATTGTATTGTAAAACTTTTAGTTTTTCATCGAATCATGGAAAATAAATCTCATTGATAAAATAAACCTTAGCATAATTGAATAAAATTGGTTAAATTTAGATTATCAAACTACAAAATTTAATTTAAAAATGTTGTAGAGGATCTATTTCATTTTCTAAATTATTCACCCAGAATGGTAAAAATACATTATAAATCTACGAGCTACTTTCTTAAACAAATTCAACTCAAGTTTAAACTTGTGTTTTTGTAACTTCAGGTTAAAAGTTGCCATATCCAGTCAGTCGTATTCTGATACAGAGAGCTCCAGAGACGGACTCACCAACCCTGTATACTACAGCCACTCCCACCACAATCACCGTAACGGCACAGTGCCCCGTAACGGCACAATGCCCCCTCATGGTACAATGCCTCCTCATGGTACAATGCCCCCTCATGGTACAATGCCTCTTCAGGGTGAAAGTATATATTACACTAGCAACGAATTTCCTCCCTGGGGGTCCAGGATAGTGAATAAAAACTCTGCTCAGACAACTGTATAGCTATATAAATATCCTAACTTTTATAGATTATATTTTATTCCAGGGCATATTGTCATTGTCCCTCATATATGTACATAACTATATTTTAAAAACTCTGTCTATTTCAATTTTTTATTAATAAACTATTACCAAAAGTACACGTGATAAGTATTGTGTTGTTGACTAAATAACTTGTGATGGAACAATTTTTGCTATGATCAGCCTGCCATTGAGCCCCCTAAAATTTTAAAGTAACAAAATTATCTTTTTATGATAGCAATTTTAAAACTTTCATGCATAAGATTTAAGAAGAGCTTTAAGAAGATACGTTTTATTAAACTCGAAGAGCTTACATGATGTCTAATAAATAAAACCAATTAATTTTATTGAAGAGCTTCAACACAGATTGTAACAAAATCTTGATTTCTGATTTTGGTATAACAATATCATATATCAATAATTGTGGTTTTAATAGTTTTTAAAGCTTGTAAATTATATAACTCATTTTAAAATATCTTAAACACGTTCAACTTCTCATATAAATTAATTGTCTGTACAAATTAGTAGAACTACTTTATATATGAATAAATATATTGAGGTCTTACACTCTTCCCCACTAGCTCTACAGTTTCTATATTTAACAGTTCCTATTCAACAGTTCCTGTTTAATATTCCTATTCAACAGTTACTCTTCAACAGTTCTTGTTCAACAGTTACTGTTCAACAGTTACTATTCAACAGTTATTATTCAACAGTTTCTGTTCAAAAGCTACTATTCAACAGTTTTATTTCTACAGTTCATTTCCGCACTTGGTAAATTGACTTAAGATGCATTGTCAACAACAAAGAAGCTCCCATATTATCAACTATGATATATTTTACTCAGTATGAGCATAGTTGGTAGTGGAAATATATAAACTTATTTTTTGTAAATAAAAAATTTAAAATATTATCCAATTGCATTGAATTTCTTGTTTTTGACATTACGAATACCTTTTCTTAGTATATATAATATATCAATATACTTCTTTACACACTACAGCATATCATAGAATATGCTACATATGTTATAATACACTTGCACTAATTTTTACAAATATTCCAAACAGCTGCGACGCTTTAATGGCAAGTTTTAAGTTTCATGTTCAAGGTTCAAGTATAGTAATAAAACACTTGTGTTTGAGAAACGGACACCTGCATTGCTGTTATCACATCGCCTTAATATATGGCTAGGCAAATAATAGATATTGCAAACTTAGATGTATGATTTCAATCTTAATATAGATATTTTGTAAAACTTACAAATTTTGTAATTTATTTGCTAATTAAATTTTAAACTTTTTAATATAATATCAAACTTGGCAGTTGTAAGTACAGCTGCATATTACGTACACAACTGTAGTACGTACATCTGTGGTGAGTAGAGTAGATGTTTTTCAGTCACATACTCGTGAATATATCTTTTATTAGTTTAAGTGTCCTAGCAGATTTTTAGTTCCCACTTCTGACTTTACATCTGTTGAGATCTTTACAGATGCAGTCCTCCACTTGAGAACCTGAGGCTATTTGTCCACTAAATAAGAGGAGGTCAAGCTACCCCCGTCCAATACTGAGAATCCCATGCACTAGCATGATATTTTGAGCATCTATAAAAAGGACATGGATTATGTCATTTACATTATCTCGCATTGGCTACAGAATAAGAATGAAGGTTTTAATTCTATCTTGTCTGGTAGCAGCAGCTTTAGGTAAGTTGGAACAATTAATTAGCAAAAAATTGCCAATAATTTTTTCATTAAATTT
Organism: Bugula neritina; assembly: GCA_964035545.1. Taxonomy (NCBI): domain Eukaryota; kingdom Metazoa; phylum Bryozoa; class Gymnolaemata; order Cheilostomatida; family Bugulidae; genus Bugula; species Bugula neritina. The sequence continues at coordinate 15,938,377 of OZ037767.1, forward strand.
AATGCTTTGCTGTTTACCATGAGTTTAGATCTTAAATATGTAGTGTTGTGATTACACAGTATTCCTGTGGTGTAATTGGTTAGCGCGCTTGCCCCCAATCCAGAGGTCTCGGGTTCGAATACTAGCAAAAGCAAAAATTTTTTTTCAGAATTTTAGACCGTCACCACACCGATCAGGACATAGTTGTGAAAAGTGAACAAATGTGTTGATAATTTAGATACTTATTTTTGTTTGATGTTTACAGGTTGTGGAGAAGTTCTAGAGGGTGTCACCGGCACGTTTACTTCTCCCGGACACCCAAGTGACTATGCAAATAACCTCAACTGTGAATGGACCATCAGTGTACCTAGTGGAAATATTCGTCTCAGCTTCAGTCGTTTCGAATTGGAGGCATCTAGTACATGCGAATATGACAAATTGGTGGTAAGCCTTAATATCAATAAAATATTATAGCAAAGGTATATGATTATACTAGTATATATACTCTAATTTAGGTCATTGCTATAGGCTTACCTTACAAAAAATAAATTATTCAGGGTAGGAAATTAATTAGTGAAAATTAAGAAATTACAGAATATTTAAAGTAATCATTTTTTAAATTAATTTTTTGTAAAACAATGGAAGCATTTACTTTTTATGTAGCTTTCAAGTCTTGGTTATAAAATTCCCTTTTCTATAGGTTATGAACTGCTAGGCTGTTTAACTCATGCGCTACATTATTGTAAACTTATTTCTCTTACATCTCAGATTTTTATTGGACTGGGTTTAAAATTAGAGTATATCAAATACTGAATGACAAATGGCAAGTAGCAAATGCTAAACGGGAAATAGCAAATAATTTTAAATGAATTCCAAGCACTAAATAACAAATTATACCATCTAATAAAATGCAGTAAAACTCACTCTATTAAAACTACTATTAACTAATCAAACTTATTATTTTTACCTCATTATTTTACTTTATAAATTATAACTAGTATAAATCTAAAAGATAATAAAATTTGTAGTTTAGCAAAAGACACCCTAAATAACAAGTAAAATTTACTAATGTAATTTAGCATAAATCAGCATTTTTTCGAAATTTCAGCAAATTATGTGATTTTTTTAAAATTAGATAACAATTTGCTGCTTATATAGAATGATTATAAGCAGGTTTGCTTCAACAAGTAGGATACTGTGGTTTAAACCCTTATTTCTGCTGCAATAACTATGTTATGTTACGTTCTATACCTATTTTTATCCAAAATGTGATCAATAAAATAAATAAATTCTGATAATTCGACAAAATAAGGAGAGAATCAATACTGCAGGTGAGAGATGGCAGCTCTAATGGAAATGTTCTTGGCACTTTTTGTGGATCATCCATTCCTGGCGAGATTGTCGCTTCTGGCAGAACTATTGTGGTCAGGTTTACTACTGACAGCTCAATTGCACGCGAAGGATTTTCTGCCAGATGGGAAGGTTGGTAAATTATCATATAAAATATGTATTGTAAAATATATTTTGCTGATGTGCTATACACATAAATGTTTGTGCTTGCATGTGCGCGAATTTACCTGATTTTGAATTTATTATTATTATTTGGGAATAATGTAGAAATGCAAACCTCGGAGAGTAGCCGTGGTCTAGGGGTTAGAGCGTTTGCTTAGTAAAAAACACGAGATTATAGGTTCGAACCCCAACAAAGGTCATTGGTGATGTTAGGAAGAACATTCAGTCATAATTGCTTCTGTGTCTCACTTAAATAAGTCCTTAGCCCACTTTAACAAAAACTCCTTCCATCAAAGGTTTCCTCACAGGGATATAAACTATAAACTTCCTTGAGTGAGTGAGTGAGTGAGTGAGTGAGTGAGTGAGTGAGTGAGTGAGTGAGTGAGTGAGTGAGTGAGTGAGTGAGTGAGTGAGTGAGTGAGTGAGTGAGTGAGTGAGTGTGTGAGTGAGTGAGTGAGTGAGTGAGTAGAAATTCAAACCTTGCACAAAGTCAAAAGCATTCAGTGTTGCATTTCATATATTTTTGCAGTCAATACTGGCCCTATAGTAACTACTCCACCATCTAGCGGTAGTTGTGGTGGTGCGCTCAGTGGTGTGACTGGTACATTCACATCGCCAAACCACCCCAACCCATACCCTGCAAGTGCAAGCTGTGAGTGGACCATCACTATACCAGAGGGACGAGTTGCTCTTAAATTCACTACCATGGATATTGAGTCTACATCCGGATGTTCCTACGATTCTGTAAAGGTAAGTAAAACTGACTAAAATTAAGCTAACCATCGGGATTTGAACCACAGACCTCTGGCTTGCAAGCGGCACGCTAACCAATTACACCACAGGGGCTGCTGGGTTAACTCAACACTACAAGCACTAAAGTGATATATCGTGGGAGATGTAGTGTTTAGACTTTTAGTAGCCCCTGTAGTGTAATGGATAGCATACACTAGCTGGCAAATTGGAGGTTTTTGATTCGGTTTCCAGTGGAGGCAATTATTATACAGAAAATTCGACATTACACGCTGATTTTTGCTAAATAAATTGATTTGATGTGTTAAATTTATCCTATAGGTTGGTTTCTTTTAAAAAAAACTTCCATAAAAAATAAGCCCCACAAAAATATTTTTGGTAAAACAATATTAAAGCATTGTAAGCCAAAATCTTAAAGCATAATTTGACATTGAAGACTAGAGAGTTTGTGAAAAATTTATTTGAAAACCTATTCTTAAAAAAACTATTCTGGTTATTTTTTATTAGAAAATCCAGTTTTATAGTATTATTGTATTTTAGTTTTTGCTTCTGTTCTTAGTTAATTTTGGGTTAGTTCTTTACGCATGCCTGACGTGAAATTTTCGATTAGGCTGAGCAGACTTTTGTCTGAAGCACTGAATATAAAAATGTTATAAGCTCACACTTTTAGTTAATGCTAGTGCATGCAACGCAGTGCCAGCTAGCTTACTGTTCTATTCAGAGGTTTTTTAACTGCTGACAAAAAATTTAAACAGCACTTTTTGTCATAAAATCTATAACGGCTGAGTTCAACCCTCCTTATACAAAAAATTTGACAGTTCACGACTATTTTGTTATAACTTAGGTTTATGACGGGGCAGGCGGTAAGCTGCTTTCCACAGTGTGTGGCACCGGCAGTCCTACCGTAGAAGGGAGTTCCAACTCGATTAGAGTAGTTTTCACGAGTGACAGCAGTGTTCAGCAGACTGGATTCGCAGCTGCCTGGTCAAGTAAGTGTATCTGTCTACATCAAATTACAAATGTCCAGACTAAGCTGTACCAACAAGAAAATTTAAAAAATGTTCAAATGATATGCAATTCTATACAAATTAACTATTTAAACAACCTTCATAAGTTATCTTAAAAAATTCAGATATTGTATAATCTAAAGCATAAAATTGTAAACTAAATAAAAGAAATGATGTGTTTGCAGTATAAGATTTTATAATCAAAGCGTTTCTAATTTATTTTAGCAAGAAAAATTTTATTGTCAATACTTATTAATATCTACAGTTGGATGACATTAATTAATTGTCAAATACTATTTTTATCCTGTGTTGAACAAACCTAGAAAAAGGCTACATAAGCTTTTTCTTAGTCAAAACTTAATGTTCATGCGTTATTCTGACGTGTATTTTGCTGTATGATTAGGGTTGACCTGTGAGAGCAAGGGGCTAACATGTGTTGCCAACAACGCTGCATGTGGTGGTGGAAGTATAATAGACGGATTGTTTTGTGAAAACAATGGAGTTTGCTGTGAGCCTCCCTTTGATCAAGGAGGTAATGAATTGCCATAGCAACTGCTGCAGTTTAGTTATGCTTTTTAAAGTGTCACAGTATCTCTAATAATTATATATCAATATACTTTAATAAAAGGCTACTATATCTATTATATTGATATACTGTGATGAAATGCTACTGTGTATATATATTATGTTTATTGTATGTATGTATGTTTGTATGTATATATACACGCCCGCACGCATGCACGCACACGCACGCACACGCACACACAGGCACGCACACTCACGCTCGCACGCATGCACGCACGCACGCACGCCCTCACACATTATAAATTATGTTATTGGTACTATACTTACACTATATTATATTTGTTAGACTGTGGTACTACACTTAAATTATATTATATTTGTTAGATTGTGGTGTATTACCACCCCAACCAGACTTAGTTGGTGGAAAGCCTAGAATTGTTGGTGGAGACGAATCAAAAAGACATGACTGGCCATGGCAGGTGTCTCTCAGAACCACATCATCTAGCTTTCACTTCTGTGGCGGTTGTCTGTTGAGTAATAGATGGGTGGCTACTGCAGCTCATTGTGTTGATGGGTAGGTGTCAAATCCCAGTTTACTTAATATCTCAAACTATTTATAAATTTAATAATCTATAAATAGAAAAAAAAATCCTTTTCTTGCCAAATAGAATGAAATGTAAATTTTTTCATCAAGTTTTAAACTTTTTACATGACAAAGGCTTTTTTTAAATTTAGGATTAAGCAAAATTTAAATTTTTTAAGAAATTAAATGATGCTACTATTACTATAAATTTCCTTTGATAAAGCAAATAAATCGATTTCTTTATTTAGTTTATTCATATATTTTTAGTTATATACCACTAATACCTAATTTTAATAGTAGAGCAGTTAAAATATTTATTCACGTATATAAAAAATTAAAGCAAAATAAATTTGAGCAATTTCAGTTTGATGTAGCACAGTTCTACTATAGTAGCCAAGATATAATGAAATTATCTTATACATATAATACTTATTGCACTATTTATTACATAAGCTATTTAGTTATATACTTCAGTTCTAGAGATCAAGGTCAAAGATCTTGTTCAAGGGTCATTTTACTTAATTTAGTACACATTCGAAATTTTCAGTTTTTAGCTATTTTTCTCAATTTAGCTGCTAATATATATGGGTTTTTGCCTACAACTGATAGAATATTTATAAATACAGCTAAAAAGTCAAAGTTATTTTTAATTTTGCCTTGTTTCTCATGTTTTTCCTAATTATTTAGCTAATTTGGGTTGCAGACCGTTATGGTTTTTTTCGTAACGCCGGTCGCACATACATAATCTTAAGTGTATATGACAATGGCGTGTGCTTTAATGTTGGGGAATCCCCTTCCAGCCTTTTCTGTTATGCTTAATGAGAATCAGCACATAAATTTTAGGTTATAATTTGCTGGTGTGTACTAAATGAAGTAAACTGACTCGTTTCTTACTCTGTTACAGCGATACTCCTAGTGGATTGAAAATCACGACCGGTGAACATGACAAATCTTCCTCATCAGGCAGAGAAACAGATCATGCTGTGGAGAAAATTATCATGGTCAGTTATCAAATCATAACTCCCACTCTTTAGGAGCAATCAGTGCTTTAATTTTAAAAAATTAATATCAAAAATAATTTTCTAATCTAAAATCGTCTGCTATCTTAGGTGTTTAAAATTAATGCAATTTGATTTTGAATTTAGTTACAAAGTACTTAAATAATTATGATGTAATTATAATGTGACCATATTGTGAACATATAATATTTAGAGTAATAATTTATTATTAATTTTAACTAGCTTGTATTTATTTTTCTCTCTAGCATGTATTTCTATAAAAGAAGTTATTCATGAATTGAAAGCTAATTTTATTAATCCGTAAATACAAATTATATATGCATGGCAATTGCCTTAATTATATAACATATTATGTTTCCATTTCTCATAGTCGACTATGCTGCTGCTGCAAAAAAAGCATTGGTTTGAGATTCCCCAAGTTTTGTTTTTGGTTTAGCTAATGTTATGAAAATCATTTTTGGAATTTTTGTAATGACATTGCAGTGCAAGGGTTTATAGTTCAATGTAACTAAAATTATAGACCATCAAACATACTTCGTTTCATAATTCTGCATACTTCTGTATAGAATGAATTTAGTATTATACTAAATGTATTAAATATATCAATTACTCCTAAAGTAAAAATAATCACTGTTCATTAGGCATTCAGGGTAATATATATTATCGTTATTATGTTTCACATATCTTATTGTGCTATATTCTAATAAAATACTAGTATTAGTTTTATATATTATTAGTTATTTTAACTGATTAAGATACATTTTGCCGTTTTCAAATAATTTTTTGTATCAAATAGATCTTTATACTTGTTTACCAGCTGCACTTAATTTATTATGCATTATGCTAAACAGAACTCCTTTAAGTAAAAGGTTTAGGTTCAAGTTCAAGTTTACCAGCATGCATGATTTAATATACAAATAAGGCTTTTTGACAAAAGTTATTGAGTTAACATGTTTGAAGACATCGTGTTCTTATTTTAGCACGAGGCGTATGACGGTGATGGTGCCGGATTCCCTAATGACATTGCATTAATAAAGCTGAGAGAACCAGTAGAGTTGGATCAATACAGAAAACCAATTTGTTTAGCTGAGACTGAAGACACTTTCTTAGGAGATAATTGTTTTATCACAGGTGATGTATATATAGCTAGAAAATTGTTAGAAGCAGCACCAAGTTGATGGTTACTGAGTGCGGAGGTTAGGGGGTTCTATAAGAGATATATTATACAAATTCTGCACTCAATCGTCCTCAATTCGGTGCTGTTTCTAGCAATTTTCATATAGCTATTTTCACAACATAAAACTTAACTTTTTGTTTGCTAACTGAAGGCTGGCATGTGTGGTGCTTCCTTCAATGCTGCAGCCTGTCATTACTTATGCATCAACACAAAACTGTAGAAAGTTATTTTGAAATTATGTAACATGCTCAAAGTTATTGGGACATAAAATCAACTTTTCCAAATACTGAATAAACTTTTGTTTTTGTACTGCTCGCCTATATATTTGGGTCAACATTTCGGGAAGTCCCGACATATAAAAAATGAAATAATTTTGAAGTGCATGGTAGATTGGCTAGCTATGCTGAAATAGTTTATTAATATAGCTGTTCAGTAGGTAAACCGTAAAGAAAGTGCGTAATCTGTTTAATTACCAATGACAGTTTTTATGAGCTAAAAAACTTATACATGCAAAAGAATTTGTCAATTGTGGATAATGCGCTGCAAAAATAGCCACTGCAAGTTTTACACAGCCAAGTTTGATGAACTTTATAGTAATAAATTGCCAATTATTGAACTCTTGAAAAACCTGCACCAAAGACCTATTATTCTTAAGGTTCACACTTGCATAAGCTAAATTTTTAAGCATCTAAACAAAACTTTTATATACTTATTTTTTAATAAAATATTGTTTTTAAAACACTAATTTTTTTTTCTTGTGCACCCAGCTTTCTGCTATTTTATCATAAAGTTTTATTGCAAACTTTGAACAAAAATTAATTTATAAGTGTTATTAATTTATATTATAATGTAGCAACACTCTGCATCCTTTGCAAGTTAGTTGACAGCATCAAGGTTTGACTTGATTTGCTTGCTAATTCAGGACTGTATAAGCAACTGATTTCCAATTGAACAATGTATATGCATTATTCCTCTGACTCTAAGGTCAAGGTTGCTTTTGCAATTAGGATGGGGTCGAACTCAAGGAACAGGTAATGAAGATGTTTTGAATGAGCTGAAAGTGGAACCATGGGAACAGGCTACCTGCAGCAATACCTGGGGCTCTAGCTACATCAATCCTGGACACATCTGCGTGGGAACTGGGGACAAAGGAGCATGCAATGTAAGTATAAACTCTAAAACACTAGTCTCTGCAGAGTTGAGCCAACCTAGCAGCCTCTGAGGTGTAATTGGGTAGTGCACCTGATTCGAATCCAGGTGGGGACAATTATTTTTCATAGTCCGCACTGGGATTCGAACCCACAGACCTCTAGACTCAGACCTCTAGACTCAGACCTCTGCAAGCTAGCCAGCTAAACATTATGCTACAAGGGCTGCTGGGTTAACTCAACACTCTTATAGCTTCTTTTCATTAAAGTGAACTATTTATTTTTCTTTGTAAAAAATAGCTCTAATTGGTTTTCTAAACTTAAGTTATTATCATGTAATAAAGTTACAATGATTTAAATGCTTATGATATTGTAGAATAAAACTAAATTTCTGGCTCCAACATGACTTAAAAATGACTTTTTTTAGCAAGTTCTATGTTAGCTTACACTAAGTGAGAATGTGATTAATTTTGGTGCTGTTGTGTTTGTTAGGGAGATAGTGGTGGCCCATTAGCTTGTCAGAAGAATAGAGAGGGGGTGAATAGATGGGTCTTAGCTGGAGTGACATCTTGGGGACGATCAGGATGCCAGACTGCAGGCTATCCAAGTGTTTACTCTAGAATCAGCTACTTCAGAACTTGGCTCCTTGCCAGTATCAGAGAAAACTAATTCTGCTTTTGAAGATGTTAAATGCATTATTTGTCGATTATTTCAACTATTGAAAACCTGCTACCAGTTTTATTTTTTAAATAAAGCTACTTGTATGCAATAAAATGAATGAACTCAAAAAGTATTGTTATTTAGTGTAATAAACTGGCTGGATAACCATTTAATACATGGAATAAACTTGTGGTTGAGCCACCTGTTTGTAACCACCATGTTGGCAGCCATTTTGATTGTTATGGTCTGATCAGTTCTAACAAATGCTATAACCCCTAATAATGCATTTTATAAGATAAACATAGCAAAATCCATATCTTTACATAATACTAACAACACCTAATATAATTCTATGTGCTACCAAAACTGTAATGTTCATTATAGTATAGTATAATGCTGTTTTAATGAGTGAAAGCATCTTTTAGGTAAAGAGCTTAACTTAAAATCAAAGCATCATCACTTGTAATAAAAGTAAAGTTGACAAGTTAGCATTGATTAACCAATTTATAAAAAAAAATAATACATCTTCACTTAATGCAGTATGCAACAATATTTAATTTTATTCTTGCACTGATTAATTTGTATCTCTTAGACTTTCACTAAATCTGATGAATCAAAACCTCTTGTATCTACAAACCCAAACTTTGCAGCTCCAGAAGTTATATATTGCATAAGCTTTATAATATTTGTAAAATAATTGCCCCCACCGGGATTCGAACCACAGATCTCCGGCTTGCAAGCATGCACGCTAACCAATTACGCCACAAGGGCTTCGGAATTCTAAACAACAATATTAAAATTGAATCTTTGCAAAAGCATGCTCGTATCTCAGGTATAAGCAAACAATAATTGAAGAAACTTCAGAATAAAAGAGCAAAAGCAAATTGGATTAAAGTACTCTACTGCTCTACATTTATGTTGGATACATTATATAATGAATAATTCTAGAAATTTAGGAACATCTAAATGATAAATAGAACAAATTTTCAAGCTATTTTAATAAAGTACAATTGAAAATATTTTTTCCAATAAGGTGTATCATATATTTTACTGTCTGAGCAATGTGTACACAGAAAAATTAAATAACCTGCAGAAGCTTTTTTTGAAATATAAATAAACTCGTGATCCAAGAGTTTATCAGATCTATGCATGCATTCCATGGCGCACATTTGCACATTTGTATGTTACTGTTATAGGATCTTTATTTTCTGTTAAAGTATTGTAGTGAGTCATGCAATGTACTAATATGAGAATCGTCCTCTCTCCGTTCTGGGAATACTAAGGCCCCTATGTAGTAACCAATCAGCAGCACCGGAAGATATGCTTCCGACTCACGTGACAGTTCCCGGGCAATTGACAATGATCACGTTGTTGTAAGCGAGGGCTTGAAGCGGAAACATGTGTTAGTAGTTGACTGATGTATAGGATAATTTGATGTAATGTTTGCTTTGTATTGTATTGTGGATAATAAACATAATTACTCGACAGCTACCCTAGTAATTGCTAGTAGAATAGCCAACTAAATACGCAAGTAGATAACTCACGCACAGTAATTGCACGAATTACTACAGTGGTGGCAGCGGTGGGATCTTGCGTATAGCAGTCATGGCAGAAGACGGCACGGAGCTACCCATTCCACTGAATGAAGGTGAGGAAGATAATGTTGATATACCTGTGGAACCAGTAGTGTTAGAAGAAGTGAGAATTCCTAGAGAGCCCGGTGAGGATAGATACCGGCTGAAGGCGCCCACCTTCACAGGCGAGGAAGCCAGGGAGCAATTTATCTAGGAATTCCAAGATGTGATGGAAGTTGCACGGTGGCCACCAAGGGTGGCGTTGCTCAAACTCAGGATGGCGCTGACGGACAAGGCCAAGCCATACAGAGCAGAACCTGACATAGACGGGATTTTTGCTTCTCTGCGGGCCCGTTTTGGTATCTCCACCATAGACGCGCGGGCCCGCCTACAAAGGCTGCGGCGTGATCCTCACACGCCGCTACAGGAGCACGCTACCACAGTGTATACGCTGGCGCAGATCGCGTTCCGCGATCTGCCTCAAGAGCACCGTGAGAGGTATACTTATGATGCCTTCGTGCAGTCCATCAACGACTTGGGACTCCACCATCAGTTCCAAGCGAGGGGAGTCACCACGGTCGAGGATGCACTTGCGGTGGGAGAAGCCTACCTCTTGGCGACTCATATGCACCGCAACCGCGTGGCCTCCCGCCAGGTGGCCACGGAGCACACTACTGCTCATACTGAACCAAATGCGGAACCCTCCGCGGCGGCTAATGTGAACCAGATGTCACTAGCATCGAAAGTCGCACGGATGACTGACATGCTAGCTAAACTGGTCGCCGCATTAGTTCTCCCAAGCCAGGTAGATACCGCCCGTGAGCCTAGCGGGCCGCAGGTACATTCACCAGGCACGGGGCATAACTTCTGCTGGGGATGCGGAAGGTCAGGACATTTCCAGAAGAACTGCCCTCAACTCCAACAAGGGTTAAACTACCACGGCCCGCAGATGTTCCCACCTCCTGCGGGCCGCCGGTAAATCACCCAGGGAGGACCGCGCGTCTGCCGCCCCGCTGGGCGCCGCGCGGAGATGCTGTGAAGTGGCGACCCCCACGGCAAGAAGGATGCTCAAGCCACTCGCCACCTGGGTCCTCTATGCAACTCCAACACGGATCCGACAGACGGTTGATCTTAGAGCCTGCGAGGGAAACGGTACAGGCGCCGCAAGGCGTACCGCCCCAACCTCGGCGGCTGGTCAATAGTCGTCGCCAACCGTGGACCCCTCGACCCACAGCGAGGGAGGTGCAACCACGACACATACAGCTGCAGCCACACGGAAGTAGCTACTTCCTGTCAGGAAAGCTAGCTGGCAAGCCTGCCAACTTCCTTCTGGACTCGGGCTGCACCACTAACCTCCTTAGCCGTCAATTCTTTGACACCCTCAGCGCTAAGGTCAAGGACGGGTTGGCACCGTATGAGGGGGATCGTGGCACCCTGGCAGACGGGTCGTGCATTCCCTTCTACAGCATTATTGAGCTGACTGGTTACATCCGTAACCAGGCCATCCAAGAGACGTTTATTGTCGGACAGCTCAACGAGGATGCTATCCTCGGGATGCCATTCTTACAACGACACAAATGTCGCATCGATTTCAGTAAATCTGCGATGATCATGGGCAACAGGGAGCTCGCTTGTGTCGATAAGTTTGGTCGTCCTCTAGCGGGAAGAGTGCAGGTAGTACGGAGCTGTACGATACCAGGCCACTCCCGGGCTACCGTCCGCTGTAAAGTAGACGGTGGCCAAACCTCTAAGTTGGGAGTTGTCGAAAGTACGCACTCAAGAATCCAACTTGCCCATAGCTTTAGCCGGCTTACGAGACAAGGAGAGATCTCAGTGCAGTGCGTCAACCCCTCCTCAGAGACGGAAAACCTACCACCCAGGTCCATGCTGGGCCGCTTCCATCCTGTCCAGGAGGAAGCCATTGGGCCGTCGTTGGGAGCTACAACGGAAGGTCTTCAGCAGAGCCCGTCTCAAGGGCGGAGGATCGTCCCAACCCACGCCTCCCATCTTCCAGGGACGCGTGGCTACACAGGCAACAGAAAGCGCCAGGCTATGGCTATGTTGCCACACAGGTACAGTGGGGCGCCCCGCCACACAGACCACGACGCCTGCCTAAATAGAGCAGGCCGTCGTGAGGTACCACGGGCAGCGGAGACCGCCCCTACTCAGCAGCCCACGAGGAGGTTGGGCTCGAAGGAGAAGAGCAGGGTTCTCCCACGGAACTCAGGCTAACTCCAACAGAGGGCTGACACGCCCCCGGAGGCCGTCCAGAGCCTCCGCGCCAAACCTGTATGGGCTGGTAACGTTATGGAGCTGCCGAAACTCCAGGAAAGCTTACCTGGGGTGGTAGCCTACGTGTACCGAGCGAAACAGGAAGGGCGACGACCCAGTGGTAGACAACGGCGACAGGGATGCGCCGAGTTACGGCTGTACTGTCAACGTTGAAACTCCCTACGGGTCGGGCCAGATGGTCTGCTGACCATGACTTTGGCCGCCAACAGCAGACAACCAGCCAGGAAGAGGATCGTCTGCCCAGCTGCCATCCGCCGGGAGTTGATATGGGACACCCACGAGCAGACTCACGGAGGAGTCCAGGGGGTGGTCACCAAGCTACAACTCCGGTGGTACTGGCCCAACATGGAGCGGGACATCCGGCGCAGAGTGAGATGGTGCGAAGTCTGCCAGACCAACAAGCATAGCCGTCTCCCTGGTGAAGCCCACCGCCCCCAACGTCAAGCCTGCCATCACCACCACTTCCGGAACCGGAAACGGGCCCGGAAGTGCAAAAACCCCCCGTGGGAGGGGCTTGTACGGAGATACCAACGTAGGAACAACCGTCACAAACAGGCTGGAAAAACCACTCTTGAGACATAACAATCCACGGGTGAGCACACCGCCTCCCACAGTGACGACGCCTCTAGGACCACACACTAGGCAACCCCCAGCGTGTCTCGGAGACTTCGTACGTGACCGCGTTGCAAGCGGCAGTTATGAAAGTCTAGCGAGGTCTTGCAGGGGAAAACAGGCAAATAGACGTGGGAGTTGTGAACACCATGAAAATCTCAACTTTTGCCTCGGCGGAATCACACACGAGATTCATCCGCTGGAAGTAAAAAGCCCTAGTCACGCTTCACAACCACGCTGTCCGGTCTTTTCCTACATTGATGCAGTCAAGAGTAGACGTGCCACTAAACAGTAATCATTTACCGCTCTCATTCCAAAATTTCTTACTATTCTGGATCGAAGGGTGAGTTAATTATGTTTTTGGTACGAGAACTAGAGATTCGATAATGAAACACAGTGGTGGGAACACACGTCGACTTTGATTTTAAATAATCTGCCATAGCGAGTGTGTTCTCGATCAACTATTCATTAGCCTGAATCTCACGAGTGTAGCTGAACAGAGTACCTGTCAGGCTGTACACGCTGGCGGTACCTCAGTGTATAATCTTTAACACTGCTACTTTTTCAGATCACATCCGAGTGACCACCTCCCGGTCACGGGACCAGCCAACCCCTCTACCTATGGAAGAAGAACCTGTGATGGAGAATGGCTTACCTGTGGTGCTTCGTCAACGACACCGCTGGGTGTCACCCACGACGGAAAGGAGAATTGAGGAAGCCTGGGGATCAAGTGGACCCCACCGGACCTGCCAGGTCTGTTTCCAGGAGTGCCCGTCACACCGCTCCCTGTGTCTGCATGTAGACGCACACTTCCTACTACATTTCTGCCCATGCGGGTTCCACGATGTATACCCGTACCCTGTGATTGTCCATAAATTGAGCTGCTTTGCCGGAGAGGGCCACATCGTAGATGAGGACAGCTTCCCCCAGTACCTAGACACCATCAAGCCGGTCATCAAGAAGGCTATCACCCTGACCGCACTAGCGTCAGGATTCGAAGTACTGCTGTTATCCGCCCGCCATAAGTCTCCTATGGTTCAGGGCCCATCCACTACTCCCGTCAACCCTAGCAACACCTCCGAATCCAAAGGAATGACGATACCCCCAATATCAGAGACTGCTACAACCCCATCAAGGCCTAGCCGGTTGGCTAGTGTAGAAGAGCGGCTTGTAAAGCTACAAGCCGAGTTTACGCAACTTGCCCCTGACCTGCTGGATACGACGACAGGCCTATACCAGCTGAAGGATTTAGTGGGGCGACTGAAGCGGAGGCTACGTGTCCAACAGGCTCGACACAGGTCACGCTCGCTACAAGAGTCAGAGCCCACCCAATGAGTATGCCTGGGGTAGGCACCTTTCGGTGGAATGTATCCTCGTCTGGAAAGTGACGAGTGCACCGACATTGGCCCGCGTGCTGGTAAGCACCCTCTCTCTCTATAGCTGACTAGCTGTGTGTGTTCGACCACCCTGTTTACTTCTATAAATGTTTGTGTACTCAACTATTTCTCTTCTTTCTTTTTTGTGGGTTTACTTATGTATTCTTTTTTTTGGATTATTGTATTGTTTTTTCTTATATGTGTTTTTTTGTGTGTTGTGTTAACAGAAAGTAGGGCTTTCTGCTGGGGGGGCGGTGTAGTGAGTCATGCAATGTACTAATATGAGAATCGTCCTCTCTCCGTTCTTGAAATACTAAGGCCCCTATGTAGTAACCAATCGGCAGCACCGGAATATATGCTTCCGACTCACGTGAGAGTTCCCAGGCAATTGACAATGATCACGTTGTTGTAAGCGAGGGCTTGAAGCGGAAACATGTGTTAGTAGTTGACTGATGTATAGGATAATTTGATGTAATGTTTGCTTTGTATTGTATTGAAGATAATAAATATAATTACTCGACAGCTACCCTAGTAATTGCTAGTAGAATAGCCAACTAAATACGCAAGTAGATAACTCACGCACAGTAATTGCACAATTTACTACAGTATTACGTAGCCGCTAAAATTTTTTTAGTAAAGAACTTTTTAGAGGCACTATAAATATTGTAAAAAAAAATAATCAAATTTTAAAAAACAAATTACTGTGACCAGAGTTGAAAATGAAATAATCTATTGAGGTAATAGTAAGCCATGTTAGAACTTTATGTCTTACTTCTTACATGGTTTGGCTTTTGGTTTGAAATTGAAGCAATTATACAATTATCTTGATGAAGTTAATGTTAAGAACGTCTACTAGGCAGCTCATATAACACAACATATTTAGAAATATATTAATAAGTCACCAGTGTAATATTATAGCACAAAGAATAATTTTCCTCTTAATATAAATACATATTACTAGGTTTAGAAACACTAAATACTTAGAAGTTACTGAATATTGTGGTCAGCTGCATAAACTCTTACAATCTTTTTTTATTTTTTTCTCTAACATGTTGCATTTTTACCTGCTAAACACAAGTTATACAACATTTTCGGGTTGAAATTAACATTTAGCTTCAATTTACAACCAACAACAGCTCTGCAATATTAATAAGTTTAATAATCTATTATAATAAGTGATATAGCCTGTTCAAAAATGCTGAATAGAAAGTTGAATAATAGCGCTGAGTAGTATACTAACTAATGTAAAAACTCACAAAAGTTTATATATATAAGTCACTATCCCTTTGAGAATCCCTGATAGAAAGAATCTTTTAAAGCAAGCTAGTGACTTATTCATATGTGACCTAAGAAAGCACTTAAAATCTAGAGTGCTCAATAATTCAATACTGGCCAGCTATGATATTATTTTATACATTCGATTAGAATAATAACAAACAATAGCAGTAATAGCCTGGCCACACACTCGTGAGAATCACATAAAAATCGTGTGAAGATTTTTGTGAGTTATCTTCTCATTATTGACCAGCCACATTTTGCACGTCGGTTAGACACAACACATAATAGATAGCCCGTGAATGGGTCTTGTATGAGATAAAAACAGCAAAAGATTACCAGACATACAAGAAACTGAAATGAAATAATCATTGTTGTTAAAATTATATTGACTAATCAAATGGTGCTTATCGTCAATTGCGCTCTTTTGTCTATTGTCTTCGGTGGGCGCACCAAGCAAACACAATTTTATATGAAGTGTCTCAAATTTGATCTTACGTCTTATGTTTTTGTGTAAAATAAACAATTTCACGTAATTTTCACAAGTGTGTGGCCAGGCCATAATACATGTAAATATGTAAATTCAGTTTACGTGAAAATTTCGTTTTGTCAAAAGCAATAAAACATAAGAGTTTGATCCTTCCATACATGAGTGTGTTTTCGAAAAGTGGTTTTTAAGTGCCAATCTATGTAATCAGCTGTAAGGAGATGGCATCCATCTAACAGCTGGGACACTCCCATATTGTATTGGCAGAAAAGAGCACCTGTGCAAACACTGCACCTGTCAATAAGATGTGAGATATTCATGTAACAAAAAAATTATTTTATTATTCATTCAGGGAAATTACATCGAGTTCTAATATAGTATTTGCAAGTTTTAAAACATTATTTAAATACGATTTCAATTTAATACGAAATTTGTTTCTTATTTTGCAACTGCAGCATGAAAATCATAGTGATAGTTTCTTTTATTGCAGCCACTGTTTTTGGTGAGTATATGTATAATATTATTATTTTTATTTAATGATATACTAAAACAAATATAATCATGTAATGTTGCTATAACTGAAATAAAATAACGTTTGTTTCAAATATTTAAAATAGCTATATATTTCGCCATGAAGCGTTCTTTTTAAATTTTTTCTGCTGTCTGTTTTTTTCTTTCTCTTAGAACAAATAAAATAAACAAAAGAAAGAAAATAAATTTTCAATATTATATTAGTTATGGTAATAAAAGTATTATTTTATTGCATGCTTAAGAGCTGATCTAGTAGATAATTACTACAAAAATTTTGACAATAAAAATAAACTGGCGATAATTTAGTGTAATAAAATGACTTTTTGGAGATTACCAAGTCTTAAAGTTACATAATTCTTGAAACATTATTTCATAGTAGAGCTTGATAAACCTGAATTTCTAACTTCTAGTAAAAAGTACATCTAAACTTTTTCACCTGAGTATATATACTGAATAATCACCAGTGTAAAAAGAAACCTAATTTAGGTAAAACATAAAACTTTGCAAAAATTATAAAGCTGCTATAAAAAAATTATTTTTCACATCATTAGCTGTTGAAATTCAACTTTTTGCAATAACTTAATTTTAACAAATAATTATATAGATTAGTCGATACATAATAGTCAACTATGTGTTTAATAACAACAAACTATATACTTGAAATCTTTCACACACAACTCCTCTACAAATTTCAGGTTGTGATGAGAAGTTAGAGGGAGTCACTGGCACCTTCTCCTCTCCTAACTACCCGAATGACTATGGTAACGCTCTGAGTTGCACGTGGACTATCAGTATACCCAGCGGCATCATCCAGCTAGAGTTTGCTGACTTTGAATTAGAGTCATCATCTACCTGCTCTTATGACCGAGTCGTGGTAATTCACCTTATGGAACAAATTATCATGTAACATGTGAACAAACTTAGACATTATCATCATGCCTCTCTAGTAAAATAATTTTAAAAAAAAATTAATTTGTCTTTCGTGTCACGTAAATTAAGTTATGTTAATTAAGTATTTTACATGCAAATCACCTGCTTGAAATAACTTTTTCATTTCTCAAACTCTTTATTTTAAAATTTTTTAGCTGTGATTTATTGTAAAATATTAGTCTTTTAACAGTTTTTATATATTCTAATTTAAGCCAATAAGCCAAACTATATATATATATATATATATATATATATATATATATATATATATATATATATATATAATTATATATATATATATATATATATATATATATATATATATATATATATATATATATATATATATATACATATACACACACATATATATATATATATATGTGTGTGTGTGTGTGTGTGTATATATATATATATATATATATATATATATATATATATATATATATATATATATATATATATATATTATATATATATTACGCAGGTTAGAGATGCAACATCAACTGGACCTATTCTCGGTACATTCTGTGGAACTCAACTCCCACCTTTAATCACTGCTACTGGAAGAACCATCATAGTTCAACTCATCACTGATAGCTCTCTTGCTTATCAAGGATTTTCTGCAAACTGGAGAGGTGGCTGTCTGATGAGTCATCTAGCTTTTGTTAATATTGGCTATTATTATTTTCAAAATAATTTTCTATAAATACTAAAAGACAAAAGCTTATATTTATGTAATAGAGCGTAATGATTTTTAAATAGGCCTGATCAGGGTTACTAAATGTTTGCTGTGTTTGCAACATATCTTCATTTGTGTTTCTATGAAATGTCGTGATAAATATTAAAATGTGGTATTGTGATTTGGAAATGTTACGCAAGTAAATTGCTATTTTTATTGTCACTTTTGTAATAGACAATAGTTAGTAATGCTAGGTAGCAGTTACTCTGAAAACATAAGTTTATGCAAGTTCTATTTTATGTGAGGACATTTTAACTATAGGGTGTTTTGCTGTAATTCTGTAACAATTATAGGAAACAGCAAGATTGAATTTTCACTTAAATTTCAAAAACCATTTAAGTCTCAGAGCATGGGATGGCGCATTACCTTGTCCTTCCCATTTAGTTTAAGAGAGCTAATATTAGTTGTACCCAAATTGTAGAGGCGTCCAGCACTCCACCCTCAGTAACCACTCCTGCTGGTGGTTGTGGTGGGTCCCTCAGTGGTGCCACCGGTGCTTTCACATCACCAGAATATCCAGACAACTACCCAGCTAACTCTGACTGCACCTGGACTCTTACTATACCTGAGGGAGTTATCATTCTTCAGTTTACAGACTTCAGTCTAGAAGATTCCGCCTCAGAATGCTCTTACGACTATGTCAAGGTGAATCTTGTTTATTTTTCAATTAGTTTTTGATTGAGTCACTAAAATAATTCTGTTTCTAATTAAGACAGTCAAGTATTTTTTGTACTGCAATTTGTACCACAGCCATTGTTAAATTGTTTTCAATTAGTGCTTAAAAGTTTGACAAATTTAAAATATATCTAGTTTTCAACTTGAATAGCTAAATTGACTTATTTGACATAGCCACAATTCCTGTGAGAACACCTGGTGGTAAGAGTTTTTTTGAAGCAAGCCAATGAATAATTTTCTACTATGGCAAAAAAAGCAACTTTAAGCCTAGGGCCACACGGCGCGTATTTTCGCATGCGAAAATTAAAATCACAAGTAGCAAAGGTGTCCACTGTAGCGTCAGTGATGCGTGATAAATAAAGCTTTCATTTTTAAAACGCAATTTACTGGAATGTAGCACTAAAATAAAGAAGTTGGGCTCGCTGAATAACTATCAGCCAATTAGGTGACGACGACAGAGACGATTCGCACTTGCGTTGAAAATGCTGAGCGACAAGTGCGAAGGTTTTCTCAACGCGCACAGTGGACACCTTTGCTACTTGTGATTTCAATTTTCGCATGCAAAAATACACACTGTAGGACCCTAGGCGAAAGCTTTATTTATCACGCATCACTGACGCTACAGTGGACACCTTTGCTACTTGTGATTTCAATTTTCGCATGCGAAAATATGCACAGTGTGGCCCTAGGCTTACTGAATGGTCTTTTCTGGAATTCGAACCACTTATCTTGTGTTTACTAAACCAGGGCTCTGACTCCTAGACGACACTGCTCTCTATAAACAATCTTACTAGCAAGTAGATACTAATGCGAACTTTAAAAACACATGATTGTATAAATAATTATTAACTCATATATCAATTGAGTTAAATGAACTGCTTGACCACTTCAGGTGTATGATGGAGTAAGCAATGTGCTGCTAGCCACTATGTGTGGTACTACTGCTTCCACTGTCCAGGGCTCTTCAAACTCTCTCAGAGTTGTCTTCAAGTCTGACAGCAGTGTTCAGCAGAAAGGTTTCAGTGCTGCCTGGTCAGGTCAGAATTTGGTTTAATAATAGTAATATAATATAGCATAAAATATGATAATACATATTAGAAAATATAGTAGAATATTTATTATAGGATATAGCGTAGTATTATATTATATAGTAAAATCAAAAATAACATGCATATTTTTTGTATGATAAAATGTAATGTAACATATAACATGATATAATATAATATATATTACAATGTGTAACATAATATATAATAAAATGTAATATAATGCAATATTTAATAGAATGTATATAACATAATGAAATTGGAAGATATATATTTCATATTGCATAATAAAAGACGTACTATAATTATAGTATAGTGCAACATGTGAAATAATATATAGTATATAAAGTGTATTATAATATAATATAATATAGGACAATAATATATGCTATAATATGTATTATGATACAATCCAAATATGTCACTAGGTGATGTGAAACTTAGAGTATATATGACTGAAACTTACATAATTTGATGTTTGCAGATGGATTTTTATATAAAAAAAGTCAGTATATAGTGAGCTGCGTGCTTTTTGTTTACCTCATTCAGTGTTACTTTAGGGCTGACGTGTGAAAACAGTGGCTCTGGGTTTGTTTGTGTGACGGATGAGCAAAGTTGTCCCGGCAGCGTGAAAAGTAACTTTCCTTGCGAGAGCAGCAGAGTGTGCTGTGACCTGCTAGGCAGTAAGTGAAGCTAGTAGTCAGCTTGTTCGTAATAAGTTATTATCATCCACCATCATATTATTATTAACAAGTATTTAGTTGGGAATTCCAACTTTAATAATATTAAGATGGGAATTCCCCACTTATATTATTATGCTGAAAGTAGCTTAATGTAATTATATTTGGAAAGTTTGTTAGGCTACATAGATAATAATGTGGCACTGGGAATAATCTTACAAAACTTTAAAAAAAAACATTGCTATATGAACTAAAGTTGTAGTATAATCATGCCCTGCTATACAAGCTTTCAGAGAAAACCTATGAAAGTCTTTCAGCAAGTAGCTAACGTTTTAGGTGTATAATGTTTTCAATCTCTCTGTACTATAATCCAACTAGTTAAAGTTTTATACAGATAAAATATATTTGTCATAATTCTGCAAAAGTCTCAAAGTTTGCATTAACTTTTTTCAATTGATTAACATTAATATTAATTATTTAATAATAATATTAATCAATTAATATCAATGATACACCTGCATGATGCCTGTTGCTTCAAGCTTATAAGGTTTTTTCACTTATGAATGTTTGCTTCCATCATGTTGTTACAGATTGTGGAACTTTGCCATCAGAGTTTTCCCACTTTAGGCGACATCCACGTATCGTAGGAGGTGCTGAGGCAGCAAGACACAGCTGGCCCTGGCAGGTTTCTCTCAGAACTATTGAAACCAGTTACCACTTCTGTGAAGGAAGCATTGTGGGAGACAGGTGGATCTTAACGGCAGCTCACTGCGCTGATGGGTGAGTCATTCTACTCTGCAAACGGCTGAATTATCATGAGTCATCAATTTAATAGATAACTTTGCACAATATGATTAAATTTATACTATTTTATACCAATTTTGTTTTGCTGTTATATGTTCATTGCATTTCCATTGCTTCACATTGCTCGAATGAATGCCCTTGCGGATTAATTTGTGGTTGTAGTAATTTGCATAAACTTATTACTGTAGCTTCATTCAATGCAACTGTTTTCAAACACCCATGAAAAATCCATTCGCAATGTGTGAAGCTTGGAAACATAGTTAGTGTGTGTTGCATGTGCACTATATTAGCACACTCTTCTAACAAGCTTACCTAGCAAGCTATTCTTATGCTTGTATACAATCATTATACTTAGCCTTTTGCTACAATAAAGCAAGAAAAGTCTATGCATTCCTTATACTAACTGGCTACAGTTTAAACCTTGTATGTTTACAGAGCTCTAAAAACAATCCGAATATATCAAAACTTTAACAGTATGTATTATTAACCCAAGTAAACTCTTTGCTAATGAAGATATGTTTGTAAGCAAGGTTTTGGTGTCTCTCTTTTTTAAACACTTCATATTATTAGATTTTTAAGCTTTTAAATTATTATAATTCAAAAGCAGAACTTATATGTAGGTATTATTTACAGTTTATTTCATTTTATTTTATTTTATCTATTATATTTACTGTCTTATACTCGCATAAGCTTATATAGTCACTATCCCATAAGAAACCCCTGATGGAAAGGGTTTTTAAAACAGCCTAAGTACGTATTGAAATATGTGGTGCAGGACTGGCTGTTCTTTCTAACATCATCAATGGCCTTTACTGGGAGGATCGAACCCATGACCTCTGGTTTACTAATCAAACATTCTAATCCCTAGAGCCTAGAACCCCTAGACCACTTTTGTTAAATATTACATTTGCTATCTCAAACTGAAAAATAGTATTTTCCAATTTAGTGTTTTTTGTAACTGTTTGCTATTGAACCTAGCTTTTGATTTATTTTTTGTTCAGAAATCAAGCTAAAAAAATATCACTCTAATTCAACAGTTATCTTTATTATAATCGGCTTTTCTACTGATGGCATCAAATCTACAATATATCAGTTAGCTTTAAAATCTTCTAGAAGCTGTTTATTAGGTTTCTACTCTGAATCTTTCTAGATACACTTCTTCAACATTGAAGGTAACATCTGGAGAGCATGACATGACTACAGTGTCTGGCAAAGAACTAGATCATGCTGTTGAGAGAGTTTTCATTGTTAGTAGTTTAACACACATCATATTGAAAAGTTTAAATAAAAGCTGAAATGAAAAAATTAATTATTATAAATAATAATGATAAAAACTTGAATAAAAATTATCAATGATTAATGTCAAGAAAATTAGGTTTTGAAGTGCTTTTAAGTTTTACTATAATGAATATTTATAATTAGTCAATTTAATTAGCATTAGCGTCTTGTTTATGTGAAAAAAGTCTAAAGCTTCATAGATATTTTAGACAAAGCAGCTATGCATGATTCTTAGAGCATCTTATAAATTACAATGACACACATTGTTTTTTTGCAAAAAGAACTTGTGTGCACAACTTTATTTTAATGAGTATTTAAATGCAAACTATTAAAACATGTTTCATTAACATTTCAATGAATCAGAAATTATTTACCTCACCTAAATATTACAATGAAAGTCTTTTAATGAATCTACTATGTTATGTTACTCATAAATGCGTAATATACATTAATTGAACAACATACCAATATTATTTTGAGGAAGGTCCAGTATTATGGAGAAATTGAGAAAAGCCTGTGTTCTAGATTAGAAATGTAGCGAAAAAAGTTATGTTTTCAGAAGAATTTCAACCCTCATCTTAAACCAAAAGTTAATAAAAATTTTTAGAGAACTTAAGCTATCTCAATTTCCCCACTGCTGCTCCTAAATAATCATTTTTGTTTTAGCATGAGTCGTATGCAGGAACTGAAGCTGGATATCCGAATGACATTGCTCTGGTCAAACTGCAATCACCCATAACATTTGATAACTATAGAAGACCTATCTGCATGGCCGACCCTGGAGACAGTTTTCTTGGAAACTCAAATTGCCGCACCGCAGGTAAAATGACTTTACTTTACCTGCATGCGACACAATTTTGTCTTCGATAAACAAATTGAGTAAACTGCTTTCAAATTTTGAGAGTTTTAGTTTCTAAATTTTATCAATTTATTGCTGGTATAACTTGATTATGACATAATTTAATTAAATCCATATAATTATCTATCGTTGGCATTTTTGTAAAGGTTGGGGTTATACTAATGGTACAGGAAAGGAAAATGTGCTCAACGAAGTAGCGGTTAGCGTTGTGGAACAGTTAACATGCTCCAACAAATGGGGTTCTGACTTTATCAACAATAAGCATATCTGTGCTGGGAATGGTATCTCTGGGACGTGTAGCGTGAGTTGATCAACTCTGAGATTGTATTATCTTTTGCTTCTTATCTTTCTGCCTTACCTTTCTGTCTTCTGAACTAATACCTCTTGAATAATGAACTGACACCTTCTGAGTGATAAGCTGATACCCTCTGAATAATGAACTGACACCAGCTGAGTGATAAATGGATACCTTCTCGATCAATGATAAGCTGGTATAATACATTATTATAGTTGGCTGGAATAGCAGCTAGTATATTCCTGTGTCACTCAGAATTTACTTTACGCTTAATGTGTTCACATGAAAACAGTATAATTATACATAATATGTGTTACTTTAAAAAACTCTGTTTTAAAATTCATTATGTACCACGTTACACCGAATAACCCACTAAGACACCATCTTGTGTCACTTATAGTTGAATATCGGAATGCATTTTTATCTGTAAGGAAATTAGATTGTGCTATATTTGTATGTAATTTATTATTTTGATTATTTTGTAGATTCTGTTATCATTATTTCATTATGTTATAGAGAGATGGTGGTGGCCCACTAGCATGCCAAATGCAACGAGATGGAACAGAAAGGTGGGTTCTAGCTGGCGTATCTTCCTTTCAGAAAGCTGAGTGCAACAATGCGGGTGGGTACCCTGGCGTGTACAGCAGTGTAACCAACTTCAAAGACTGGATCACCGTTACAATGAGAAACAACTAACTGCACTGATATATTCATCCTTTGCTGTTCAAGCTACAACAACGTACACTGTGAACAATTAAATTAAATGTTAATTCTTTATGGACACCAGGCTATAACAAATTGTAATGCAACACATAAAAGTACACCATGACCTTTCATGTTAGTTATTGTCAAAAACAAACAAAGAAAATATAAAAATATTTTAACCTCTTGTTAGACAATGTTTTATAAAAATTTAATAAAAAACGGGTATCATTTGCAACACTTTTGCACACTCTGAATAGTGTGTTGACCAAATGAAAACATGCACTAGGCTTTCATGTCACAATGTTTCACTATTTGCATCAAGTTAAAAGCTGCCAGTCAATAATACGCTACAATACACTTTAATATAAAATGTAATACAAGGTTATACAATGTAATACACTGTAATACACTGTAATACACTGTAATATACACTGTAATTTACTGTAATACACCGTAATACATTGTCCGACACCTTAACATACTGTGATATAGTGTAATAAAATGCAACGAAATGTAATACAATGTAATAAACTGTAGGATACTGTAATACACAAATCAATAATTATAGCTGATGATTTTTTGACTTCTTATCCTAAACTCTCTATTTATACTGAACTAACTGAACACAACAGTAAATTGACTAGCTGTGTTGGAGGCATTGACACATTACAACAGTTGATTTTTTGAAAATGAATGTTTATAACCCATATTTTTAAATTTCTTAAGCTGAAATTACTCAACACATAACAGAATATAGCTTGAGAACCTAACATGTGGCAGAAAAACCTGACCGCCCTTAAGAGAGCTTTTTATGAGTACTTGAGTACTATATCAGTATCTTCTAGAGATATTTGGAGTTGTAAAATAAACCAAAAGTTGTATAATCTTTATTTATAATTTAAAGTATGTTTCTAATACTAAAAACCGAAGCGCTTTACAGGACAAATAGATAAATGCAGTATATATATATATACATATATATATATATATATATATATATATATATATATATATATATATATATATATATATATATATATATATATATATATATATATATATATATATATATATATATATATATATATATAATATTCTATTATAGGGCTGTAATAACATTATAAATACTGCAAAATGGTATTAAAGTGTCATTAAACTATAGCAGCAATAGTTTGGTAAATAAAAATGTAGTGGTGAGTTTACTCAGTGGTTCCCGTGGTGTAATGGTTAGCACACTTGCTTGCTTAAACCGGAGGTCTAGGGTTCGATTCCCAGTGAGGTGGAAATGATTTTTCAAGCTATTTCGGCCTTTAGTGATGTGTGGTGGTAGTACTCCGAGGGAGTTGAGAGGCCAGGAGAGCTTAATGATGACTGAAGGAGTAGTAGATAGGCCAGTAGAATTCAGAGAACTGGGTAATGGTT
The DNA here is from genome assembly GCA_964035545.1 of Bugula neritina. NCBI lineage: Eukaryota > Metazoa > Bryozoa > Gymnolaemata > Cheilostomatida > Bugulidae > Bugula > Bugula neritina. Next base: position 15,964,320 of record OZ037767.1, read on the forward strand.
AGCACACTTGCTTGCTTAAACCGGAGGTCTTGGGTTCGATTCCCAGATAGAGCAAAATTTTTTTTCAAAAAACATAGCATTTCTAAGATAAAATATTTTTTATTTGAATATGTTAAAAGTTTATTTTCCTCTCTCTTTATTGCTCTCAATAAAATACATCAATTTTTGGAAAGTAATAGTATTCTTTAAGCCTTAACAATTTCAATAATGATTAGCATTGATAAATATAAACAAATTTAGAATAAAATCTGAACTACAATGCCTAATCGTAATCACAACTCAACAGGTGGAGTTGGATCATAACCAAATACTTCAAAGTCATGCTTGTACAAGTTTTGTAGCTGAGTCAGCTCGTCTAGAGAGAGCTGGTTGTACCAGAAACTGAGAGGATGTGTTTTGGGTGTTCTGTTATGGTGGGAGAGGGTAGAGTTGATATTAAAGAATTTAATGATTTCAGCCATATCTTCAGTAAAGTGTCGGAATTCCCCGATTATTGTGTAGTTAGTAGAACATGGTAAAGCGAGATGAACTTGAGGTGCCCAATGTTGGTCCAAAAGTATACTAGCATTTCTGGAAGACAAATTGGAGTAACTAGATTTAGCCCTGTCTATGATGCAACCCACAAACTCTTTAAACGTTAGTATTGTGTTATTATATTGTGACTGGGTGTTCAGCCAGCTACATGGTCTGCTGAAAATCTTCACGTATTGTCCGTTGTTTTCAACTGCTTTGTTTTTGTATGCCGACACAAGTCTGTCGTAAGGGTTTCTAA